>JAYKXP010000052.1:0-394829 GCA_037176845.1 Paramarasmius palmivorus | reverse complement strand
TCATTCCTCCAGATGTTCTTCTGATGAGAGGGACTCTGCGGGGCCAACAAGAAGAGAAAGTCCAAAGACTGGTATAATTTGTCGCTAGGAAGAAGAGTGCGTTGTATTCGTCATAATTTGTGCTATTGTTAGCTGACCCCAGTCATTGAATCTAGTCCGATGGAGACATGCTCTTCCCACTAAAAAGAAAGTAGGTTCTCAGGGTGTTTCAGGCGACGGAGTACAGACTGCCGGGAATAGTGGTTCCAATTGCATTGGCTGCAGATTTGGAGTGACATACGTCGAAACCCGCTAAAGGAAGTCGACTGTTTTGCATGGGTACCTTCAGGATGAATCCATTTTAACCAGAAACGTGGTCCTCCAAAGGCGTTCGTGTCGTGTTTATGCCATCCGTCGAAAGAGAGATCTCAAACCTGTTGTGACAAGTTTATGTGAAGCCATAGAGGATAGAATCGAGAAATTGGAAAATTTTGCAACGTGAGGGCGTTAAATCAATTTATGGTCCTTTTTTCCAGCCTAATGTCCCATTCAGATTTATTCCAGACGAGGACTTGGCGAAAGAACTGGGAAACTTCACTTTCGACTCGTGAAACATGGCCCTTTGGCTACGCGAATATCCAGAGGTGTCACGCGCTTACATCATCCAAAGAACAAGATTGCAGCGATACGGCGGAGAGTTCCAGACTGAAGATATTTCGAGCGCCATCTGTCATACACAATGCTGCCTATAGCGGGTGCGTAACAAGACTGTGCTCCGATCTCAAGGTGGAATTCACAGGGGAGAGTCTTGACCTCTTCTTAGCCCGAACCAGAGGGAGTCTGAACACTACCCAGTGGGTACGATCCCTAATACGTCTTTTGGTTGCATATTACAGGTTTCCCAATAGTGGGCAGGATCTCTTCGACGACGACGCCATCCCAAAACGAATTCCCGGAAAGACCCTTATGAACGATCTCATCGACATCTAGTTTCAACAAGGTCAGTTGCTACTCCCTCTCCTACATCGACCAACATCGAGAAAGAATAGCATAAACTCCACCTGCGCGATGGGACTTTTGCTGGTGTTCTTCTCTTGGTGGCGCAAACGCATCACGACACTCCGACGATCCTAGGTATCCTTCCAGGCTCCGATTCTTGGCTGTCGTGCGGAGGAGGTGGTGGCGTTTCAGATTGGAGCTGGTCGATAATACGTTTCCGGAACCTACCCAACTTTCATAATCTGCAATTCAACTTGGTGACGCCTAATGTCCTGCCGGGGTTTGATGAACGAACGTGTCCTTAAACAGCTCTATGTTCGGTTTGCAGGGATCGTCGGCACCACACTCATGTTGGACCAGATTGGTTACCGTCGCATGGACAGGTACATAGGGGCCATCGAAGACGTGAAAACATAAGGTCGAAGCGAGTTTGACGAAGAGCTTTTTGTGTAGCTCGTTCTTCAAAGCTGCCGCATTTGACTTTCATACAGGTGCCGACCTGACCATCGATCGACATGTCAGTGCATACCTCGGCGACCATGTGTCGTTCAGGACGAAGAGTAGTCGATTCTCGGCAACTCCTGAACAAGGTGACGATACAGATGCAGTGACGACCTTGACATGCCGCCGATTGCGACGACGATACTGGGACATCCTGATCCGACATTGGCCCTTTCCGGCAACCGCCGGAGAGGCCATCTATGTCGCGTTCTTCTTTCTTATCTGAAGCTGGGTAGAAGTTTGGCTGCTTATTCTACGGACCTTGGTGTGTGACTTGATATTCGCCCCTTTGCAGTGTTACTAAGCAATATAACCTCCGCAGTATAGTATTGCGTCAACAAGCCAAAGTCTACTAGGATTTTGGAGCCAGATTGGGAGCAGCGCGTTGGTTGCCGAACTGGACTTGGCTCTCAATCGGTTGGGTTGATGGGATTCCAGATCACTGTCCGTAAGATCCATTTTCGTAGATTAACCTGACCTCACTCATCGTTAATTAGTGCGATGGGACCCTCAACTTCAAGATACTACTTTCTTCAACCAATCTTCCGTACTCTATACCTCGTTCTACAACTTACAGATCCTTATCCATCGCCAATTCACCAGAAAGTCTTCCCCCGTCTTCTACCCGTCTCTGGCCATTTGCACAAATGCAGCTAGATCCCTCAGCCACATCGTCGATGTCGTGCGAATAAGAGGGGGGTATTCGCTCCCATGGGCGCAGGTATGAATGATTCTTCGATCCAGGGTTGAATGGATGTAATTCTGATTAATGAGTTTTAATAGTCATACAGTTTCACAGCAGGTGTTGTCTTGCTGTTGAACATATGGGGAGGGAAGCGATCTGGTCTCACGATAGATCCGGTCAAAGAGATGAGTGACGTGCACAAATGAATGCAATGCTTTACAAGTATGCGAGAAGAGGTGGGGGGGGGGGGGGGGGGGGGGGGGGGGGGGGGTGGGGGGGGGGGGGGGGGTGGGGGGGTGTGGTTTGGTTTCAAACTGGGTCAGGTTGTCATTTTTCGACTGATTCATTCTTTCATTTGCTTAGGTGCACATGGCCGGGCGATCATGGTAAGCATAGAACATGTTCTATGAATTTCTTGACTTGATCAATGTTTATTAGGGACGTTATGTGCGAACTGCTACCGTTGGTCCAATTACCACTTCCACAATCGAGCCCCACTTCGCAGAATAAACGCGAAAGGGGTTCGGATAGTCCCATCGGATCATCTTCCATGCGGCTCAGTCAGCGATCTGAACATGTCGGGAACGAGAATATAGCGAGCTCTAAACGAGTTATGGCGGTGGCTCGAGCGTTTCCGGGGTTGATCCTGGATCAATCGATCTCAAGAGGTCTTCCTACATCGACCAGGAGAACAGCAGCTATTCCCCTTACCGATTTGTCTAGCGACGATCTCGGTCGCCTTCCTCTCCATGGCCAATTAAACTATACCTCTAAAGCGAACCTAGAGACACGTGGACGCCCAAGGCGCCGTCGGAGGCTATTGGTTCTCTGGCCGAGATGGCATTGGAATAACGCCGCAAGAAGTTCCAATTCAAAGTGCTAGTACAGGGCCCAGTCATTATCTGGATTTACCTGTTGGATACCCGAACTCGCTGATTGCCGAGTTCTTCGAGCAGCTTACTGCGATGTCGGGGGGGGGGGGTGGGGGGGGGGGGGGGGGATGGGGTGGGGGGGGTGGGGGGTGAGGGGGGGGGGGGGGGGGGGGCCCAATAGCCGAGGGGATATGGGGGTCAGGAAATGGCCATTCCTGATGGTGCATTTGCGCCCTACCATCAGTCAACGGCGGCTTGGTCGGATTGCTCAAGGTGTTGATAGGACTAAGAGTGTTGGCAGGCCTGGGCTTCGGGATGACTACATATGAATTATTATGTATTCAGAGTTGTATATAGAGCTTGGATGGCGGACGTTCTGTATTACTTATTTTGGTAAAAACCTCCTGCTATATTAGGATTATCTTGTCAACCACCGGTACGGGCGAATATTACGGTTGATGGTTAATGAGTGCAACAACGTATGTACTTGATTTGTGAATGTTGGGGGGGATTTATTCCATGAATGCCGAGAGTAGAGTAGTATAGTGTATCGAGTTCCTAGAGACTAAAAAACACAGTACGAATACGAAAAATAACAATATGCAGAGTGGAGAGTGCGAGGAATGGCGGGGAAAGAATGGATGTGTGTATGAGGGTTCGTATGTACTGGTATCATCAATCCTATTTAATCCGTAATCCATCAGACGGGGTACTCTATGTACTATTGTCAAATCATAACAGTCCCGGTGAACATGAATGGCCGAAAGACAAACGAGGGGTGGGGGCATTAATGGATAAGGAATTAATAATACAAACAACGAGCCGCAGCATGCATCGCAACGCAACGTATCAACGAGGAAAAAGAACAACAAGATAATAAAACAATAGCCAGAAAGAGTTTAAAAAAGAAAAGGGAACAAGGAAGCTCGCACCTACTCATGTAGGCCAGCCTCGAACTATCCTGGCTGCACCACCGCCTACTCTGCCCAAAAAGTTGAACACTTCAGCAGCGCCGCCTCCACCAGCATATCCACCAGCAGCATAGCCGAAGCCCTCGCCACCACCGCCGGGTAATGCATTGAAGCTTGCCCAAGCAACGCGGTCGTGATACGTAGGGCCTCCTGGTACACCCCAGCCGTATTGAGGGCCAATGCCAGATCCTGCTAACGCCATCTGAACGAGCGCAGATGCACCGACGACAAGGGCCGAAGCTCCTGCTATGATGGCAGTCTGCGTAATGATATTAGAAGCCCCACCAGGTGGATTAGGTCCAGAAGACGAAGGTGAGATGTATGTGTTGTAGATATTGCGATAGAACCTTGAGTAACCCCTCTTTCCCTTTTCTTCCTCTTTCGCTTCGGGTTTTCGGCGGACGACACGAGACTTTGCGAGCACCTCGTCGATGACACCACATCCTACACCAAGCTCGTCCTTGAACGCAGCCCACTCTTCTTGAAGACCCTCTGAAACCTCGATGTCGCTACCAATGACACCGTGTAGTTTGAGAAGTTCGGCACGAACGCGTCTCTGGATCTCAGCTTCTTCGTCGTAGGCTGGAGGTGAATCATCAAGAGTCTGCTTGGAAGAGGACGCGATAGGTTCAGGCTCGGGCTCTTCCTTTTTGACCTCTACCACGACTTCGACGGGGTCAGTTTGGATCTCCATTTCTGCCTTTTCAGGCGTGGGCTCCACAGGTTCCTCGATGACTTCCGTCTGTACATCAACTACAACCTTCTTGGGCGGGGGTGGAGGCGGGTCTGTTTGCGAAGATGTTGCAACAAGGAAGAGGCTAGGGTCGTATTGGGTCGAGCTATCCGAGTACTCTTTGACCTCCTCAAAGGTTTGTGTCGTTTCCAAGGTCCGGTTTGCACGAGAGGCGACTTTCTGTAGAAAAAATGATGCGTTAGTGAGCAAGTACACGCAATGAGATGGTCGAACTAACCCTCTGCACTCTCCGTCGGATAATCGTCTGGATGACATCCTCGTCTTCGCTACCTTCTTCAATGTCCTCTACAACCGTCTCACTACCTTCGCCCTCAAGGTCTTCCTCATCATCAGCGTCTTCCTCAGCCTCGCCCCAAGCACCCATCTTATCCGCAAGCTCGGCACCAAGACTCTTGCTAACAGTGTTGTTACGACTGCTAGCGCCAGAACCTGGGCCTCCACCAGCCACTCCAGAAGCCAAGCTATTCCGCAGCTCGTCCATGTCGAACCTCATTCTGTCAATAGTCTCCTTCAACATAAGGTTCTCCTGCTTCTGTTCCTCAAGTTGGCCCATGGCTTGCTGCGCAATCACTAGCTCCTCTTCGAGCCTTCCTATTCTCTCTTCGTACACCTCTCTTTCTCGCGACCATTTCCCAGCTTCCATCTCGTGAAGCTGCGCGGCATCATTGAGAGACCTGATAGCTTCATCGCGACTGCGAAGATCGTCACGGTACTTCTCAGAAGCAGAGCACTGTTCGAGGTATTGACGGTGAAGAGATTGGTAGTTGTTACGAGCATGGTCAAGCTGTCGGTTAAGCTTGCCGATCTCGTTTTCGAGCGTTGTAATTTGTGATGAACTAGAACGCTAGATGATAAGAGACATCAGGACATGAACAAAATATAGAAGGAGGATAGTTATTTACCTCTTTACTCCTTAACTCCTTCTCTTCCTTCTTCGTAGCGCTGAGCTCGCTCTTCAACTCGTCAATTCTAAGCTGAAGATCCTCTAGCTCAGTTTCATGCTCAGTGAGCTTCCGCTGTAGCGTGTTTTCAGCATCCATCAACTTTTTGCCCAGTTCTGCATTGGCTTTCTGTAGCACCTCCAGACGGTCCAGGGGTTCTAATGACACCGTAGAAGCCGTAGATTCTCGCCGTTCCAAAACGAGGCCGAGGACGTCTTCTTCCTCTGAATCAGAATCTGACGCAGAATGTCGGGGCATGGGGAGAGAGGAAATGGACTGGTTAAGGGTTTCGTCATCTGGAGATGCGTAACCTCTGTCGTCACCATATATCCTAGCCTGCCTTGAAGAAGGTCGTGACGGAGGTCTGAACGGTGGCGAGCCAATGTCAAAGTCGCCGAAGGAGGCGTTTGGCGACATGACACCAGGATTAGGCGACGTCGGGTTGCTGGGAGCTCGTGCTCGAGAAGCAGGGTTACGGTATCCATAAGCAGATGGTGAAGCAGAGTATTCAGAATCTGACCGACTTCCAGCGTCGGATTTGCGTCTGTGGGGAGCAGTGGGGCGTCGAGAGTATGAAGATGGGGGGATGCTCTGTAAGGGTGTTTGCACGTTGTCTTTTTGAGCTGTCAAATGCGGGAGGTCCGCGTGGCGTCTGAGGTACAGCCGAGCCTGAACGAGATGGTGGCCGAGAGGGGTGTCTGTGTGTCCCTGTAGAGTCCGTGCTGGAACTCCTGCCACCGTAATCATCATCGCTGTTCTGTTCGAGAGACCGTCCTCTGGTGAATTCGTCGTCTCCCGGGACTCGGGTGGGCTGGGGCTAGCCTTGGTCTTCTCCGCAATGAAGCTCACAGCAGAGCAGCCGAACACTCTATACCCGGATTCGCCTGCAACAACGCACTCAACATTTCCACCTCTTCTGGCTCCAGTAACTGAAATCCGCTTCCATAAAGTTCCGAAAATGAACGAAAACGTCGGGCAGGGCGTCTGCAGGTATTACGACCGTGCCGTCTTGTGCTTTAGTTGCTCTTGGGTGTTCCTTGAATATGTCGTCCAGTAAATTTTCCATGTTCGCAATCGACTGACGATGCGACCAAAGTCTGGATCCTAGTGCGAAGAGTTATGAGAAAAAAAAAAAGAAGCAGCGGGGAAACGTACCATGGTGATAGTGGTGGTTGAACGTCGAACAAGAGATGTTTCGAAATTCGGACAATGAGAAAGTTGATCTTTGTTTGGACGCTCGCTCATATGACTGATAATTTTAGCGCCCGTCATGACGCTCACGGTTCATTATTGTTCTCCCCTTTTGTCAATGTTTCCTTGCTGCCATCAGGACAACACAAGGCATCGTTATGCATTGACCGAGCTGATACTCCAGAATCAGAGCGCTCTTGCAGAACATGCTCAACTGGAATTTGAGGTGAGTTTTCGACGATACCAATTGCAAAACAACCTGAAACTTAGATACAGCCAGAGCCATACGTCACCATGGGCAATCTGTCGCAGGAAGGCTCAGAGCATCCATGGACCAGTCAAAATTGCGTCTTTTGGAGACATTGTTTCCTTCAAATTTCCAGATGTGGTTGAGCCCACACGACTATCAGACCACGATACGTAGACTCCCATAGCTCTTGCCATCTTGGGGCAGAAACGGCGGTCGTGCGGCGCTTTCAATTTTCGTTTGCCCGGGCTTCTCTTTCCCACGACATCCTCAGTTACGAAGTTCAACCAAACTCAACCACTATGGGTCGGAGACACCAAGTGTTCCTCATCGCTCGCCTCATTCCTGCATCCTCTGGCAAACAAACACAGGCGCGTTATCGATGCATTGCTGGTCTGCATCATCAATGGTGCTATGGCTACCTTCCGATCTCTGCCACACGACGCTTTTTCAACCTTTTGAAGAACCCCGATAATGCAGAAATTGTTCGCGACGAAATCCGCAGGGCACACGGACGATACGGGCGACAGGGCCAAGATCCAGAAATACCTGACATGGCGTTTCCATACATCCAAATGTTACTCACGCAGGCGTTCTATCTGGACATAAATGACCCTGACGGTGCCTACGCCGGCAATTGCCATGGGTATATGGCGCCGATTATTGACCCTAATCATGGATGTTTTAGTCATGGTCAGTCGTACAGATTATCGTTCCTGGCCTCTTGACCTACCGAGATCCCTTGGATAACACAGAAAATGACGATGGTTACACCTTCATTGATATCACCAACCCTTCATATCCAGCATACTGCTTCGAAGTCGAAGGGGTTATCGTTGATGCTGATGGCTATATACGTGGTGACTGCCGCGAGGATGACGAAAAGGATCAGAGATTCAAGGATGCGCAACGCCACATCGACTCCTTGAAGGACGAAAAGCTCGTCACAGTTAACGTGCTGTCCAGAGTATGGCCCCAGTACTACAGGGTCGACGATGATTGCGAGGAGCCAGCGATGCGGGACCAATCACTCACCGAATCACTCACGACCACGGCACTTCCTACACTTGCCGACCTTGCTTTGCGCCAGGTTGTCCAGCATTGTGTTGACGATGACAATTTCGAACCTCTCGAGGCGCTTACAGACATGCCCGGCAAATTGGAGCTCATCGGATCTCATCTCTTTGCCCGGAAAACCCTTCCTGGTTCTGCTTATGCAGTTGTGGCTCGAGTGCTCCAGGGAGAGCTTTTGAAGAACGGGGGCATGATCGATTTGACGTCGTCACGTGTCACGATGTCTACGAATGCGATTCGTTCAATGGTCTCTCTCGTCTCCTCTGAGGTCGTGAAATCGATCAACCTGTCGGGCCAAAAACGTTCTCACCACGGAGATCATCGTTAATCTTCTTACATCCTTCCCCAATCTCATACGAATGACCCTTCTTGATACGAACATAACAAATGACCAGATCATGGACTTGTTGTGTACACAACCCAAGCTGTTCTACCGTGTTCATGATATCATTCATCCTGCTCTCCTTTCATTCAGCCCCCCGCCGCTCCCCAACATCCTCCCTGATAATCACGAGGACCTGCATCTCCATCACCAGCGACTTGCTTCTGGACCACACGGTTTCACGATCATGCAAACCGGTATAATTCGCACATTGTCTATCAAACCCGCAATCGCATCACTTCCTTTTTTCCATCCCGGCAAAGTTCTGCGCGGGCTCACTGCGTGTCTCGATGCTCTCCAGACCGTCACTGACTACGACCTCTTCCAAAACTACTTCGTTGAAAATCGACTTTTGCCCTCCGTAGCTCTGTCCGTCGGTACACCTATTAGATCACGACTGGTGGAACCTTCGAAAGATTCGGAGGAGAGGCTCCGATGGCTGCATCGTTCGATTAGTACGGTGCCTGCCCTCGGGACTTATGACGATTGCCAATGTCACGGATGGGTGTTCGCGTTGGATTATCATACTCCACAATCTTACGGTCCGAGTAGACAAGAGTCGAGTTATGCGTTTATCAAGGTGGATGGGGGGGCTCAAAGTGCAGCATTACTTGAGTGGATGGAGACTGCATGGAATGAACGTGCGGAAGGGAGAGAGATATCGTTGCCTGTACCCAAGCTGACGCTACAGAAGAGAGGGATGTTGAAGGAGTACAGGGATAGGTCAACAGAGATACCAGAAACTGAGGGTGTGACGTCCGCATACCCTTTCAAGGTATATGATGTTCGTGGGTTCGCAGATGCTGTGGAGAAAGAAGGTAGACCCAGACCGGGCGAGGAAGTGATAGCTGCTTTCGAGGCAGCCATCGGTTTGAAAGAACAGCCGATGCCTGAAGGATGTCCTCCCTCAAAACCGATGGTATTGATGGATATGGAAGAGGCAAAGGATTTCATTCCACTTGTTAGGCAATAGATAACATGTGACAACCCAGTTTGTACGCCTCTTGCTCTTCTCATCATGTTTCGCATTCCCGGGGCACCCATACGCACCTTGTTCTATTGTGCCAATATCGATTGATGCGTCTCATCCCACAACTGCACATTTCTCTTATTCGTTATCTCCTGAGGAGCAGATAAATGCTAGCTTAGATCCTGATAACTTGAACTACGAGATTCCAAGGCCTTTGACGTCATTTAATAGTACATGCGATGGACTATCCAGTTCTTTCGATGAGATCCGCTGTTTTACAATTAGTTAGCATTACACTTCCTCCCCCTCTACTTCCTCTTCTACTTTCTCGTCTACTTCTCCCACTTGCTGCGGAAGACCCGGAGTAAGGATTTCGTCCGAAAGTGGTTTTGAAGTCATGATCAACTTTTCCATTTACAGTAGAACATCTCATAGTGCATAGGGTTTGGGTGGGCCTCCGCCTATGCATAACGAGATGTTATGCACCACCAGATAGTCACACCGCGTGACATGTATGTGACATATCCATACAAGGCAGTCAAGTTTGGCGCCGACCAAGTGCCGCCAGGCGGACCAGGATTGCCGAACACCAGAAAACCCCAATATAGGCCTTTTCTGCACCCAAACGAAGGAAACAGCCTTGAGCTTACCTGGTTGAGACGTAATCTGCTCAAGATATGGGCAAGAACTGCACTTTTCGCAAGGATTTTGGGTGGTAATGTCGTGCATAACCTTCGTTCGGCCCTATGCATAATGCATAACGAGATTTTGTGCATAAATAATGCGTGCGGAGGCTGCGGCGGAGGGCTTGCTATGCATAATGAGATGTTATGCATTAGTAGGTCATGCACTATGAGATGTTCTACTGTAATACAATTTCGACCTGAAAAAAAAAACGCATCATGGCATTTTCGATCCTGCCTTTCAAGTTCTCCAAACGTGGGTTTGAGGACAATCAACAACTATCAGTGGCACCCGTTGGCTTCGGCTTCGGATCGTTTACTTCTTCCACGTGGCCCATGAGCGGCGCCAGAGGTGATATCCGATTGAGAGCCTCTATTACGCTTCCCAGCCGCTTCGTCAATTCATTTATATGTCCCGTTTGTTCCTCTAGCTTTTGTTCCAGCCTTTCTAGTCTTTCCTCCGCGGTAGGCATAAGTTTCCCCTTCGCTTCGGCCTGCTCTGCTTTTTTGGGAGGCTTAGGAGCATAGACCAATGTATGAGACCAGTCGTGGTCATTCGAGTGAGAACTTGCTTTACGGGCGTATAGCCACGGTTTTTCTCGCTCAATGCGAGCATTGCACTCGCAGCATATCACCGCCATCACCTCTGAGAAGGAGGTCAGCATGATGATGATAACGAGATCCAGGGTCGAAAATGATAAATCACCGTTACAGTCGACGCAGCACCAATAAGGTGGTTTGTGTATAATCGTTTCGCATGAATTTTTGCATGCTAAACCTTGGTTCAGCGTCTGCATGCACCAAGTTGTAAATCGAAGTCGATAGTTAGCCTTAGCCGCGGTGGTGTTTTTTAATGAACGAAACATGAAGACGATGTTTCGAAACTGAAGAACACTGTGATGTGGTGAATGTGAGGTATCGTTCAACGATTGTCCGCCGACGAGTCCTTTTTCAGCGAAACACCTCGTGCACATGTCGAAAGTGTTGTGGACCTCGTTTTCAGAGCACGGTATGCACTGGATGTGGGTAGCAAAAATACATGCTTTACAAATACTGCAGGTATATCTTTCAGTGGTATGTCAGAATATAGAACATCAATTATAGCGGACAGACACTCGCCCGCTCCTATCAGCGATGTCCCGTCGCATCTGGAACAATGCGATGGCATGCCATAGCGTAAGGTCGTCGGCGTCGGTTTCCATCGAGATTGTGTCCAAAAAGTGATTCCCTTCGTGAAGTTTGACCGATTCAATGTACCGCTGTCGCCACTCGCGTCTGGCGGAAATGGTCTTCCAGTTCAAAGTCCCACTTTGTATGTCGCGTATAACGTGATAAAGAGCAAATTTCCAAAGCGCTTTAGGTCGTCTCTGGGTCAACTCTTCGTGACTTGGGAACGAAATCAAATGGTACTTGAAACAGCGGCTATTAGATATGCTGCCTTCATCGGAGTCAGTGCCATCCGAGGCATGGGAACCAGCGTCGGTGGGGAGATTGGTGACTCCATCGGATCCGGAGTCCTCCTCATTTTTGGAACTTTTGGAGACCTCGTCATCGTCATTTTCGGAGTCTGTATCACGTGATAGACGCGCAAGTAAAAGAGAACGCCGGCGCGAGAACTTGAGCATTGGACTAGACTTGGAACCGTTTTCTGGATCGCCCGTCGACTCGAGGTAAATGGAGTCAGAAATTTTGTCCAGTTCCTCAACCTGCGCCATCTTGTTATAGCGGAGCGTGACTTCTTGACGGTTCTCCGACGATAGTACAGGGTCAGAAATATCGACATCGTCGTAAGAAGGATGTCGCTGCCAATATGGTCCTATAACAGCATCTTTGTTGACAAATGTGTACTGAATCCATTGTAAGTTCTGGTTGTTTCAAAGCCGCTTAGGCTATCGGTGAACATACCATGCCATAAAAAAATTTGTTGAGGTGTTCATCTTTGTCCACATTCTGCCAGCTGTATACCGCTGATAGACATCAATACCCATGAAGCAGTCCAAGCCAATGAATGCACACCCTGTAAGGAACGAGCTCGACCCCAAATCGTTTGCGTTAGACTCCCAAAGGATGTCTGGATTGTTGACAGTTCCTCTTCATGGAGAATTTTGGTTCCTGCACAAGACACAATATCCAAGCTCCTTCGTAACAGCAGCAGACAGATAGGTAGGATGTACTTCCAGCTGATTCTGTAAAATTATTGCAAAAGTACCTGATAGTTATCAGATCGGCTTTTGCAAAGCTACAGGACAACTACTTTTGCAAAAGTAGAGGACAACTAGTCAAGGCAGATAAAAGGTAGGTCCGCTTTGGGTGCTTCTAAATTGGGAAGCATTATTCCCACACCTTCTGGAAAGGGAACAGGCCGCTTTTTTGAGATCTGGAGATATTCCCACACCGCTTTTGGCATCCCAAAATAGAAGGTGCTCTTTCCATGATGTAACAGTGCGCTTTTTGGGCGCTTTTTTTGCGGAAAAATTATTCCCACACCTCCTGACATCATCTGGGTGCCTCCCTACTCCGCTTTTGGCTTCCAAAAATGGAAGGTGGCCTTACCTCATCATTTTCCACCTGGAATCAATGAATTGGGGGGCTATTGGGGCATGCTGGGGGGCTATAAAAATCGCATTTTTGAGGGAATATGTTCTAATATGTTCCAAAAGCATGCCCCTGCAATTGGGGGGCAGGGGAATGCAAAAAAAGCGGTCCAAATATGGTAATTCAGGAAAAATGGCCTGTTGGATCTTGGGCTACAGGGCAGATATTGACATGGGTAAGTTGGAGGACCTAGATACATTAAATACAAGCCTGGGACACCCAATAGTACATAGATTAGTGGGATAATGTTGCTTAAATATGAAAAATACTGAAAATCTCCGAAATTAGGGGAATAAAATTACAGGATGGATGTAGTGCAGCTAGGGCTTAGATATTGTGAAACAGAGATGATATATATGTCCCCTTGCTTGGTTTACAATCCTGGAGAGCTGCCTATTTTTCCAGATTTATTACAGCTAAATTCGCTTTTTTTGGACATTGGTAATACTATACCACAGGGAATGATTGGGATGGGCTAATTCTTGTTCATAACCCACTTTAGTATGTATAGATGACAACTACATAGCTGCCCAGGCACTCCTGTATGTTCAACACCTTGTTCAATTCAATGTATTGTACAGTTATGTAACACAGGCAGTAGTAGATGAATAGCACCTCAGGGAAGCATCCCAGCACCAAGGGGAGTTCAGAATCGAGTTCAGGCACACAAAATACACTTTCCTACTATGAAAGCACATTTTTTGATTACATCTGTATGTTGCTACATAAAAAATACATAAAAAATCGCATTTTTAGGGGTTTTTTTGTACTGGAGCATGGGGATTGCTCCTAAAATCACCAAAAATGAATGAGAGACCTTTCACTATGCATAGAACAGGAATATCAATTGCCTCCATGAACCCCATGACAGGAATCCTTATGCCAGATGCATCAATCCCTGCACAATTACAGAAAACATGTACTATGGATGTAGTATTGCAAGGATTGATCTGGGGACCTGGGGAACCTCAAAATCGGATTCAGGATGAAAAGTGCAATATATGTTAACTATGAGCATAAAACTTGTCAGATACATATCTCAAGCTACAGTGATTGGATTCCTTTGAACCCTGGATATATTCTTGACTGGTTTTTCATCCTGAATCCGATTTTGAGGTTCCCCAGGTCCCCAGATCAATCCTTGCAATACTACATCCATAGTACATGTTTTCTGTAATTGTGCAGGGATTGATGCATCTGGCATAAGGATTCCTGTCATGGGGTTCATGGAGGCAATTGATATTCCTGTTCTATGCATAGTGAAAGGTCTCTCATTCATTTTTGGTGATTTTAGGAGCAATCCCCATGCTCCAGTACAAAAAAACCCCTAAAAATGCGATTTTTTATGTATTTTTTATGTAGCAACATACAGATGTAATCAAAAAATGTGCTTTCATAGTAGGAAAGTGTATTTTGTGTGCCTGAACTCGATTCTGAACTCCCCTTGGTGCTGGGATGCTTCCCTGAGGTGCTATTCATCTACTACTGCCTGTGTTACATAACTGTACAATACATTGAATTGAACAAGGTGTTGAACATACAGGAGTGCCTGGGCAGCTATGTAGTTGTCATCTATACATACTAAAGTGGGTTATGAACAAGAATTAGCCCATCCCAATCATTCCCTGTGGTATAGTATTACCAATGTCCAAAAAAAGCGAATTTAGCTGTAATAAATCTGGAAAAATAGGCAGCTCTCCAGGATTGTAAACCAAGCAAGGGGACATATATATCATCTCTGTTTCACAATATCTAAGCCCTAGCTGCACTACATCCCATCCTGTAATTTTATTCCCCTAATTTCGGAGATTTTCAGTATTTTTCATATTTAAGCACCATTATCCCACTAATCTATGTACTATTGGGTGTCCCCAGGCTTGTATTTAATGTATCTAGGTCCTCCAACTTACCCCATGTCAATATCTGCCCTGTAGCCCAAGATCCAACAGGCCATTTTCCTGAATTACCATATTTGGACCGCTTTTTTTGCATTCCCCTGCCCCCCAATTGCAGGGGCATGCTTTTGGAACATATTAGAACATATTCCCTCAAAAATGCGATTTTTATAGCCCCCCAGCATGCCCCAATAGCCCCCCAATTCATTGATTCCAGGTGGAAAATGATGAGGTAAGGCCACCTTCCATTTTTGGAAGCCAAAAGCGGAGTAGGGAGGCACCCAGATGATGTCAGGAGGTGTGGGAATAATTTTTCCGCAAAAAAAGCGCCCAAAAAGCGCACTGTTACATCATGGAAAGAGCACCTTCTATTTTGGGATGCCAAAAGCGGTGTGGGAATATCTCCAGATCTCAAAAAAGCGGCCTGTTCCCTTTCCAGAAGGTGTGGGAATAATGCTTCCCAATTTAGAAGCACCCAAAGCGGACCTACCTTTTATCTGCCTTGACTAGTTGTCCTCTACTTTTGCAAAAGTAGTTGTCCTGTAGCTTTGCAAAAGCCGATCTGATAACTATCAGGTACTATTGTAAAAGTATTACCACTTCTGGTGGTACTTCAATGAAATATTGTCAGCCAAGTTGTAATTGTCGTGGTCAATGGTAGCCTTACCTTTTCAGGCCTTTCCCTTCCAACGATCATCATCAAAGTGTTCGAGTCGTCAATATAATATGTGAAATTGCGAAGTTTGTTCTCCAGCTCCTGCTCATTCTCATCAAGGTAATCTCTGAAATTCGAGAACTTGGCATCCACGTCCCAGTCAATGCTGTCCCAGTAAGTGATATCGACTAGACCGGAAAGGACGTCTTCGATCGACCACATCTCTGAGGACATCATGAAGTCTGTAATGATCCGCCGGTTGGCTGGGAGTGCATATTTCGAAGCAGTTGATATTTTTGAAAAGAGCCTGCGGATACGACGGAAATACCACTGGCATGTCATCTCAAAGCCTATTATGACTGTTAGCCTTTCGACGAGTTAGGTAGGATAACGTAAAATCAATACCATATGTCCAATAGGCAATCCAGCGTGGTTACGAGTTCGAATGATAATGAGACTCGTTCTTTATGGGGGGCCGAAGTGAAGCCCTCTATCCAGGTGATTCTCCCACGAACCATTTACTCTATTCGGTGTTTCGGTTCCTGTCGGTCGGGTATAGCCGCGCGTTTGGGTTTGGGTTAATTGAGTTGGTTGGTTGGGGTTAGGGTATTGTTGGTTGTTCGCCTTCCTTCTTTCTTTCCCGTTCTCTCCTGTCCCTCCTTGCACCGTTCCTTCTCTCACCTTCCTTCTCGTTTTTTCGTCAGTTAGGTGTGTTTACGACGCTGTCGGTGTGTGTGTGTGTCTACTTCGTTGCTTCTGTTTTTCTGTTCGTTTTATCCTCTTTCGCGCTGCTTACTGTTTGACAGGCCCTGCGGCGTGTTTTGGCGCGTTTGGGTCGTTCTGCTTTGCTTGGTATGGTAAAGTGGTAGTCATGTTTGCCGTTGCTGTGCGTTTCTCCTGCTGATTTAAAGGTGGGTGGTCAGTGGGGTCCTTTTGTGCCGTTTTTCATGTCTCAGTCAGGCCATTCTGCACCTTCCGCGGGAGTTTTAGTCGACGGTCATGGAGAAAATGATGGGCATTCTGTCTCTAGTACGTCGTTCGTTTTCACATTGTGTTCGATGTCGTGCTGACGTTGCGTACAGCAGATCCCATGATTCGAAGATTCAACCGTCTCTGTATGTCGACTTTTGGTCTGTCTCGTGTCTGAATGTCCTCCTTACTCTTAGTCGCCAGTGGATTGTATCAATACCTTCACGAACGAACAGATGGATGCTGTGGTGGACATTGTCAGGATGGTGGGAGAAGGTTAGTCGTGTGCAAATTATTCTGCCTTCAAGTGTCGCTCATGTTATTTACTAGGGGGTGTGGGAGCGTTGGGTCCCTTGTTGGTTTCAGTGGAGGCGTTCGCGTTGATGGGCGAGCCTACGCACGATTCATTTGGCAATCGCATTATGGTTCGAACCACTCGTGCACAGAGGGAGGCTCTGATGACGCGTCGTCTCCCCTGGAAATGCGGTCGCGTCGGATGTCGGCACGTCAATGCGGGTACCCGCAATTGCGAGACGTGTGCGTGGGACTCCGACAATTGAGGGGCGGCCTGTCGTTTTGGGTTTCCCTTCTGCTCGAGCCCTTTCTTTTTTGAGCACATGTGCATGCCTTTTCCCGAATCAGAATGAAGTGTTTGTTCTTGCGTTTGGATCTCAGATGTGTGAGCGTGTTTGACGTTGTCGTAACGGGTATCAGAGTCGGTGTTCGGGTCGGGATTTTCGCTGCGACTGTTGCTTAAGAATGGAGCTCCCGTTCGAGGAATGCAGGAAGACCTTTCCTATTTTTTCCTGGTGAGTGTTGTACTGTTTTGGCATTTCCGTCTCGTGGAATACGCCTGAGTAGTTATCTAGGTATTGCGCTCGACATGTCGTCACGGTATTCCGACTACCTGGTTGGATTGGCTAGGATAGGTCATTCGGACCTTTTGGTGGAGGTTGGGAGGACACTGGCTCGTAAAGTTCCTGGTTCCACTGATACGGAGTCCTTCATTGTCTCTCGATGCCTGCAGGCTGTTGTGGCGTTGGAGGCGTATTGTGTGTATCTCCGGCCCAGTCCACTCTCGGCTGCTCGTGCGGTCGTGACCTTTCCGGGTAAGAGTGAGGCAGGGACGTGGGGCTCGCTTCACAAATGGTTTCTTGGGCTCCATTTGTGGTGTCCCTCCTTTGCCTCTTCGAGGTCCATACCTGCTTCGTTATGCTCGGCCATCTGGTACAATAGGATTCTCCACGCCATCTTCGACTTGGCACGCGTTTTCGCTGAGGTCTACCCCGGGTCGGATGTTTCTCGTCTCCTGAAATCGTCTTCCGATTTCGCTCGTCTCACCGTGCAGCTGACATACGGTGCACTCCTTGTCGACGGAGCGATGCTTTCTGCTGGAGTTGCCGTGATGATTCACCCTTTCTGGAAGGCAGAGTTATTCCAAGGCGAAGAACTACTCCGAAACTTGAGGACTGTGTTGTTGGTTCGTCCGTCCGTTGATTTCGTCGGCTTGGCAGTCGGAAGAGTGGTCACCATGTCTCGCGACGAATCCGTGCTGGATGTCGTGCTGGAGTTTCACGCCCTGGTTGCTGTTGTCTTGCAGTTGTATGAGGTACGCGATGCCGGCGTACGATTGGCTAACGCAGGGAAATGGTTTTCGCTCTGCATGCGGAAGCTGGTCGAAGAGCTCGCTCATTACCCTCTTGGTTCCCCGTTGGCGCTTCGCTCTATCGACGCCGATGCGTGTGGTCGAGCGTTGTGTCTTGTTGTCCAGTTTATGTGCGAGTTGGCTGGTATTGCAGGCGGTGGAAGGTGGGTATTGGACGCACTCCGGGTTGGTTTACTTCGTGCAGTAATGGATGTAGGCGCGTTTGTCGCTTTGGAGAAGCGGAGGTCGGAGTACGTCATTTCCACGGAGTTTCGGATGGACTTGGTGAAGGAGTGCGACGAGTTGCTTTGTGCGTTGGTGCCCCATTTGTTGACGCCCTCTATTCGGCGTTTGGTGCAGAAGGAGATGGCTCGTGGTGCTCCTTTGGGCCCAGAGGTCCTTCTGTCGTGGGGTGAATGGACGGACGTTGTTTCCACTCTTGGTGAGGTTGCAGTTGGGTACAAGACCTCGATTTACGGTGACATTTGTGCGACCACGTGTTCTTACGTTAAGGTGAGTGGTGGATCTATGTCGTAGGTCATTGTGAATTTCGATTTATCTCTGATGTTCCTTCTGTGGTTTATTTTTCTCAGTGTGCCAGTCGCCGGGCAAAGGAAGAGGTAAATCGGCGCTCTCCTCCCGTGTTCTTTCTTACTTACGTCGTTCTTCTTTAGGAGGAGTCGGTTCCGTTTCCGAAGTTTCGACTTTGTAGTGGTTGCTGCGTAAAATTGTACTGTGGCAAAGTTTGTCAGCGCAAGGATTGGCGGGCTGGACATCGACTTCTATGTGGAGACAGTCGACGTGCGCAGAAAGGCGAGTTGTTCGTTGGCGTGAAAGGGTTTCAGCTACTGACTTTGCCGTTTTCAGCCGGGGAGCTTGCACCCTTGCGTGTGGATCGTGGTCTAATTCGGTTTTTTGTTCGCGACTTCCTTGGGCGGCGTGAAAGCGATTTGGTTGCTTTACGCGCTTCCTGCTCTGCCTCGCAGTTGGTAGTTGTGGACTGTTCCGACGATTTAGCGGTGCTTAGACTGGGTTCGCGACGTGGTTATGCCGATAAATCTATACCAGAGGCTCCATCGGGGTTCTCGAATCGTGATCTGATTGTCGTCGAGTGCCCGAGGCAAAACGACGTTGTTTGGACCTGGTATATCTCCGTGGAGGTTGATCCTCCCCTGCTACTGGTGTGACGGGCGAAGGAAACGTTGTTCGGTTGTTGTGTTGGCCCCCTTCTACAAAATTTCATTATTTCACTCTTTTCCTTCAACCTGCAGCACGTTGTTTGTATCCGTGCTCGTCGTATACATATATATATACATATATAAGAGGTACTTGTTCTCTTGGTGACTTATGTCTACTTTCGATTCGTCGCTACACAGTCGTTCGTCTTCACCGGGCTCTGAGCCTCAAACTCCTTCCAGTTTCTCCGTTGATGGAGATCCGCCTGACTTGCATGCCGGTTTGGAAGTCGATGTCGATGCTAAGACGGCGCTTCGCTTCTGTAAAGGCTGGATACCGGTTGCAGAGTTCTCATACATGAATGAATTGTGTGAGTGGGTTCGGGTTTCTATTATTTATTTGTTATTGCTATTTTTTTTTTCGTTTTCTTTGAATCGGCTATACTGAACACCTGTGTTTTCCAGCTGCTAAGCTTGGCAGTTTCAGCCCCAGCCAGCTAGAAACCGTGAAGTCACTGCTTCGAAAAGTAGAAGAACGTGTGTACTTGGTCGTCCACCTGTCCCTTGATCTGACCTTTTGTTGGGTGTAGACGGGGTGGTAGCTGTTGTTATGCTGTTGAAGGTCCCGGCATTGGATGATTGGGACAAGGATCTCGTCTGTTATACTACGAAGGAGGAGAGGGTTCGCTTGATTGCAGAGGGTTGTGCATGGACCTGTCTTCCTTGTGGTGCATCGAATGACGCGTCTGTTGTGTGTGAAGTGTGTAATAGTGTATCTGACTCCGACTCTGACTCGGACACCCGATGATGGGGACTCGGATGTGTATAACGAAAGGTTGTGTTTACCCGTTGCGGATTGACGTGTTGTTCTTTTTGGCTGCTGAATCGCTGCTATTAGTTATTCGGGTTTGTTTAGGTGCGTTGCGTTCGATCTAGGAAGGAATCGAGTTTACCTTCACGCTTTAGTTTGTAGTGGATGTGACAGAAGGTTTGTGCCGTTACTTGACGGATGGGCGGTAAAGTTCACGAGTAACCTCGTTGTGCTGAGATCGCTTCCATGCGATTCAATCGGCGGTTTCCAGGGGTTGCTTTCTGTGTTGGCGCCTTTGAAGTAATCTTCGGTTTCTGATTTCTTCTTATATTGTACGCATGATGCTGGTGGGTCGCTTGCAACTATGTACAACTCGGACGCTCTGACCGATCAAACCAATCTGCCTGCTCCTTCTGATACATCCACGACCGTCCCTACTGCTATGGACAGTGTTTTGGAGGCCATGCGGGAAACCGTCCGGACTATGTTTACCGATAATCCTCAACCTCGGTATCATTATCGTCGTGGTCGAGAATACGAATTTCAGATCCTGGTGAATGGAGAGGACTACGAGTTCGAAGTTCCGGCTCCGTTAATGTGTATTTCAAGCGGTCATTTTTCCGACGTTTCTCAGTGTGCCACTGTCGACGGTGCCACTTTCGACTATGTTCAGATAAATCTGTGGGGTTACAGTCGCGATGTGGTTGGTACGGTTCTGGGTGAGTCATTGGTTGGTACCAGTTTCCTTTATAGTCGTCTCACGTATCCGGTTGTGCAGAGTTGGTGTATCGGTTGGATCGTCCTGACGGTATTATCAGCAGACTTCTTTTTCCGTGTTTGTCAACGAACACGCTCGAACGTTGCTCGGGTTTGACGCACATGCTGGAGGTTCTCCGACTCGCCAACGAATGGCGTATGCCCAAGATTAAGCGCCTTATCCAGCTTGCTTTAATTGCCGATGGTGTAGTTCCTGTGGAAGATTTTGCGTACGGTATGCGTTGTTGTTTCGTTACTTCTGTCTGCCTGTGTATTCGTATCCTCCCTTACTTTTTAGGTATTTATGGGTTGTCTGACTTCTTTGTTCTCATTTAGTACGGGGCATCGCGGAAGCGACAAAGGCTACGATTCTGTTGAAGAGGTGTAATGA
Organism: Paramarasmius palmivorus; assembly: GCA_037176845.1. NCBI lineage: Eukaryota > Fungi > Basidiomycota > Agaricomycetes > Agaricales > Marasmiaceae > Paramarasmius > Paramarasmius palmivorus. The sequence continues at coordinate 373,688 of JAYKXP010000052.1, read as the reverse complement.
GATTTTGGGACGTGTGGATGGGAGTGTTGGTGTCGCTTGAAGGACGGGACTGAAGTATTGCGCGTGGTGTTCCTGTATTTGCGACGGCGATTGTCGCTGTGCGATGTAGAATGTGTAGCGACAATGCGAGTTTCAGGCAGGTAACAAGTAGTCGTGTAATTGATTGTGATGTTCCGCGTTACCGTCGTCGTCACCTTAACTCAACCTTAAATTCATCTTTCAAGGTCGATCTTCAGGACGGGATATGTTGCAAGGGTCGTTAGGATGTGCTGTGAGGTCGTTGTTGGCAGTTCAATCAGGTGCTCACGTATTGACAAACGATCGTTTATTTGGCGCCACTCAATCTAATGCTACATTTCGAGATACGCGTACATGTATCCTGCAGTTTAGGAGAGCGTGGATAGCACTGTTTACGGCGTAAGAAATTTCGATTCTGAGTTTGACTAGGAGGGATGCTCACGTATGTCGGCTACAGCACTTGCGTCGTTGTCGTCGATATGAGGGATGCCGAACATCGGTGCTATTTCTGCTCGCATCCACAAGTACGTAGCAGTGTCGATGGGTACTGCTTCGTATCCTCTCCCACGGGGATTTCTGAGACAAGACTTGAGTCGAGTTATTTCGGCGCACCACAGTAGTACCGTGTCGATGTCGGCGAGGTTTCTTTCAGTGGCGTTCGCTCCGGGTGGACATCGCATGGCTTCTTTCACGTCTTCCACGTGTGGTCCAGGTGGGAGTATGGAAGAGATGGTGTCTATCACCAGTTCGACGTTTTTGCGGAAACGTTGGGTGAGAAGGGGGATTTCAGGGGTGTTTCGTTGCATCGCAATGGGAAATTCCTAGTTGCTGCGTCAGTCTCGTTTTTCGATAAAGATAAAACCCAGTGGGGTTTAGCGACGATATATCGTACAGCCAAGTTTCGAAGGACGAACAGCTCCCTTTCCATCGAGTCCCTATCTGCGTTTCCGCTGAGACTTCCCAACAGTGTAGAATTGGCCCGGGGGTAAGCCTCTATTACTCGGTTAAAATGCTCTTGGTGTGCTGGAATGGAAACTGAAAGAAAATTTGCCCATTCTTCTTCGTCTGTTTGCGTGGTCATCGTTTCTGGGGTGGTGGAAGCCAGGGATATTATGTGAGGTCGTCTCTGTCTGTCTGCGACTCTGAAGTGTAGATGACTGAGGGGTTTCTCCTGCTGGAACGCCTCCGCCTTTTACGTCTGTTTGGGTATCAATGCCGGAGTAAACGTTACATCGTGGGTCCCGATTTCCACCTGTGTAAGGTTGACTTCGGTGATGGTTTGGTTCTGAACTCTGAAGAAAGTTTGTTGTCGCGAAAGGGAAAGCGCGGGTCTGGCAATCTCCGAACCTGATCTGCCGAAGCGGCGTGCTGTAGTGACCTCGGTAAATTACGTACGGTGATTTGGTCTGTCTTGTCGACTTCATTCCCGTTCCTTGTCCTGTTTTCTCCATGTTTTCTTCGGTTGCCTTGCTCGCGGTAAGTACGTAGGCTCGTCTTCCAGCTTCGTATAAGTACTAAATTGATTGCAGAGAGCGATGGTTAATGTCTTCGGTCGGTCTGTGTGCGACCAAATCTGACTCTGAGCCGACGTCTAACGACCCCCGGACGGGTGATAAGGGGCCCCTGCTGTTCGAAATTGCAGTGCAAATACTTGGTATCTTCATTGAAGATGCTAAAGCAGACGGTGAAGGTGTTGTTACGGCGCTGTTGCTTCAACGGGGTTATAATGAAACGTGTGTTTTGTATTGTCCTACATGAGAGCCTTTACTTTGTTATGCTTACATCGTCGTTGGCAGCTTGTTTCCCGTGGTGTATGGGAAGCTTGACATCTCCTCGCCGTCGAGACTTGCGAGACTTCGTCGTACATTCGCGGAAAATCCCTATCTGTCCACCCTTGTTCGGTCTCTTTGTCTCAATTTCTCCGCTATCCCGCCTCTCGATGTAGATCTTCCTTACACGTTCGGTGCGGCCTCCGATATTCCTGACGTGTTGGCTGCTGTTTCCGGGTCGGTGGAGGTGCTGATGCTCAGCACATGGGTCCACCCAGACGTTATACACGCAGTTAGGACCAACGTTTTTCGCAGACTTCGAGTGTTGGAGGCACCTCATTATGTGCTTTTGGACGTACCCACTACTATTGCGTTGCATGCTCGCCTGAGACATTTCTATCGGGCGTTTGACTCCCGTAGTCGGAATACGAGGGTCACGCGCTTGACCGTGGCTGCAATGGATAAGAACTGGCCTTCGTTGGAAAGACTCTGCATACAATGTACCTGGGGTGTTCCTGACGAGGACTATCCTGTACTGGATTTCAGTCATCTTAGGGGCATCCCGGAGGTTGGGGTGTCTCTCACTGGTCGCGATTGGGAGTTCAATGTTCACCATTTCCTTCGTCGGTTTATACCGCCAGCAGGGTGTTCGGTCATAGCTCTTTTGCGTGCCCCTGGGCAGGTGGTCAACCACGAGCTCTACGTGGGACGTACTTTTCACCCGAAGGTGTTCATTCCGGTCTTTGGGAATCCTAGGTTGTTCGTTTACTGTGGTACGCGCGAATTGGAGTATTTGTGCGCACTCACACACGTCGTGGAGGACAGGCCATCGCTGGACGCGTTTTGGGACACTGCTACGGACTTCGTCAGATCCAGGTCCGCGATCGAACAAGTTTTTCACGGGGAAGGGTCGGTTTTGGTTAGATAGTGGAGTGTGTAAAGTTTGTTCGCAATGTTTCTATCGATATCGTCTCCGCGTTTACGTGGCTCTGTACAGTTTCTGTGTTTGTGTTAGTTCAGGACTGTTTCGGTATCCTTGTTCGGGTTTCGCCTGCTGTATTCGTCCTGTGGCAACGGGGCTCGCTTTTTTTTTCGTGCCTGGGTTGGCGTCGGGGCGTCGAAGTTAATCACTACTTGGGGCGATCGTGGTCACGGTTTTGGGTCCAGTATTTGCGTACATATCGTGTGAGTCTTCCGATACAATAATGGAAGTGCATTTTGTGCTTCGTCGTATAAAATGACCTCGCTGCGGAAGAATAGACCATCTCTATTCCATGGCGCAGTCAATGTCTGACAGCGATTTCCATATGCTCCTGTCTGCATCCGTTCCTGTGCACCAGGAATTTTTTTGTCGTTTGGTTGAATCCTATCCGCGTATGCAGAACGGTCTGTTGGGGTCAATTCGTGGTGTCCAGAACAACCGGGCCAAGCAGATGGAGATGTTTCTCCTTCGGAACTTTGCTGTAAGTTTTCCCTGTGTCATCGTGATTTCATCGTTAACGTGTATGAAGGAGTTCCCGATTCACTTTCAGAAGCGTTATCCCGACGTCGCGATTCTCACTGAACGGTTCCGTCGTAACGTGAACACGGTGTTGGAGTCACTGGGTGCGGCTATCGAAGGTGATCAACTTCGCATGTACATCACTCGGTTAGCAGAGTGCCCGCCTGGCGAAAGTACCACGGAACGCGACCTGTCTTCCATTTCTATCAGTCGTCTGTGGGCGGTTGAAGTTGTGAGGTTGCAGGGATATCTGCTCCTTGATCGCGATTCTCAAGTGGATCCCATGTCGACTCTGTACGACACCTATACCCTCAATTGGCTCGTGGGTGCTCTGGCACGCTTTTTGGGTGTTCAGGTGGTGCATGGAGCCAATTTGGTTGAAAGCGCCAACTCAGGTAAGTCGAATATGTTCATTCTGAGATATAGGACGCTGATTTATATTGCAGTGTTCGATGAACTGCTGCTTGGCTTTCGTATTTGAGACTGCATGACAAGGAGTGGTTGTGACTCAGTTGGCGTTCTGTTACTTCCGTACTAGGAGTTTCGTTATAGTCTGTATCGGCACATACTTTGCTTTGGTTGCCTGCGTGGTGTTATATCTTCGACATTTGTTGTTGGATTTTAGCCTCTTCTATCATTAGGCGTTACGTCTCGTTCGACATCTTCCTGCTAGGCGGGAGTGTTTCACAATCAGGTATGGTACAAACGCGCAGAATGTATGTAGTTATTCTTTCGTCGAAGTTGAATGTCCATTTCCGACCAAATTGCATCCCCGGGTTCCGTGTTGATCGTGAATGCGTTGTCTAGAGCTTCTTCGAGGCTGACTAATCGACCCGAGGGGTCTTGTTGAACATATTCTTCCCAGCGGCTAAACACGATGTCCATTCCTTCTGGGGACATCACGGCTGTCAGCCATCGGATAGGTAGCACGGACAACAGGAACGGCTCGGAGCAAGGAAGTTTACAACCTCGATCCCTCTCCAAGCCTACGCTGATTATGTCTGGCGGTGCGCGAAGGTGGTCGATGATGTCTTCCATGGTATCGCTGTCGACGTCCCAGTAGGACAGTAGCATCCTCTGAAGACGAGCATATCCCTGGAAGTTGTGTTGGTCTACGAGTCTCCGTGCCGTGGAGTCGCCGATCACGGAAAGTCGCATTTGCGTTACGCGAGGGAATGGTACGCTGGTAGATGGTCCTATGAGCGCTTCGACTGGCGCTTCCACGTATGAGACTTTCGGGAACTTCAAGTTATGCAGGATTCTTCGTGATTCGGGGCAAGGTCGGTTGCTGTGAATGATGAATGTTGTGAGGTATGACCTGCAGAGGATGGCGAGTTGGTGCAGGTCGGGTATGTCATCTTGTCTGAGGTGGCAGCAAGATCCTTTGTCTTTGAATCTGCACGGCAATGGTGTTTGTTGTGGGAGGGGGCATGCTGGATGACTGCTACTGGATACAACTTTCGATGTACATCCGAATCGGATGTAGAGTGTTTTTGTATAGGTTGCTCTTTTGGAATCGTTTGTTAGCGTCCGCAGCAAAAGCTCCAGAGTTCGATGGTCTGTTACGACGAGGTCTTTGTAGAAGGTTCCATATAGTCTAGGGAATTATAGATCAGTCATGCGGAGTTGTGTTACGGAGGTCGTCGAATTGCTTACTCTTCCGCTATATCGCGGCTGATTGTGAGAAGGTGAACGTGGCGGCCTTTCCCTTCCTCACGGATCACTTCTCTGAGGATGTCTCCTATTAACTCGTCGTGCAGGTTTTGCTTTCGTTTTTGCTGCAGGCGTAGTTGCTGTTGTTGTTTATCGATATAATTCCTTGTCTGCGTAGAGCGTTTTTTCGGGATGTCAGTACAATACCATATAACGCAATGGAATACTTTACGAAGTTCATGTATGTTGTTTGTGAGGCAAGAGACAGGTTGTTTTCCTTGTGTAGCGAGACCAACATATCACAGGTGAACACGTGTTGTATTACTAATTGCAAAAAAAAAAAAAAAACTGCTATACATGCTTTTCGGTTTAATTTCCCGTTTGTTCGGTTATCTCTTCCTCTGCGTCTGCGCTGATAATCTCGCTAATGGTTTCCTTTTCCTGATTTTCCTCTGCATCCACGCCTCCGATCCCCTCGCGTTTGTCGCTGGTCTCATCGTCTTGGATCAAGTTGAACGGCAGATCGATCATGAACGTGGTCTGAGATAGTATTTCGATAATTGTGTCGTCGATACCTGGTGTGCCACTGGTGAGATGCGTTCTGCGGACGAAAAATCACACGTATTTACCCGTCACGAGCAAGTGCTCCACGAGCTTGCGTACAGCTTTTTTTTGGTTGTGACTGAGGGTATTCAGTTGCTGCGATATGGTGAGAGATTCTGATTTGCTGTAGTCAGCATTATGTGTTGTCTTCCGACGACGTTGATACTTACGCGTCTGCATCGTCGTCGCGGAGGTGTCTGGGTGGAACGGACCAAGTCGGTTAGCGGAGTCTGAAGGCTCGTTAAGTCCACTTCGTGTTATTCTTTCTGTTGTTTCTTCCGTTGCGAGCCTTGTATGAGCTGACAGTTGAGTAGAAGTGTCTAGATGATACATACCTGTCGTTGTTCGTGGGAGGTGCGAAGAGGTACTCGAAGCGAAAGCTCGGTTGGTAGTTCAGTTCAGCTTATCGGGTTTCCGTTCTGGTGTTTACGACCGTTTTCCGATCTTGCACTTTAGCTCTGGAGTATCGCTGGGGGGTTCTTTTACAGCATCGCCATTCATTTTTTTCTGGATCTTGCGGCCTTGCGACGCGTAGGTGCGTCGGCATCGGAGAAATAGGCAGACGGTTTTGTCTGGCGTTTTTTTAACTTTTCCCTGCTAGTTGTCTGCCGGCGCGAGAGAAGTCAGAGGCTTCTCGAAAGGGGTCATTGACCGAACAATCTGGGGTGACTCTTAAAAAGGTGTTCCGCCCTGGCCAGGGAACCTTTTTTTTCGACATTAGTGTATCGGCGGGTATCCATCTTCTGATGTTAGAGGCGTGCACCTGCACAGTTGCGGAACAGTCTATTCGTGTACGTGTGTCCTCGCTTAGTGGCTTACTGCATTAGGTGCAGGTAGTGCTTTGTTACTTGGCTGTTTACCTTTATGGAATGGTGCACTCGTTCATCGTAGTCAGTGGTCGTGCGGGTTTGGACGTGATCCGTGGTATCGAGGGTGTCTACGATAACCACGAAGGTTCTCTTTTCCGTTTTTTTTTTTCTTCCCTTTCCCACTTTCGAGTTAGGGGTGGTGTTGATACACTGAGTCGTCTTTTCAGGCATCAGGCAACGAACGATCTCGAAGGTCGGATGTGGCGCATGGTATAGAGGTGGATGTGATGCCGGCAGTTGCTGTGTTGCGTCATGGCAGTGGCGAACAGATCACGTCAGTTGATCTGCAGTTTCTTGCTCGGTTTTTGCGCTAGCGTTGACAGGAACGTCTTCTCATGGTAGAAGCTCGATTAGACAGCTGATTCTCGCTTCGGTTTGGCTGCCCGCCACCGTTCTCATGGTCCGAGGAATGCATTGTATGCGATCGATTGAAATCTGCTGATACATTGCCTATCTTCTATGCTTGCCGGTGTTCTAGTGTGTGCTGTCCTGTGGCGGTCAGTTCGTAATGGTGATATTCACGGTAACCTGCTTGGTTTCCTTTCCTACATCCTAACTTCTCGAAGCTAGTCTGCAGACAGACCCTCGATCAGCGTTGTTCATATTTTTCTCCGTTGGAATCGCTCTCCTGTAGCGTGAGACGAGTTGATTTATTCCTTTTTTTTTTTTGCAGGCATACTTCTCATTCAGATCGTTGGTACGGTAACTTGATCCTTCCACAGCCGTCCGCGGCTTGTGTCGTACTGTCGCCGAGAAGCAAAAGTCTGTGCTCCCATCGATTGGTAAGTAGCCTTCCGTGAGTGTCGATTCATCGCGGGCACATTTAGGTTTGATACACCACTACTAGCGTCTAACATCGAATCACAAGAAGGCAGCGCTTAATTGTTTGCGTTTGCACTCCGGATTGCAGTTACATCCGTGGCTGGCGGGTAGAATACCAGGTATATAATAGATTACTCAGGTGAAGCGTACTTCATCTACTCCTAGTGACTTGTACATGGTAAGTTCCCCGGCCACTGCGAGTTTTCCGGTGTAAAATCCATGTTGTCTAGTACGTCAATGAAGACTTTGGTTCTCTGGACATTTCGGTTAACGTTGGGGATACGGACGCCGATGGCAAGGTCAGTTTGCTCGTCTGTCGATAGGGGGAGCGGCAAGCTAACAAATTTTCCTGTCGATAGGAATTTCTGCGTCAAGTTCTCGTGGACATGCGTCCTTTCTTGTGTCAGTCGGACCTGGAATTAGAAGGACAAAAGGTATGTTGTTTTGCTTCGCGTATGTTACGCTGTCCTGTTAATGATTGCCTTTTGTAGTCGGTGCTTTACTTCCCTATGCGTGGGGTTCCTTGTATCGTGAACATGGATCGCTGTGCTCTTTATAACAATGCCTTCTATCCCTATCTAGACGCTTCGTTGCAGGGAAACGCTGGTACCAGAATCCTGCGAAAGACCTACATGTTTACGGAACCTCCGGAAAACTATGTGGTGGTTTACTTCGAGCAGTCGGAAGATAATCGTTTTCCGTCCAACGAATTTGCGACGTCAGTGCTTCAGACTCTCGGCAACGGTCTCAGGCGTCCTTGGATGGGCCCAATGTTGGTGGATTATCAGGACAGCAAGGTCCTGACGGAGGGGGATCTCCACGGCGAAGCAATGCAGGTTCTCGGGTTCGTAGTTCGTGTTCCCTTGCACCTTTGTGTAAACAACTTACTTCCGCCGTCATACAGGCATATACACGCTGTCTACGAGCGACTTCATTGCGATAAATCCATTGCTTTCGATCCGATGCCCTTCGATTCTTCTATCAAACATATTTCAGTCAATAACTTCATTCTTTCCCATGATGGTACTTCGCCCGATGGCGTTACGCTTGATCGGTGTGTTGTATGAACCGTTTCTTGCTACTGTATACTCGTCAGAGGAAGGTCAATATTGTTGTGTACTAGTCAGTATCGCAGATTCTTCGTTTCCATCTCATGTTCCCGACTTTGTATACAAGTAGACGAGAAAATGATAAGTTCTACGTTGTGTTTCACCATGTTTAGTAGGGGCGGACCTTTTCTCTCGTTTCGTCTCATGTGTTGCGTCTACTTGGAATTAGAGGTTATTGTGGTGCTTCGTTAAAGACGGTATTCGAAGGTACAAAATAGTTGTGCTTATGGGTTGTCTATTGCCATTCGTTTAAACCTTTCTTGCGTTGCACGCGATTCCTCTTCGTCATGGCCTATTTTCCTTTTCAGTGCTGTACGTTTGACTGGAAACATGCTCGCAAATCTCAGTTTCTGTGTGATTCGGTGAGTATTAGCCCGTATTCCGGAGTGTCGATCGCTTGCCTCGGAGAAGGAGCGATCCAACACGGTTATGGATCGAAGAATAGCCCTTGATAGATACTGCGTTCTCTTGATTGTGTTCCTAATTGATATATGCTGGACCAGGGTGACGGTGAGTTGAACCTCCACAATGTCGCCGTGGGTGATATTACAGGGTGTTGTTGCCCTGAAGCTGTTAAACGACATTGAAGACTACTGGTTCACGTTGTTTCTGGAGGATCGTTTACTTACTGCGGTTCGTTTTCGATGTAGTATCGTTCGTAATATTCTACTTGATTTTCCGCGGTGTGGATTAGAGATTCGCCACGCATTTCCTCTAGGATTCCCTTTGGGTCCAGTACGCTCGAGAACGGGATGTGATCCTCGTTCTTGGCCACGCGTTTGCTGGTGAAATATCGGTTGCTGACTTCTAGCGTGGTATGACTGCCTTGTTCCCCAAGGAAGTCGAGCGTTCCTTCTTCCCTAATGTTCGATCTCAGATGATCGTCGATGCGCATTAAACCCTGTATGGCTTTGTCAAACGTGGGCGTGTTTAATCCTGTGAGTACTACTCTTTGCTGAACATGCTTCGCAGACGAGTTCCTACGTGGGTGTTATGGCGGTTAGCTGTGTCGGCCGTGTATAAAGGCATCTGAAGAAGCCTCACTTGGTCAACGGCTTTACAATAGGTGGCAAGTCGCATTGCAGAACGATCCCGTGTACAGTGAACACCAACTCCTCCTTTTCGTCCGAGTCTGTGCTTCTGTTTATCGCTCTCCATGCATCCCCGGTCCCTGCTTCTGTGTTATAGCAGTCCATCGTCCCATTTGGTATCGTCTGTTTAACGGATTAGAATGTATATACGATACTATACGTGAGGAAATTGACTTCAGCGTATTGCACGAAAGGATGTAGGATACGTCCTTTGGCCAGCCTCTCCGATGTGAGCGTTTCAAGTTGGAGGGCTTGAAAAGGAAAGTTTAGATGTGGTTTGGCTAGAGGTATACACGCTGTACCTGCGCCTGTGTAATCGTAATCCTTGCCTAGGGTTGAGAGGAAGGCCATGAAAAGGAAAAACCTCGCGGAGTTTCTAGCCTATTCTTTACGTCGCTTAGTGATATATATACATTTCTCCTCGTCCTGTTGTTTCGACAGACCCACATATTCGTTTCGGAAGGCAAGGACGTGCATGTTCGGCTGTTCTTGTTCTGATGGATACTGATTAATTGGTTCATAGTGAAAGAAGATTGTATACGTAACGTTACTAGTTGCGTGACGAGAGTGTCACAGGGTTGACCTCCTTCTGTGATGTCCTTTTCACCTAGTCCACGTTCGCTCGCTGTCTCGTCGGCTCGTGAGGTTCCTGCTACGGATCTGGAGATTGACATGCTGCTCCTTGAAGGTGTTTGGATTGGTATGGTCGTTCCTCGGCTGCAAGGCTCTGTGTTGACACCATCCATTCCAGCGCGTATAAAAGGTTGACCTGCGGTGCATTTTCCTTCAGCAAACCAAAACTGCTACCCTCAACTTCACGTCTCTATTCGACATCCATGCCTTCTGCTCGCAAGACCAAGTAATGTTTTCCCATCTATGGGGAGTTCATGTCTGATTCTGTGTAGCCTCGCTGTTCCCAAACTCGTTCCTGAGAAAGCTGGTAAGGGGGGGTCCACGACTCCTAGTCGTTCGCGTGGTTCGAAAGTGTACGTGGTGCATTTACCCGTTCGTTCAAAACCTGACTCTGTTGCTTCACAGAAAAGGTCGTTCGACACAGATTGCGGTGGAGGAAAATGACAGCGAATCGTTGAGAGAGTTCGTGTCTCCCTTCTTTCGGTGCTTTGTAGTTGTGACATTCGGTGGATAGTGATTCTGATACAGAACGTAACATCACTGGGAGGGCAGGAGTGGCCAAGCAAGAGTTAGGGTGAGTTCTACCCCACTTCTCACTCGTTTGAGTGACTGCTTGTCTTTCTTCTCGCTGATCCACGATGCAGCAAAGTTATCGTCCTTGACGACGATTCGGATTCGGATGGATCCGTTGTTTCTGTTACGTGCGTTGTATTGTTGTCTGTTGTATCCGTTTGTCCAACTCCTTCTCTTGCTTAGGCGAGTAGCTGCATCGAGCATCAAAAATCGAACTTCCGTCAAGAGGTTTGGGTCAGTGGAGTCCGATGAGTGCGTTTGTCGGCGATATGCTGTTCTTTTTTGTAATGGCTTACGACGTGTGCTACAGAAATGTGGTAGTGCGTGTGACAGATGTTCGCCCGAGGTAAGGAAGCTGTCTTGCTTTCCCTCAGGAGTTGATCGCTTATCACCTTGCAGAGTTTCTCGCGATCGCAGTGCCGATTCCATCCGTCGCGAGTCGTTGTCAACTCGAAAGTGGGTTCGTTTCAGTTCACTTAAACGTTACTCCTGCACTGTTGCACCTTTTTGGGTTTTTTTTTAGGGATGCTACCGTTCCGGATTCCGATGTAGCTAGCGAAGACGAAGTGGGAAAGGTATCTTCCTCTGAGAGCGTCAGCGTTTCGGAGTACGTCGTGTCTGTTGGTGGTATAGTTCCCCTGGTGACGTGGTATGTGTCTTTTAGGTATCCCAGGGGTACTAAAAGGAGTGCAGTTGTCGACGGCAAGTAAGCGTATCCTATGCTGGTCGATGGTCTCTGTCGGCTAATAGGTGTCGTCTCGAATTGATTTTCAAGCGTGTCTCCATCAAAAATTCGAGTTCAAGATCTTACTCTTTCGCCTCGCAAGACGGCCGCTGCTTGCAGGTGTGTGGTAGGAATCCCTTGCTGACTCTGCTTCTCGACCCGTTTCTTTTTCTTTTTCGTTTTCTTCTTCTTTTGCTTTTCCTTTCTTGTTGACGCTGTGGAGCGGCAGTGTATTGGACGATTCCGGTCGAAGACACGGTGTTCGGAGGTGTTTTGTTTCTCCAGTTATTGTGTCTCGCCGCTAATTGTCTCCTTTCCAGCCGTAAACCCAGCGCTCGTGCGCTGGAAGCTGCGGATAGTGGCTCCACTTTACTATCAAGGTTCGTGTATTCGAGGGTCTGCGTGTCTCGTTTGCCGTGAGATCATAAGCTGTTCTATATAGGTTGGACGCAGCCGTTTCTGAAGCGGACGAGGTGGATTCAGTGGATAGGTAATGCGGGATACGTTGTTGGCTAACTGTGTGCTCATATTCCATCCTTCCTTTTCACAGGGTCTCCGATGTTTCCTATAAGCCTACGTCTTCTCGATCCAGGGGTAAGAAAATAGCCTCCCCGAAGAAGAGCTCGAACGTCGCGTCTACGTCGGAGATGGGAAATACGTCTGATGTCACCATGGCGTCGCCTACACCCAGTCCGCCTCCGTCTCCGTACGTATACGTCGTATCAGACTCTGTTGGTGCGCTAATCACTCGATATTTGGATCACCACCCTTTAACAGGAGCCTAGTGTTGCGGTAAACTGATTTGACGCCTATGTTGCACGTTGTTAACTTCCTCGTTCGTATGTAGCGCGCTCACCGATCCCGAAGACGAACATGAACTTCCATCGCCTCGAACAGCCTTGACCGAGGCCGTCAGGTGTGTGATTGTTTGGCGGGTTTTTCCTGGGGCTTACGGTTGTTTTCTTTGTAGTAGACGCAAATCTCGTGTGGACGTGGCCGACGAACGGGGGGCTGCTCTCAGTTCAACTGTCTCGGTGGCCGCTCCGCCCAGGTGACATCATTTACTTGATTCCAGTTTACGGATTCGCTTGACAGATCGCTTGCAGCTTGGAGCGTACACCTATTAAAGGTATGCGCAGCGCGAAGTCGGACGTTCGGTGTGTCTTGGGTTCTCTATCGTGTGCGTTTTTTTCCGACGTTCGGTTAGGTCTCCTTCGCGGGTCAAAGAGCGCAAAGTTACGGACGTCCAGATTGGGACCGACGGTTCTGTGTCTGGTTCCCGTTCGTCTCGTGTTCGACAACAGGAGGTTCGTGGCGAGATAGCCCCCGCCGGACAAGGAAGGTGAGCGTCTGGGCTGGCCTGCTTGCCACCTTATCCTCGTTTGCCTAACATTCTGCGACGTGCTAGTACTGCGAAACGGAACAAAACGAGGTGACGAGTCTCTGTTTCCCACTTGATTCGGCGTCTGTGTATCTAACTTTGCTTTTTCGGTGTTTCTAGCGGTGAAACTTCCTCGGCGGTAGTCGACGATGGGAATGTGTTTTCTGCTGCGGTGGAGATACCGGATGACGAGGTTGATGAGGAGGACGTAGTTGATGAGACGCAGGCCGATTCCGAGCCTCGATGCCTTCTGGATCGTAACAGTGTTCATCCCGACCTGCATGGATTGTATGACGGGCTGGCTTGGATTAACTCGTGAGTGGCTGTGTGGTCGGTTCCTTGTTGGTGCTTACTCCGCTATGTGGTACAGTCTACGACAATCTAAGTTTATCGGTTATACGAGTAACGAAGGGGTTTTCGATGACTTCACGCCCGTTTCGTATGAGGCATTGCTCCAGAAAGTGACGCCCCGCGTGAAGAGGTTGGGTTTCTCCCCCGTCTTCGTTTCTCATTTCATGCTGATTGGCCTTTTCGCTGATATGATTTTAGTAAACTCGTCCGTTCCGTCGTTTTCATCGAGTACAACGTTTTCAAAAGCCCTGCACGCGTGTCTCTGTCTCCGTTTGTTCGCAACTGGGAGTGTATTCGTACCCCCGGGTCACAAGCGTCCCGAAATGCTGCCTTCGTCATCACAGGGGTTTGTCACCGCAGTTTCGTGTCTCAAGGCCGGGAGGTCGGAGATACCCACGTGAAGCAGCTTCACGTTAGGATACTGGAGAACGATTGGACTATTCTTCAATGCAATTTGGGCACCTTCTATAACGACGACAGCATGCATGCGCCTGGAAGGTCTAGCGCGTTGGTCTTCCAAACAAAGAGGCAGGGTTGGATTCCTCGTCGTGCGTAGCTTCTCGTTTTTCTCGTCGTTGTTTTACTTAGACTTCGTTGTCTGGCTGGGCTCGGTTTGTTGTAGGCAACGAAAGAAGCGCCGACAAACTTGCAGCTACGCCCTATTCGTCGCCCGAGAAAAGAGCGTCATCCTCCCGAAAAGCCGGGAATGGCTCTGGATCTGACGAAGAGCTGCCTTCTGTGGAAGGTGGTTCTACTGTGGATGTCGCGACGGTTAATGTCATGTCGAATGGTCCACCTCCCTATCGCTTGTTCGACGAAGGAAGTAAGTTCTGTGTCTGCCGTTTCATTGCTGTTCGATGACATGCTGTTCAGTACCCCTTTATGACGGACAGACTGGCGTCGGTAGGAAGGGCTTTCAGTTTGGGCCTCGAGATTGGGATCGATATGAAAAACTTCCGCTTTATCCGTACCCGGAAGTGGAAGAGGGTTCCCTTGTCACGGTAGTCTCCACGATCACCGGATTTCGTGGATCGGGTAGCACCCATCACACTGTGCACTTCAATGCGCTGTTTGCTATTGTCTTGGGGAAGATCGACTTGTGAAAGAGCGTGTTGTCGATAGGCGGTTGAGTGTTTCTTCGCGTGGAGAGTGTTTTTTTTCCGCTGTGGGATCGTATGTATTTGATATGTTTTATGTCTATGAAGTCCTTTGTTGGGGAGCACGTTCGGTGTCTCGGGTCTGCGTAGAACGAATTATTTTTCGCTCGGTGATACCTTTTCCGGAGTGATGGCTGTTAAGCACCCGTTACAGTGCATATTGCCCCTGTTCCTGTCACCAAGTTTCCAAGGAATTTGCCTTACATGCAGCATATATTCTCTGTCGATGTCTAGCTATTCATTTCAACGTTTACTTTCCTCGAGGGCAGTTGAACGATTATCAGTATGAAGACCTATTATCGGCACAAGACCACCGTTCGGGATAATCAAGTTTGTTTTACCTTATATAGTTTATCGTGGTACCAGTGCTCCTCGGCAATTGCTGCGAACACTCCCTCGTATTATTCGTTGCTGCAGTCTCTGGTCATCCCTGTTCGTCAACAAGTCGGTGGGAGCTGTTTGGTGTCTTTTCAGCTATAAATCGTCGCTAAACGAGTTACAAGTGTAGTCTAATAACTTGAATTGATGTCCTGACTGTTGCCTCGAAATGTCCGTGTTCCCAATATCAATATAAAACGAGGTCCCTGACTTATACATATGACGGACTATGGACATATAGTAAAAATTTTAATGGGTTTCGGGTGGAGAATCAGGCAGCGTTTGAGGCTCAGAAGCCATCTGTCCCGAATGGTGGTACAGCACTGTAAGTACGTATTAAAGTTGGTCCCGCTGATATGGTAGCCTGAAATTGCAGACCTGCTACCGTGTTTGGTGGGTCGTCCTTACAGAGAAAGCGCTAGAGCGCGAGATTCAGTATTTTCTGGTGTTGGCACCGAAATGGTTTATTTGTCGAATCAATGAATCTGGATTTCATATTCTCGTGTACGCTGCATATCGTATTCTTGAGCAGGGTATAGAGAAGACATGGCTGAAGGTGTAGAAATAACACCTGAGAGGAGAATACAATTGCAGACTGAGACGATATTGAAGTCCGAAGCTGGACTCAACGGCAGGTGACCACTGACCTGTGTTCGTCATGTGACTGATGGTACAGGTGGCCTTGTTGGTCTGGAGATCAAACCTCTCTTCATCTCTCTCTCACACGACTGTCCTTGCCATAACACTCGAGGTAAGTGCCCGTCCAAGTTTCTCCTTCCTTTTGCTTCTCAAAAAGGCATGCTCGGGGCTGCTACGAAGGCTGGAAACCCCGACCCTGGTGGATGAAAGCCTGTCGCACGTCCCGGGACGCGTCGTTTTGGGAGGGCTGGCGCCCTTTCTCATTGCTCTTGACGCGTTTTTCAGCATAGTGCTGACTTATTTTCTTTTGATAACGACGATTTCTGACGAAAGGTGCGCGTCGTACTGCTTTTGCCACTTGGAGATGTCCGAACAGCCCGACCCAATTGTCACGAATGCCCGTGGGGCTATGTTCGAATCAGGTACCGTGTCAGTCGTGTTTTGTAACCGAGCTTGGTGCTCACCTCTTCATCTTGTTGCAGATCGAGTTACACGCAGCCAGAAGGTCTTCTCCCCCTTCACACTGCACGCCAACATCTTGCACGTTCCCACCGACTTTGACGCAGAAGTCGCTCTTGCGGGGCTGGAAAGGCTTCGTTTGGTGCGAGAGAAGGAGGGAAGGGACGAATTTGATGAAGAGGAGGGCGTAATGGGACAAGACCAGCAGCCTGAAGCTGAGGGATGCTCGAGGGATGTTTTCCAACAAGATGAAGGCCTGCCCCCCGTGAATTCCGATAACCTCGGCTGCGGATCTAACCCCTCACACCTCAAGCGTCCCAGAGACGACAGCCGTGAACTTCCAGAAGCATACAAATGCGCCAAATTGGACCCCGAGGCCCACGATGCACGCGTCGCTCTATCTGCTCAACCCCGCCACCGAAAGGCGGAAAAGCGGGCCCGTCAGAAACAGCGCGATTATGAACAGCGCAGGGTGGTGCGAGAGGTCGAGAGAGCGGCGTCTGGGGTGCCTTTCAAGAAAGTGGCAAAGAAGAAAGGGGCTAAGTCTGCTGCAGAAAACAAGGTGCCTATCGCGTTGGGCACGGAGAAGCTCAGAGTGGTCGACAGCGGCTGGACTGGGGTACGCTTGGGACGGAAATGTCGGAAAACATACACGCTGGATGAAGCAAAGAAGGCCGGAATGACGGAATTCTTGTGGGACGGAAAGTGAGCGCTGCACTACAATGTTTTAGCCTGCATTGCTCACCTACCTTAAGGGAGACCCACCTTCTGGTGACACAGAAGGACGTCTGCGTTGGTATTCTAGGCGCCGCTCAAACGGATGACGCGTCGTTCCGAGAGCAGCTCCAGGTAGCGACGGCGGCACTGGACAACGCGTCAAAGACCATACATTTCACCGCCAAAGAGAAGAACAACGATCGGGGAACATCGCCGGCGTGTGCTCGAGGTGTGTCTCACGGCGGTGGGCAGAAGGAACCGAAGGTCCTCAGCCATTCTGCAGCTACTGAAGAAGTGCTGGAACAGCTTATCGAGCTTCCCTTGTTCAACAGGCTCTCGGGGCGAGCAAACCGTAAGCGTTTGCCCCAGCTTATACCACACCCCATCGGCTGATTTCTCACTGTAGACTTCTTGGAATTCTATGCTCCAAGAGCCTTTGCCTTTCAGAGGAACGGGCTGCAGAAACTACTCGAGCATCACAAGCAGCTCAAACTGAACTTTGTCAATACTGCCTTCGCCGCATGCACGTGGAACTTTGGCCCACGATTTGTCTCCTACCCTCACCTGGATGCCAACAACTCCCCCTTCACTTGGTGTGCAATCACTGCTATGGGGACGTTCAAACCCGACCACGGCGGGCATTTAATCTTACCTGACCTCGGCCTCATCATACGCTTTCCTCCAGGCGCAACAATCCTCATTCCTTCGGCACTGCTCGTTCACTCTAACACACTCATCGGCAAAGATGAGACGCGATATTCCTTTGTGCAATACAGTTCCGGTGCACTTTTCCGATGGGTGGACCATGGCTTTCAGACTGCAGAAGCATGGCTGGCTCAAGCAGATAAGGGCATGGTCGCTCACCGGGCTACTGAAAACGCCGCTCGTGTGGCCAACGGCCTGAGAATGTTTTCTACCACACAGGAGCTGCAGGCAATGTACGCAAGCCTGCCTTGAGCGGGACATCCTCTTTTTTTTTTTCGTCGCTGCGTCATTCTTGGTGCTCGGTTCATTTTCGTTGTTGTCATTTTTCGGTTATAATCGCGCTGTGTAGTAAAATATTGCAATGTTCGGAATTGATGTACAGTTTGTGTCAAACACCTCTGATGTTATGCGAGTTTCAGAATCATTTAAACGTCACTCCAGGCGGGAATTAAGACTCGGCATCGGGCGTTGAATTGAGGTTGTGTATCAACGTAGCTGTGTACATCGAAAAGATAATGTTCGACTGTCACAATCAGTATTCAGAGTCGCTCGAAGGCGATGCCATGTTGTCCATGACAATCACGTCCAGGTAAGCGGCTCCAAAGAGCTCGTCGGACCACAGAGCGACGTCTTTAACAACAGCTTCCACTTTGTCTCCTGCGACCATCAAATAACAAGTTGTCCAGATTCTCTCGTGTTCCCAGTCCACTGAAAAGTCCAAGTCGACCTAGGGCTCCTTCAGCAGTAGTTTCGTGTGTCTAGGGGAAAGCGTGTAATTACCTCTATGCGATCGCAACACCTGTGGGGTCTTGCCTGATACATCAAGGCATGGCAATTACCAGTTGAATGTGATACATCAGGGATGGCAATTACCAGTGTCCATATATGGCAAGTCCACTTAAATAATTCATGTTAAAATACATAAACACTTAAGAGGATTGAACATCTGGCCTCAGGTTAACAAAGTCAGGTTACGGCTTTACTCAGATGTGATATCCAACTGGGCCATAGTGCTGTTATATAGACAGCAATAACACTTAGATATATAGCCTCAATATTTGAGTCTTGTATGATATAAAAGCTATTTCTAACAGCATTGGGGGATGCTGGGTGGCTATAAAAATCACATTTTGAGGGGAATATGTTCTAATATGCTTTAAAAGAATGCCCCTGCAATTGGGGGCAGGAGAATGCAAAAAAAGCAGTCCAAATATGGTAATTCAGGAAAGTAGGATATTGGATCTTAGGCTACAGGCCAGATATTGACATGGGGTAAGTTAGGTGACCTAGATACATTGAATACAAGCCTGGGGACACCAAATAGTACAAAGATTGGTGGGATAATGGTGCTTAAATATCAAAAATACTGAAAATCTCCAAAATTGAGGGAATAAAAATACAGGATAGGATGTAATGCAGCTGGGGCTTAGATATTGTGGATGAGGGATGATATATATTTCCCCTAGATGGGTTTACAATCCTGGAGAGCTGCCTATTTTTCCAGATTTATTACAGCTAAATTGACTTTTTTTTTACTTTAGTAATACTATACCACAGGGAACAATTGGGATGGACTAATTCTGATTTACAACCCACTCTAGGGTGTATAAATGACAAATATATACTTGCCCAAGCCATCCTATATGTGCAACACCTTGTTCAATCCAATGTATTATATATGTATGTAATACACCCAGAAATTCATGAATAGCACCTCAGGGAAGCATCCCAGCACTAAGATGGTATCAAGATCAAATTCAGGCACCCAAATTACACTTTCCTACTATTAAAGCACATTTTTTGAATACATATGTATGTTGCTACATAAAAAGTTGCATTCTTAGGGTTTTTTTGTACTCAAGCATGGGGATTGCTCCTAAAATTACCAAAAATGAATGAGAGAGCATTCACTATGCATAGAACAGGAATATCAATTGCCTCCATGAATCTCATGACAGGAATCCTTATGCCAGACGCATCAATTCTTGCACAGTTATAGAAAACATGTAATATGAATGTAGTATTGCAGAAATTGATCTGGGGGCTTGAGGAACCTCAAAATTGAATTCAGGATGAAAGAATAGTTAAGAAGCAATTTAGGGCTGAAAGAAATCCCTTTACTATACCTTGAGATATGTCAAAGTTGAGGTTATAGGCATATGTGTAAAGTACTTGCAATCAATCTTTGACTTGAATTGTCTGACCTTTTCATTAAGCATTCTGAGACCAACTAGACACCAAATTGTATTATATACATCATATTCCAATGTCATAGAGTTGGTATTACTAGTTCTAGAGTGGTCTATAAGACCTAAATGAAAAGGTCAGACAATTCAAGTCAAAGATTGATTGCAAGTATTTTACACATAAGCCTATAAACTTAACTTTGACATATCTCAAGCTACAGTAATTGGATTCCTTTCAAACCTGGATCATTTCTTAAGTGGGTTTTCATCCTGAATTCAATTTGGAGGTTCCCAAAGTTTATAGATCACTCCCTGTAATACTACATTCATATTACATGTTTTCTGTAATTGTGCAAGGATTAATGCATCTGGCATAAGAATTCCTGTCATGGGATTCATAGAGGCAATTAATATTCCTATTTTATGCATATTCAACAGTCTCTGATGCACTTTTGGGGATTTTATATGCAATCCCCATGCTCCAGTATTAAAAAAAAAACCCCTAAAATCAAAAAAGCAAATTGAGCTGTAATAAATCTGGAAAAATAGGCAGCCCTTCAGGACTGTAAATCCATGAAGGGGACATATATACCATCTGTCATCCACAATATCTAAGCCCCAGCTGCACCACATCCCATCCTGTATTTTTATTCCCTCAATTTTAGAGATTTTCAGTATTTTTGATATTTGAGCACTATTATCCCACCAATCTTTGTACTATTTGGTGTCCCCAGGCTTGTATTCAATGTATATAGGTCCTCCAACTTACCCCATGTCAATGTCTGGCCTGTAGCCCAAGATCCAATAGGCCATTTTTCTAAATTACTATATTTGGACTGCTTTTTTTGCATTCCCCTGCCCCCAATTGCAGGGGCATTCTTTTAAAGCATATTAGAACATATTCCCCTCAAAATGTGATTTTTATAGCCACCCAGCATCCCCCAATGCTGTTAGAAATAGCTTTTATATCATACAAGACTCAAATATTGAGGCTATATATCTAAGTGTTATTGCTGTCTATATAACAGCACTATGGCCCAGTTGGATATCACATCTGAGTAAAGCCGTAACCTGACTTTGTTAACCTGAGGCCAGATGTTCAATCCTCTTAAGTGTTTATGTATTTTAACATGAATTATTTAAGTGGACTTGCCATATATGGACACTGGTAATTGCCATCCCTGATGTATCACATTCAACTGGTAATTGCCATAGTCTGATGCATACTTGGAGACTCCATGGCTGATCGCAATGCCCTGTGTTCTTAACGTCCTCGATGCACTGTAGAATCTGTGTAACGACATGCCCAGTGGGTTGAAGGAGCTTTTCCGGTGCAGACTCGTACGTCATTCTCGTCAATCTGAACCTGTTGAACATTTCGCGAAGTATATCGTCTTTGCGAGCGACGTCGTCCAATACGGGATATAGATCTCTCAGAAAACGAACAGCTTCGTCCTGAACGCTGTCTGGCCCATATGCACGCGACCTCCTGCGGTTAGATTAGCACTCTAGAGAGAACTGTTCACAGAAAGGCACAATGTCACATTTGGGATCTGCCATGTACCGTCGACACATCTGTTCCTTGCTCCCCTGTTTTGTCCATTCTATTTAATTACAGTCATGATGTAAGCGGTGGTTTGGACCGTATTGGGGCAACACGGACTCACTTGGTGTCTAACCTCTTCTCGTGGCGTACTGCCGCCGTCCTTTCGCCTATAGCTAGACCTTCGAGTGCTTGTTCGAGCGAAGTCGGTTCTATTGTACCGAAGCACAGGTACGTCCATAGCTTTTTTTCTGATTCCCGTGTAATGGTGAGAGGTTTCTTCAAGAAGTCGCAGTGCATGTTGGTTCTCGTAAGTTGAACTGAATCTGGAGCGGGACACTGGATATTCCAGGAAGTCACCGTCAGGGATGCGTAGTTGTCATCTTTGATCCCTGGAATGGGTCTGAAGTCGACCGTCCAGCAATGTCTGTCCCCTAGCCATCGGATCTTCGAAGAAAGCTCGTGATAGTAGTTGGTGCACGCCTCTGCACTGATCATCGACACGCTTGTCCAACCTCTCTTCTCGTATTTCGTTTTCGCGCGGAGTGTTGCTGCTGTCCATTTTTTAAGATACACGGCTTCCTTTCTGACGAACGTGGTGTTTGGGTAGAGGGATACTATTCGGTTGGCGGTGGCTATGTTCAGAACTGCAGCTAAACGTAGACGTGAGCCCCGGCTGAGCATTTGATTGTTGTGTACTCACTGCAATAGAACCCCAATATAACGTCTATGGGTTCAGTCCTAGTAATGATCAACTGAATCTTCTGGTTTTGGCCGTTGACGAATGTTAGGACCCTTTGAATGCCTGCGTCCAAGTCTCTATTGTACGCGGTGGTGTTGCCATTTCCCCCATTTCCCAAGTCGGATAAGGATGTGTCTGTGCTGCACGGCTGGAAGGGATCCAAAGAACGGGTATCGTCTTCACCGTCGTCTGCCTGCTTCAGCGGCAGTCGGAAACCCGTCGAGGTTAGCAAGGTTGTCATGTTCGCCGCAAAGGGTGCCCGTATGAATACGTCTAGGTCCCCAGGTTGATGATGTGACCTGCTAAGGAGCAGCGTCAACGAAGATCCCGATACTAGAGCTTCGCATTCTGCCTGCACGGCTCTGAATCTTTCTATGTCCCCCTTCTGGTCGAAGAATTGACCGTACAACCGCTCGTCGCTGAAAGTAATGCGCTTGTAGGACTGAAACTCGTCGTTGAATAGTCGGGATGTCAGTCTTGCTTTTAGGAGCGCCTCAATCGGGAGTGCGTCGAATATCGGCGCAAGAAGGGTGTGGGGCCTAAATCGTGTTAGCTTGGATTCTCGTGTTATAATCAAGAACACCCACAATATCCCGAATCGCGTTTCTCGAACCTTCAGAGAAGGACGCTGAGGTGGTTGCTGTGAAGTCATCGCAAGGTCAACCAGCGTCGTCTTCGTTCGATCTATCCTCTTTTATGTCGATGCGTGTGCGCCTGAGTCTAAGTGTTCGGTTTACTCGAATTTCCTTTCTGCGTTCCGATATAGAAACGCATATGTCCCAGTCCCTTCTGGGAAACGAAGCCATTTGGACAGCTGTCGTAGATGGTTTGGTCGGCGTACGATGGTTCTAGGGTGTTAAAGGGACGATCCATTACGAGGGTATAATCGTAGCGTCCGGCGAAACCGAATAATAGGTCACCCAATACCGAACCGTGGGAATGTCTTGTCCTCTCTTTCTCCCTTTACTTTCATGGTTTGAAACCACATCCACTGTACGATGGATTCCCTTTCTTTTCCTCCCAGTCCTACATTTCCTGTGCGTTCGTCTCCGGCCATGGCTGGCTTATTCTTACCTTCTTGGCAACATTCAGGTTTCTAACTTGAGTATCGATCGTACCATACCTCTGCCTGAATGGAGTCGACAGGCTTTCCTTCAAGCACTAGAGGACCAAAAAAAATTTTTCGAGGATCTGATTGACGGTGCGTACTGTTATATAGTTCTCGGGTTTCACATGTTGATCGTTGACGTAGAAAGGGATGTTGTTATTGAGAAATTAAGTAACGTAGTTGGCGAATTGAAAGTTGCGTACCCTCGTCGGCCCCGGCTCCATTCCACAAAGTTGCGTTTTTTTATTTCTTCCTGTTCACTTCTGGAAACTAAAGTATTCTCAGTGAGTACCTCGAGATGGCATTTAAGGTCAAGGAGGAAAGGTTCCATGCTCTTCGTTCCGATTATCGTGAGGGCGGTGCGTGTGTGTGTTGCTTTTGGTATATAATACACACGCTGAACTTGTGGTTCAGATTGGCAAGCTGAGCTAGATGGCCTCACGCAGCTTCATATGTCGTTGCTGTCGCAGGCGACTGGTTTTCGTGTTCTCCGTTTACGTGCCACGAAGGGATGTGACGACAGTACAGTGGACTATCACGCGTCGTGTTGTATTCATGTTTCTTCGGATCAGGGCGAAGCAGTAAAGCAATATTGTATGTGTCGATTCGTCATTGAGTCACGCGGCTCACCTCAATACTACAGCTTTCTATTTCGATTTGCGATTCGAGATTGAAATAGACCCTCGTTCCTCGAGCGGAGGCAGGTCGACCCATAGTTGCTCGCGTCGAATCTTCCGTTATTACCCCAGCGACCTACAAGATGTGACCTCGAATATCGTACAGAAGCTGGCGTCTTACGGTAAACCGTGCATACATCCGACGTGGTATTTAGAAAGCTTTATGCAAGATATGATTTGTGTTTTCAGGAGCGCGTGTACCTTAGTAGATCCGTAACCCATGTTATCCATGTGATCTTGATCTATGCTTGACTTGCCACCGTGGGAACAACTCTATTCTCTTCTCTGTACCTCCATCTTCTCTGTTTGCTGGGATTCTTGTTTGTGATATTATGGACACGTTCGTGAAAAGACTTACTCTTCCTTTACATGAGGTTAGCTGAAGCTTGTATTCCGACAGGCAACGCCGAGATGTGCTTTCCGATCCGGCCAACTTGCCTCTCATACAGGAAATGCCATGGTTCACGTCTGTAGCTAATGATGCAGTCAACCGTTTTAACTTCGTACCAGATGATATGAAGGTAAAGTGGTGCGTACGGCGAAAAGGAACATGAATATTCACTACTATCATTAGGCAATGGCGAACAAACTACTGCAGGAATTCGATAACCTGCACCAGATTCAAGCTTTCAAGGATGTCGTACTTGGCTATAGGGTGTTTTCACCCGCTCAAAAGTCTGCTGCATCTTTGGTGGCCCTACTGTTTGGCCTTCGTTTGTTGGACGTCGGTGCTCGTGTGAACGGAGAAATCGAGCTGCCTGCGCAGAAGGGACCTCCAAGCGGTAGGTCTGGTTCTGCTGTGTGGGATGCCGAAGTGGTTATTCCCAGATCGGTGTTTCTTGGTGAAACACCTAAATTGGTAAGGTTGCACACTTGAAGCCTTACCTGACTCATATTACTGTTAGCGAGGTGTAGCGTCACTCTGCGACGGCGGGGGTTGGCCTCGCGTATTGAGTGGTGTGTTCGAGGCTATCGACGAGCCCGGACTGTCTGACTGCGCTGTCGACCTATCGGGTATAGATTTGTCTTCGCCGGAAGTTTCATTAGTATCATGCGCCTTTCGTTTGATCGGTGATATCAGGAGTCACGGTGAAGGGAGTGCCGTGTCGAAGACGCTTCAGAATATGGATGCTGCGGCGTTTCATATCAATTATCTGTTTCAGGTAACGTCTACCTTTATTGGAATACCGTTGATATTGACTTTGCACCAGGGAAACGTTGACTTTCCCACGAACAACATGGAGCTGTTGGCGCATCTGCAATGGTGAGTGTTTTTGTCTTGTTTATTTGGTACTTGCTGCAGGCGAAATTGATGTTCTCGTTCAGTGTCGCTGTTGCAGCGGGTATCCCTTTCACGAGCGATTTAGATCTACCCCTCGTTTCCAGGCTTCGTCAGCCTCTTCTACTTGCCCTGTCCGTTTCACCCATCATCCTCCTGTCAGACATTGCACCGATGTCCACAAACATCACCAGATTGAGTCTACTCAGGGTGCGTGTGTTCAATGTTGCAAGCACGCTGCTGACCCTTATTGGCAGGCTTGGTATCATTACGGGACTAATCGTCCCCCCGTGCTGTGGAAAATTGAATGTATCCTCTGGCGTTGCATTTTTGGGATGGCTAGGGGCGCTGTATCGGGATTGGACGCGTTGCGGGTGTTCAAGGCAAACGCGTCCTATCTGCTGTCACTGAGTCTTCCTGAGAGAAACTTTTTTTCTCCCAGTAGGTTCATGTGCCCCTCTCTCTGACGTTACACTGATCGACGATGTGTAGAGCTGGGAGTACTCTCGAAGTTACCGCTAGCGCTATCATACAATTTACCTTCTCACTGGATCTCTCCCGCGTACGTGGTTTCCTTAAGTTGCTGTTTCCTCCTATTTCGGCGACGGCTTTGCTCGCATTTTACGTCACTTTGCGTGTTTCTGACAATGTTTATCCCTTACGGTTATCAGGATCGCAACGAATCACGCAGCACAGAGAGAACCCAGCGGGGTAAACTGTACTTCGACGTCGAGTGTGTTTCCTGCGGCACACTTTCCCCCTACGTGTCGTCATCCTTCGTCCTGTTTACCTGTGCTTCAAGTCGACTCAGAGGTGGTGGTCGACAAACCGGGAGCGGAATCACGATGTATTGGCTCTGGACCTCTGTCTTCTTCCTTCCAGCAAGCTGTTCACCGTGCATACTGGCGTCGTGTACGTTTTGTGTCTCTACCTTGGAGTACGTTCTAATTTGCCAAGCCTGTGAAAGGTGATGCATATCTGTTCGTCGGCGTGAGGGGTCGACGGGATATGGTTTGGTTAACTTGTTACGTGAGTTGTCGCGATCGCTTAGTTGTACGCCTGTATCGAGACATCCTTCGTTAAAGGACAGCCTTGGTATCGATTTCCTGGTGGGGCTGATCGATCGTTGCAACAGTTATCACGTTCGACATGGGTGTCATCCTGTTTTCGTAAAGCTTTGCCAAAACGCTCTTGGAGCCTTTTCGCGTAGCGCACGCGTTGGACCCTTGTCGGTGACAAGATTACCTGGCATCACGGTGTTCGACGAGGTCGAATTCCATCTCTCGGAACAAAACCATCGCCTACAGGTCGTCTTTTCGTCTGGCGCGGTTGTGACTTTCCATAAGGGCGCCGCTCGCAGAAACCCAGGGATAACCATTGACGTGCTCGCCAAGCTGGGGTCCGTGTCTGCAGACAGACTTGCTGTTGGTGAGTCAATTTGCTATATTTTATTCACTGTTGTCACTCAACGTACATCAGATTTCTCCGCCGGCTTGGTTTCGGAGAACAGTCCTCGTCGATGTACTGCGTCCTTCAGCGACTTCGTGAAAAGGATATCCTCTCCCGAAGGATCGATCGTTTATCTACCCTATATCACCTCCGATACACAGTTTTGTCCTGCACCGTCGTTATCCACCGACGACTTCTCCAGCGAATACCTTCGGAACACTGACGAATCACTCAGTACCACCCGTTCGCCAGAAAACACTTTAAGCTGGCATCTCCTTGCCACCGCACACGCTTTCCAAAGTGTCCCGGGCGCACCTGAGGGCTTTAACGTGGAACTATGTCTGTCAAGCGGATCTGTTATCGTTTTTCTGGGTTTGGATGATCGAAATCCAAATTACCTTGGAGACCTGGATTCGTATCGATACCCGTGTGCGGACTTATTTAGTAGACTTCCTTCCGCCACGTCTGTCCTCTTGCGAAAAGGCGATCGTTTGTAAGTTTCTTTCCCGGTTTCACGGACAGTGCGTTCCTGAAGAGTCTGTGTTTAGATATATTCCAGCTGGGACCCCGCACGTTATTCTCGCACTGATACCATCTCTTTGTTACGGACGACATTTCTATTCCTTGGTCACTGTCGAGTTCAGCTGGTGGTCGATCTGTCATCAATTCTTCACCAACGTGGAGTCGGCGCTTCATCCTGCCGTGGGCCGCCACGAGCATTTCATGAATATTCTTCTTCACTGGCGGGACGTACTTGTCGTTCGTTTCGCGGACTATATCGATACATCAAAGAAAGGCGATGAAGTTAGACGCCATGTTCCTGACATTCGCAGACTGGACGGTATTTTGCAATTATTCAACCTGTTCGTGCTGCTGGAGATAGGTGATGTCTTGACGCGAGCTCCCTACCAGTCTGCTGGTTCTTGGTCACCAGACAGGAGTCGCTCGAACAAGGTCTACACTGTACAAAAGGATATTTTGGACATACTCGATCGCGTTCTTTTCGTCAGACGAGAAGGATGTGTCACGTCGTTGTCAACATCGACGCTGTGGAGATCCTTTGTTACGCAGCAGTACGTTGCGGTCATATACGCTGCAAGACGCGCCAGACACCCCACTAGAACTGCAGCGATGACGGAAAGCCTCCTTCTCAGAAACAGCGATGACAGTTTCGTATCGAGAGATGATGTCAGGAAAATACTCCAGAACGAGACGATTGTCTTTTCACCTTCCATGCACGCCCATTTGGATTCCCGGCAGTGCGAATCGCTCAGATGGTGGTTCGCCGACACGATTCAAACGTGTTATACTATCGAGTTGGATACTACGTGCTTTGAGTAGGATGTGACCACTGGTAAACGTGCGGTACACGATGAATCGGACGGTACACCTTCTCTCCTAGGTTGACGAGGTGAAAGGGAGCGCGAGTAAAGTAACTATTCTTTCGTGAACGTGTCCTACTATATCACATGATAATAAATCACGTGTATGTTGATTTCGTTCGAAAGGCCCTGCGCTGTTGTTGTATCCAGGTTGTAACCGTTCTTTCACCAACGCTGAATGCATTCGATCGACATGCTCCGTCTTGTCTTGGGTATGTTGTCCGTTGATGTGTCCCCAACATTTCCTTATTCGTGTAACACAGTTCCAACCTTTACTTTTGTCCTCTGCGCATTATACGCAGTAAATCCGTTTCCACATTGGGCGCAGATATCCGTCGATGCGGGGAATGCGTCTACGAGCTTCGTTGGCAAGAAGCGGCTGGAAGAGATAAATCTCGCTGGGTACGTGCCCAGGTCGTCCACTTCAGTCCGTGTCTCATTGATACCCTCTCGCAGATTCATGCTGGGTTTCAGCACCGTGTGTTATCGACCTGCTTCCAGCCCCAGTAACGAACTCCCTTCCATGCTCGGGAACGTTACCCTTTCCACGCTTGGGAACGTTTCCCCTTCCACGCTTGGGAACGTTTCCCCTTCCATGCTTGGGAACGTTTCCCCTTCCATGCTTGGGAACGTTTCCCCTTCCATGCTTGGGAACGTTTCCCCTTTACCGCCCAACGTGTCCTGTCTCCGTTCGCGAGAGATTGCACACGGACACGGGGTCTTCGCTTTGCACGCCGGACATGTGTCTCTTCGCTTCACTTCCAATGTTAAACTACGCTCTACACTCCGTTACTATTTCGATGGCGTCGAAATGCGTTCTCCCTGTGACTCGCTGCGAGGGTCTTCAGTAGGCAGTATTGCAATAGAACTACATCAGCGTGCATCCGCTTGCAGTGCTGTTCTCGATCAGGCCTTCCATATCTATTCGACCTCACGCAACGCAGTTAATTTAGAGCCTGGTATCTCGTGTGAAGTATGTCGGACGCTCTGCCAGGCGTTGATCCGTTGTTATCCTCGTAACGACGTTTGCTACGTACGTTCCCCGGGGACAGTATATAACCGTAATCTCCTTGTGCTGATGTTGTGGCGTAACCCCGTCCTGCAGGTTGCATCGTCTTTGCTGGTACACAGTGCCGTCATATACTGGATGTATGATATGCATTCCCGTATCATACAATTACGGATGCTATTGCTTAACCTGCGTACTGCCCAACAGTTCTACGTAAAGCACGATTTTTTTGTTCTCGTTGTCTCTGTCATATATGCCTGTGGAGTAAAGATGACTTTATCACCCTACTTGAGTCGTTACCTGGAACGACGTGTATATATTGGCTTTACTCACTGTTGTATGAGCTGCTGTTACTGTTCCTTTGCCCAGGTATCACGAGTTTCAAGTGTAGCCTATCAATACATATATGATACAATTAACACATTGATTGGAAGGTTTAACATTGGTAGGCAGAATGTAATAGTGGATGCATATCATCATCATGTCCTCTTAGGTGGTGGACGAAAGTCAAACATACCTTGGTCCGTTTTAGAGAAGTACATAGTGTCCCATGGTATATCATCTCAGTTTGACAATACTTATCGATACACCTTTGCATGCCATGAAGTTCAGCCTGGTCCCCACATGATAGTTGACAAGGACTTAATATCCCTCTCTATTCCATTGAAAGACATGCTTCCTTATATTACCCGTGATGAGGGACGTTTGGCTGGTAAGTTGCACCATGCACCTTCTTACTCTATGTGGTCTATGGACGAGGTTAGAAGCTTCTTTGAGAATCATACTTGTAGCCAATGTCCTAATGTGAAAACTGTTATCCGAGTAGGTATACCAAAAAAGGAGATAAGGCGAGTCACACAAGTTGTTCGTCGAAATCGAATGCGTAAGCACCAGAAAGTATTACCTCTACCAGATGACTTCATATCCTCTTGCCTGATGCCTGCTGATAAACTATCATCCGATGACTTTCCACCTGAACCTGCAAGTGAAACCTCGGTAAATAACATACTTACTAGTGGGTGTCGAAAATTCCAAGCAGACATGTTTGAGGAGGCTGGTTGTGCAGTGTGTGGTCAGTTGACACCAAAGCAACATCTCTCACCTATTAAGCATGTGAAGAACCTTTTACGTATATTAGAAAGCAGCAGTGTAGCACGAAAAGAGCGATTGAGTCCTAATGACTCTATTGAACCCATGGTTGGTCCAGTATATGCAGATCAGTGTTCCCATGTATGTAAGATATGTCGTGCTTCACTTACGAAAGGAGATGTTCCAAAGTTATCTTTAGCCAGTGGATTTTGGCTTGGAAATGTCCCAGAACAACTTAAGTATTTGTCCTATGTTGAAAAGCTCTTAGTTGCACGTGTCAGGCATACTGCTTGCTTTGTGAGAATTGCAACAGGTGGCAAAAAAATGAAGGCAAATGCAATGGCCTTTGAGGCACCTATACCCAAAGTATATAACATACTACCTCCTCCTAAAGAGGATATTGATGATGTTCTGGCCATCTTATTTACAGGCCCAAGCAAGCCTTCACAGGACGATTTTGCTCGAACCCCCTTACTTGTGCGTCGGAATGTTGTTAAAGAAGCTTTAACTTGGCTGATATTGAACCATGTAGACTATATGGATGTAAAGATATCAGACCAAAATTTACAGCAGTATGATGAAACTGTTCCTCCGTGTGCTGTAATATGGAAAGAAGCTGAGAGTAACAAGACTATAGAAGGCATGTCTCTTGATGACAATGAGCAGGAAGATGGAACTGAGTTTGGAAAATGTTCGTTTACTGTTCATGGCATACTATCAGAGCAGCTTCCTGGTTACACAAAGGATGAATTAACTGGTATTGCTACAAGTTACTTTAATCTAGGCGGTAAAGTGTTAGCAGTGGGCCACAAAGAAGAAGGCGAATCAATATGGAAAAACCCCTCATTGTATCCCAAAATGTTTCCTTGGCTGTTCCCTTATGGACTCGGTGGTATAGGTACCATGAAAATATCAGACAGTGCACATAAGAAGCACCTCCTTTTGTACTACGACAAGCGGTTTCAGACAGATGAAAACTTTCCCATTGTAGCATTTAGCCATGAGCAGGTCAGGGCTGCTACATCCTCTGGCTGGCTTCTAGCTGATAAGTCTTCATTCAATAGCATTGCTGATAGACTACTCAAATTAAACACCAGTGTTCTACAGGGTATTGCCGAGCGAATGGCTGGTGGTGAAAAGGTTCGGCCTGGAACAGAAGAGGAAGTGGCTTGTTTCAAAGTAATCGGTGATTTAGATAGGGTGGCAGGGAAGGTCAGTGGCTCAACTACTACAAAGAAGTACATGCGAAATGAAGTCTGGTCACTGATTTCACACAAGGGTGCACCATCATGGTATATAACCATATCCCCAGCTGATACTAAACATCCTTTATGCATCTACTTGGCAGGATCTGATATAAATTTCTGTCCTGATATACAGGATTATTCTATCCGCTTGAGAATGGTATGTAGGAATCCTGCAGCTTCTGCTCGTTTTTTTAATTTTATGGTTAATGTCTTCATTGAAGATGTTCTTGGTTATAAACAAAGTTCTAATGGATTATATGGCAAACACGATGCACACTATGGCGTAGTTGAACAGCAAGGCCGTTTGACTTTACACCTTCATCTCCTTTTATGGATCAAAGGCAATCTTACACCCCAACAGATAAGAGATAAAATATTGCAGAACTCTGCTCACTTTGAAAACCGCATGATCAGTTACCTTGACAGTGCATTTGCAGGACAGTTTATGGATGCCAGTCTACAGGAAGTTGCAACAAAACTTGATAAAGATAAACAGAATGACAAGTATGTACCACCTACAGAGAAACTTCCTGCTGCCCCTGCTCCATTATGCTTGGAACATTTAACTCCTGATATGCAATGTACCACTTGCAACACTTATAATGTATGGTCTGACCAATACAAAGCTGATGTAAATGACTTGCTTCTTAGAGCAAACTATCATGACTGTAATTCCAACAGAAGAAAAGATGGTACCCTTAAGAAACGTCACTTGTATAAAGGATGTTGTGATAACAAATGGGGCAAATGCCGTGCCCGTTTTCCACGTCCTGTTCATCAAAGTACATCAATAGATTCAAAAACTGGAGCAATTACACTTCGGAAAGATGAACCTTGGTTTAACACCTTTTCATTTCCTTTAACTTATCTCATGAGAAGCAATACTGATGTTACTTACCTAGGCTCAGGTACAGCTATAAAGTCAGTCGTTCTCTATGTGACTGATTACATCACAAAAGCATCGCTTAAGACACATGTTGTTTTTGACGCAATCTTATCTGTATATTCAAAGTCAGGAAAGATAATTCAGGGTACAGACACTAACTCTGAAAAGGCAAGAAAAATTCTAACTAAAATAGTCAACTTACTCACAACAAAGATGGAGTTTGGTGCACCACTTATATGCTCTTATCTCCTTGGATTTCCTGACCATTATACCGATCATCACTTTATTTCCTTTTACTGGCAGCAATATGTTGCACGTGTACAGAGTGATTACACATTCTATATGAATCAAACGGCTGAACATACTGTCAAGCTAGAACATAATGAGGATCGTGAAAGGGTTACGTTACTCAAAAGAGGAAATCGTATAATAGGGCTCTCACCTGTAATGGACTATACAGACAGGCCAGGAGAAGCATCTCATATCTGCCTCTATGACTGGATTCGGATAGCTCATCGGGTTACCCTTAAGTCAGTCAGGAAGAAAAAAAGTCAAAAACCAGATTCAGATATGAAGCCACCTTTAAAAGGCGATTGGAGATCTGATATGAGTGATGCTTCAGATCCTGAAGCTGAGATACTTGATGAACGGAACACCAGCAAGGCTGTAGAACGTACTAAATTACCTCTGGGATACTATTACTTTTTATCTTCTCACGATCTAGCTGATACCCATATAGTAAAGATACAAAAAGATTCAGACAAGCTTGTAGTGAACTTTCTTGGAGCAACCTTGCCTAGACAGGATCAAGGGAATCTAGAATATTACTACAGTGTTATGCTTACTCTTTTTAAACCCTGGAGGAATGGTGTTGATCTAATTCAAGGTCATGTATCATGGAAAGCGGCCTTTGATGCACATTCATTTACTCCCAGACAACAGGAGTTGATGAACAATTTTATGATACGATATCAGTGTCTAGACGCTAGAGATGATTATCATGCCCAAATGAGAAAATCCGATATACTTCAAAGCAGTTGGGATCCTTTTTTTGCTGCATTAGATGATGATCCAATAGATGATCTTGACTTAGATCTGCCTGATGCAATTGACACTGTACATCTTGACTTATCTGGTGTGGATGATGTTTTTGAAGAAGCTGCAGAAAGAATGCAGTATACAAAGTCTTATAGAAAGCAGCTTACACATAAGATGCATATACGGATGAGTCTGGAGATGAACAGCTGGAATAGAGTGTTAGATACTACTCTCCTTGATCCAGTGCAGAACAACTGTCCTTCTCCAATATTGTTACTTCCTCGAGATCACTGGAAGGTGGCTCTAATGACACAGAGGCAAAGGATTCTGGAATCAAGAGCTGATAGTGTACCTTCTGCTGTACGTCTTCAGTTTCTTGAATCACGGTGTCACAACACCCAATACCTCCGTAATACAGACGTAGTAAAAGTAGTTGATAAGTCTTATCTTGAGAAGACATTTCACTCCAACAACCAAAGTCATCATATTACCAATACCATCATAAAATACCAGCTGAACGAAGAGCAAGAAAGGGCTTTTCGCATAATAGCTAATCATGCATCTAGTTCTGACTTAGAACAACTGAAAATGTACATAGGAGGAATGGGAGGTACTGGAAAGTCTACTGTACTGCGTTCGCTTATACATTTCTTCAATGAACGTAATGAGAGCTACAAACTATTGGTTGTTGCACCAACAGGAAGTGCAGCTGCTCTTCTTGGTGGCTCCACATACCATTCAGCATTTGGCATTAACGACTATTCAACTGCAAGCAATTTACCTCTTATACGTGAACGCCTGTTGGGAGTGCGTTATGTTTTTTTTGATGAAGTTTCAATGCTTTCTGCATGGGAAATGTATCGGATTAGTAGACAATTATGCTTATGTTTGCTGAAAGACGATACTGAGTTTGGTGGATTGAACATGATCTTTGCAGGAGATTTTGCACAACTCCCACCTCCTATGGGTGGTGAAAGTATTTCATTGTATGGCAAAAATATAGGTGCCCTTAGAAGTACCCCTCGACAGCAGGAAGAAGCCATAGGGAAATCATTGTGGCATCTAATAACTACTGTGGTGATATTGCGTCAGAATATGCGACAGAAGTCTCAGAGTACAGAAGACACCAAACTTCGGACTGCACTAGAAAACATGAGATATAAAAACTGCACTCCCAATGACATAGCCTTTCTGAAATCAAGAATATCTTCTACTATACCAGGACAAGTGTCAGTCTGTGATCCTGAATTCAGGAATGTTGCCATTATTACTGCACTTAACGTCCAAAAAGACGAGATCAACCGTATTGGATGTATACGCTATGCTGATGAGATGAAACAACCATTGAATCATTTCTACAGTGAGGATATCATTAAACCTGTCAATCGACGCAAGCAGAAACAAGACAAAGATATCAATGCCATACATATCAAGCAGATGACTCCACAATGGCAAGAATATCTGTGGACATTAGATCCAAGTGCAGCAGACACATTGGTACCTGCAAAGCTAAGTCTGTGTAAGGGAATGCCTGTCATCATCAGAAAGAATCTAGCTACTGAGCTTAATATTACACGTGGACAAGAAGGTGTAGTTTATGGTTGGACATCAAGAGGGCCTCCCACCCGTCAGCGATTGGACACACTGTTTATCAAGTTAACCAATCCTCCATCTGAGGTTAATATTCCTGGTCTTCCTGTAAATGTAGTACCAATTACTCCTACATCTGAGTATGCAAATATAAAACTTCCTTTTGGGAAAGGCAAGACATTAAAGATATTTCGTACACAAGTTGATGTTGCACCTTGCTTTGCAATGACTGATTTCTCTTCACAAGGTAAAACTAGATTTTACAATCCTGTTCACTTAGCAAATTGCCGTGATTTCCATGCATACTATACTGCTCTTTCACGAAGTGCCACTGCACAAGGCACAGTTATATTGGATAGTTTTGATACCAACAAGATTACTGGTGGTTTGGGTAATTCATCATTAAAACAAGAATATCGTGAACTTGAGCTTTTAGATGATATAACTAAACGCAGATACAATGGTACTCTGCCTCTTTCCGTTCATGGCAGTACAAGAAATACTTTGATTAGCTCTTTCCGTGAGCAAATGTCGCTTGATTATGTTCCCTCTACAGTATACAGTACGCTACGATGGTCGAAGAGTGATCCATTAGATGTAATTGATGTTGAAGAACAAGGATGGAAGATTATATCCAAGTCACAGCATGACAATGATATGAACGATGCTCTCAGAGAAGCTATTGAATACGATCCTGTATGGCAGGTTCCAAAATTGCCTAAACAAAATCTCTATCCTAACAAAAAACGCACAAAGCCCCAGCATGTCAATCAGTCTATACATCAGGCTACACTATCTATACCATCTGTACTAGGTAAAAAGCGGGTTGTTTCATCCTCTGCTCCAAAATACAAAACAGCTACCACTAAGAGAACATGTCATACAGCAGCCCTTCTGTCTAATGAAACACGCTATTCTGATCTTCCAGCACCTGTCTGGTCTAACAACAGCTGCGCATATGATGCTGTTATTTCCATTGTATGGCCATTGTTTGTATCCCAACAAGTAGCTATGTTTACCAATGTTGCGCCTACTACTGATATACTGTCAGTTATCCAGCATGAGTTGCAAAAGGCACAAACAGGTGAATCATCTATTTCAGAAAGTCGAGATGCAATTAGAGCTGGTATCATCAACAGGTATCCTCAACAGTTTCAACTGGGTGCTTTTGTTCCTCTAAGTGAACTTATAGAAAATGTGTTTCACATTAGAGACCCGATTTACAGACGGAGTGTCTTCTGCACTTCATGCACACAATCGACAATCAACGAGCCCTTTGTAAGTTATACTCCTATGTTTAATCAGCATGCTGAATACATCGTCTCGATAGATGCTCTATGTCGTTTACTGTTCACAGGTACATGTTCTCAGCATAGTTGTCCTTTGTGTGAGCACCCACTTATGTATCGACATGAGTTTTTACGTCCACCACCATTGATCAGCTTCAGCATACATGAAGCAGGTCCCCAGCATAAGTTGCCTTCTATCGACACCCAGCTTCAAGTCAATATGACGTGTGGTAACAGCCTTTATCGCTTAGCAGGTGTAGTATATTACAAAGATGGTCATTTCGTATCACGAGTTGTGGATAGTTCAAGTTGTGTATGGTATCACGACGGAATGGCTCCTCAAGTGGGACAAAGATGTAAATATATTTTTAACAGAGACCTGTCCAGAAGCAATTTAGATCTCACCACCTGCCGGGGATATAAAGCATGCCATTGTTTC
This sequence comes from Paramarasmius palmivorus, assembly GCA_037176845.1. Lineage (NCBI taxonomy): Eukaryota > Fungi > Basidiomycota > Agaricomycetes > Agaricales > Marasmiaceae > Paramarasmius > Paramarasmius palmivorus. The sequence goes on along the minus strand of JAYKXP010000052.1, from coordinate 337,583 downwards.
TATGTACTATCGTAGAAATAAGCTGTTGTATGTTTTTTCTTCTGCACCTGTCAGCATCCAACCCACAATCTTGCTCATATACATTACTGTACCCTTACCACTTGATGCTGCAGGCTTTACCTTACCAGTACTCGACTTATTGTAAAACAACTCTCAACTCTGCCATAATTTGCTGTTAGGGTACACACTCAGACATAGTGATGATCCTTACAGCCGCTACATTTGATAGAACCTCTTCTCAGCGAGGAAAAACCTTTGCAGTTATGCTTTTGGTTTGCGCATACTTCGGAATTGACTCGGAAATGGCAGCCAGAGAACATTCTGTATTTAGGTCCAGACTCATCATCGACGGTATTGATAGCAAGTCGGTTGCATCATTGAATAGCCCTCAACGACATCCTCTGCTTGTATCTCTGGTTATCCCAATACAGTTCGGGATCGCGTTCCTGTGATCTCTGATTCAAATATTCAGGGATCGTCGTTTTGACTCGGATGCCATACTAGCAGATGCCACCCCACGTATACCATCCCATCACAGATTATCGATGGTGACATGATGGAGCTCTGCTTGGATCTGACGGTGCGACCAGTATAATTTGAGTCGCCGGCATGAAGAAGTTACCTATCAGACTTTCCGGGATCGAGCGCTTGTACCTCCCTGTTAGCTATAATTCTTGCCGAGAAGCTTCGTAAATTTACAACGTGGTGTGCCGTGCCCTTTCACGGCTCGGTTTCCTCTGTGTGACTTCGCGTCAGCGAGATCATCGCATTATTTATAATACACGCTGCCCACCGATATATAAAGCGCACCTGCGACCTTCTATCTGGATTACCCTTTTTCTATCTTCTACTCGGTATGGCTCGTTACCTCTGAGGTTTCGTTTCTCTTACGCTATTCTTCTCAAGAACAGTTACGATGGACGACGTGAAAGCGTACCCACCTAGATTCATTGAGCAACTCAGAGGTTAGCTTGTGCCTGTGCATGCCGATCGACTACTCACGACCTTTAGGTGAAAATCGCGTGCCGTACGATATATTTCACGACTATCTGTTAGACGAAGACGGCATCCTCGACGAACTTTATCGTCATACAGACCAGTTTCTCACAAACCACGCGCCCTGGCTGGACACTCTCGATCGTACTCAACTGATCAGTGCATGCTGTCGCTTCTACTCCACGTTTGTGGTGGACGCCGTAGAGTTCGTACTTGCCCAAGCTCGCAACTGGACCGTCCATCAGTTTCAGGTGTACAACGAGACGTCTGGCGTGTTCCCCTCAATGAAAGACGTCTTCCGAGCAGCGAGTATGCGTTACTGTTTGGTGCATGGCATAGAATACACTGGCAGAGCCGCTGAACATCCGATGCTAATTAACTTTGTCGCAGAGCCGTTGTACAACGAATAGCTGAACATTGAATCGATTAGCTGCTTCATAGTCCGTGACCATCCCCTTGATTTCTCCTCTCACACCAAGTAGTGATAGCGTACGTCCAGCAACGCAGAGGCATCTTCCATCGTCTTGGAAAACGTCGACAACTCCCAGGCTCGTCCCTCCAGCTTGCTTCGACATACGCTCTTCGGGCCGCGTGTGTTTTCGTTTCCCGTGAAAACACGAACCAAAAAAATGTTCGTCTTCCGTCAGCAGCTCGAAAGGGCCCTTCATCATGGAAGTTGCACCTCAATCGTTCTAGCTCTGTTCTAAAGAAACCTTGTCGCCTTTTATTTCGCAATGTACCGTATAATATAAGGAATTGTAGATGGATGACGTTCGTTAGCGGTAGGTATCTCTCTATGGCGAAGTTGTGCTGCTGCGTGGAGCGTTGTAAGATCGTGCGTTCTAAAACTCTCTCTGAGTACGATTTCTATGTTGCACCAGCCAACGGACGCACCAGGTAATAATAATTCGTTCTGCCATCCTTCCAATCCGTGCTTTACAGGCTGAAGATTGAAAGTTGAGCGGACAATGGGGCCATAATATCTCAGAATGTTCAACTCGAGTCGGCGCGATGAATATGTCTGCTTTTCTGTGTCACCTAATACCTACATTCGAATAGTTCGACCGTGTGGTCTCGTCGAGCGGTCGAACTGACTTGGTGACGGTTGGAGGTTGGGAGATGTGGTGGACACGTGTCACTGTCAGGCCAGGCTACACTTGCCCGTCATCACTAGAACCCTTTTCCTTCACTTCCACCATGGTTCCTGGCCTTACTCTAACGACATGTGGTATCTCTCTCCTGTTCTGTTGGAAATACAGTACAACTGAGCTTCCCGCCTTCTTGTACCCTTTTAGCTGGTTTTCCCCTTGAAAATCGACGGTGCATGTCAAGATGACCCAAAGAAAGCGAAGGGAAGCCATTCCAGACAGCGGGGAAACAGTGTCCGAGGCGCACCTATAACAGGAGTGGTCACGCTACATGTTCGACTTGTGTTTGTTCCTACAACGGTTTTCCTCAGAGACACTAACTGTCATCTGAACATTAGATCTAGCACAGGGTGCGCTGTATTCTCACTTGCGGTCGTTTTTTATGCTAATGGTTGGCTTGACCAGGATTTCTCCATCTTCCTCACCTTGAACAGCGTAGCAAGAGCAGCCAACACGAATACGGTCTGTCATACCTGCCGTCTCCGCTCTCGTACGGACAGGAGATGTTTACTCGTCACCACGTAGTTCCTTGTCGGCCGTTTTCTTCGATCGTTGAGGCGTAAGGAGCCCTGTCACAGCTTCGTTATCACTCACTCCGACCAGGTGCAGTTCCACACCTCAGCTCCGTAGTCAACAGCTTTTCGCCTACAGCTGTAACGCATCAAAGTGCTTCCGTCGTTTACTCTGTCGAGACCCAGACGTTCAGCTCTACGTCGATGCTGAAGGACACCATGTCGCTATTCAGCCACAACGTCGAAGCACTCAACTATGGATATCGGGGAGAGCGATTGACGTATTCGACCTTGTGTTAGGTGCTTCGTCAAATCGGGTCCTACCAGCATATCAATTGCTAGTCTCCGACGGTCGGAGTCCTTCGAATCACAGTATTCTCGAGGTCGGCGGCAAATTTCTTTGGAAACTGTATCGGGCATTTTCGTCGGAGAGGAGAAACGTGCGGACGAGCAACGGGTACAATGCTGAATGCGCTGTTGTCTAATAGGTGAAATCATAAAAGTGTATCGACCTTCTTACCTGACTCACTCTGGGTGTACTTCATAACTAGTACTCGTTTTTGCTCTTTTGACAGTGCGGTCGTTGCTGTCGTAGTTTGATTTCTCATACAGCGACTCGTACTTTGTACGTCCATTCCCGTACTTCTACTGTTTCCTGGATCTGCGCTTATGCGATGTTTATAGGCGGTTGTCAAGGAGATGATAACATTTTTGTGTGGCGCTTTTGGCAACGGGGTACTGGCAATCGCTGCAGTCGTATGCGTCCATCAGTATCAATTTTGCATGTGGTGCATTTCATATCCGTCCGACCACCATTTGTCACCTGGCGTATCGTTCCGAGCTCGGTATGGAGTGGAAACTCGTTCTTTACGAGGACGGTTTCGCCCGCACTTGCTTGCTATTACACAAATGCTCCTACGGGTACTTTTTTCGTCCTCCCTACCTTTTTACCCCTCGCTGTCTTGCCTCTACGCTTTCACCTGTCACTCGAACTACTCGAGGAGCAGCGGGTTCAACTACCAATCTATTCCCTGACTTCAGGGCCCCTCGATGGAGCTCGAAAACATCCTCCTCCTCCCGGTCTTGTTTTTTTTTTTTTTTGAAAATATAATTGTGTTGGACTTAAGACAGACCTCTGTCTGGTAAATACGACATTGGTTTCGACACCTGCATGCGATAATCTCCATGAGTAAGCTTGTCTTGAATCTATCAAAAATCGCGGTGCCTGAGAGTGTCGTAAACCTGACGTCGGCCCCGCTGCCGTTTCATTACACGTGCCCTGTTCTTCCTTTTCTCTTCTCTTGTTCTTCCTTTTCACTTCTGTTGTCTCTACACTGTTCACCCTTTTCTCCTCTATCGGATCTTCTGCCTCTGGCCATAGAGGGAGTATGCCGTCTAACGTTCAAGCGGGTATGGGTGTCAGTTAAGGTGTTTGTTCCGTTGTCGTGCTTGTTCGCTTTATTGACTGTCCGTGCTATAAAGGTTGTCATCGCTGCTCGCAGATTGGCAACTGATGGATCGCTTCCTTGTTCTGTGAGTATTGGCTTCTATTATTTCGGTGTTGCTTACGTCGTGTGTAGCGTTCGGGTCGTTCAGCATGTTTTCTTCCAGTTCTTGTCGCCGGAAATGTTGGCCAGATTGAAAAGGGTGTCGCGAGGTGTTCACAAGGAGGTGGTCTTTTACGAGGAAGTTCACTTTGCCATCACCAAGCTATACGGCTCTTTCTTTGGGAAGGAAGAAATCGCTGACTTTCGACGCCTGCAACTTTCTACCGGTGCCCTGGTGTCTGGCTCTGCTGTGGTAGCCTTTCTTTCCGGCGCGTGGTTTTCTCCGTCGGATTTGGACGTTTTCGTCCGGCAGCATTGGGCGTTGGTTATGGGTCAATTTCTATTGAAGCATGGCTATTCCTTTGTTCCGCTCGCCACTGTCTTCGTTGGGAGGAAGTGTAGGTCGGAGGCTCAGCCTTCTGCCTTCGTAGAAGCACTCTCGGAGGAGTTTATGAAAGCGCGACCTAATACCGGCACGGTCGCAGATCGGTATGAACGGACAGGGATCGTTGGGGTCTTTAATTTTTGCAAGAAAGGTGGACCCACAGTCCAGATCATAGCTGTATCTGAGGAACCTATTGCTGTGATTCTCGGTTTTTACTCCAGTGAGTTCTATCTGTTGTATTGTCGTTTTTTCCGTCCTGTGGCTGCTTCACGTTCTTTCTCTGTATAGCGAGTGCTTACTTTATCGTCCCCTTAGCATTGGTTCTCAACGTCGCGACTGCAACCGAAGTTGTCTCCTTATATCCGTGGACTTCCTTCGTCGAGAATCGCGCTCTCTATCTCAAACGTGACACATTGGCGGTAGACGCTGCTCGTACGAAGTACGAGTCCAGGGGATGGTCGTCTTTGAGCATGCTTACTGCGGAACAGTACCTTGCGCCCGACTCCGAATTATCCACGAAAATTCGCTGGTTTGGTGACGGGCATAGCTGGGTGGTACGGTTCCCCCCCTTAAGTGGGATGCCCAATGCTTCCAGGTTATATGACTTCCTTGGCGTAACTTCTTGGCACATCTATTGTTGGGATTCAAGTTATGTTGGTCTGTCCGTTTCGAGGCTCGATAGGGAGTATTTCGCCAGGACCTATTTCGTCCATTCTTCGGCCGAATGTGCCGTGACAGATCACCCTTGTTTTGAGAACCCTGAATCTCAAGTGGTGTTTTTGGACAACTCGAGATCGGTGCAGAATACGGGGACCGACTTGTTGAACGGGGCTACTCCGGACGCACAGCATAGTGTCATTGGTAGTGCCACATCTTGTTCGCTGTCCTCTTCGGACATGGTGGAACTGCCCTCCGATGCTCTCGCAGCGGTGGTGATGTGCAGTGAAGGTTTAGATGCATTTTTGGCATCTGACGTCGTGCCTTATTCGCCCGATGGCTGCGACAATCGGTCTGACCCTGGATCCAGTACTTCCGGTGTGTCCTCGCAGTACGTACCGTTATCGCCCTTTCCTTCTTGGTTTCTGACGTTCCCTGATTCCTAACCTCGCTGTTTCAAGTGAGAGTCGAGACGTTTGGTCTTACACCCGTGGATTTTATGGCTGCACACATTTGTATGTCCTTGTTCCTGTATCTCTTTACGAATGCTGAACTTCAGTGCTTAGACCCGCCGTTCCCCCTTATTCGTTGGATGCAATTGTTGTCGACTATCTCAGAGGGTTGTATCCCCTTTTGGTTTCCGAGCATCGTCGGGGTGCCGTTCTGGAGAAGTTGAGAACGGCGTTTGAGTCGGTCAAGGAGTGCGTTCCTGAATCGGAATCACTATCTTCTTCCGCGTTCGTCGTTTCCGCGATTCTTCGATGTCTTCACGATGTTGCTTGGTCGGGCCTTTGGGACGAGGAGGAGGTCCAAGTGGGTGCTTCTTCTAATATGTTGCTTTTGAAACTTATGCCATAGCAGTTCGAGATTACCTTCCATTATGAAAGCGCCACTCGTGCTCTTCGATCGGTATGCGTGTTTCGTGTACCCTTCGAACATTTGGATACTGTTACACAGGATACTGTTGATTGGAGAGACTGGGCCAGCGACTGGGACGCATGTAAGCTCGAAGTCCATGTGGAAGCCCTCACTTCCTAGTTCGTCTGTGGTGCTGTCACGTTAGTAGGTACGTAGAGTGTAATGACCTCGTTACTTGCTCGGTTGTTGGTAGCGTATCTTGGCTGGCGGGTTCGCCATACTTTAATTGACAGAGTACATGTGCTCGTGCGCAAGGGGTGGAGATAAAAGAACCTGCGGAAGATGTCCATGTAAATTGTTGGCTTCCTTTCTCGCATGGATTCGTTGGCGACACTGTGTGTTCCTCGCGTTGTTCGTCGTCACTTACCCTAACACCATACTTTTTATGCAGGATGTTTGCTACTGGGACGGCTGTGTTCGATGCTATGTCGCCTGCCGGCCTGGCCAAAGTGAAATCTTTGAACCGGATGCACCGACAGCTTGAGCTCGCCTATGAAAGCACGGTCTTCAGTCTTCATCGTCTTTATGGCCCTTTTTTCGACGCGTCAACCATTGAATTATTTCGGAATCTTCAACTCAGTACCGAATCCCTCGTATCCGGATCGGCTGTCGTGAAGTTCTTGTCTAGGGCATCCTTTGTTCCGTCTGATTTGGACATCTTTGCGAAACTGGGCCATGTCCTGCGTTTTGGTCGGTTTTTAGTGGATGCAGGGTACGTCTATGCTCCCATGTCCACTGTTGTCGTTGGGGGAGTCAAAATCAGCGTCGAGCAACATCCGGACTTCGAAACGGCGGTCAGGGAGGAGTCATTGAAGTGCTCGCCTAACACCGGTACCGTGGCGGATAGATACGAGTTTACACCTCTCGCAGGAGTGTTTAATTTTGTCAAAGGGAACGTCAAGGTCCAGGTGGTGGCATGCAAGACCGAACCCATTGAGGCTGTTTTGGGTTTTTATTCTAGTGAGTTTATGTGTTTGTTGTATTATTGCTTTTGTTTGCATTGTTGACTCGTGTTTCTTATCAGCGCTAGTTATGAACATCGTTACTGCCTCCGAAGTCATTGCTTTTTATCCTCGTTTGTCATTCGTATCCGGTCGCGCCTTGTATTTAAAACAGGGTACCCGCACTGTAGAAGCGGCGAGACACAAGTACGAAGCTCGGGGGTGGCAATCTTATGATGTCATCTCAGCGCAAGAGTTTCTTCGCCCGCGGTCCGAGATATCCTCTGCTATTCGTTGGGTCGGAGATCCCCGTTGTTGGGTGGTTCAGTTGCCTCTCATGGGAGGACCTCGGAAGGCTGCTGGTTTCTATTGGGCGTTGAAAGTCGCTTCTTGGCAGCTTAGTTGCGGTTACGATTCTACTTGGGTGTCGAAGGACCGGATGGCTAATCAGATGCTGGGAAGAACGTATTCCGTCGCATGGAATGCCCAAATGTCTGTGTGGCACCATCCTTGTTTCTCGAACATGGGTGAGAAGTCAGTTGTAACCAGGCGTGGTCTGCCATTGGGTAATTCGGGTCTGGCTCCTGTCTCCAGCGCCAAGTTGGCCGCCGCTGTGGAGCTAGCAACGGCGACCGATGATTCAGTTCGGAAAACGAGGTTCGTCTCATACACTTTCAGTGGCTATGCAGGCATACTAACGTCCTTTCGAAGATGTCGTTCGTTGGACCCTTCGTACCTGCTACTGGGCTACGTTGCCGCCGATCATTGCATTTCACATAGGTGAGCATAGGTTCGCGATTCGATTGCGCAGTTTTCTTTTTTTTTTTGTTCTGTCTTCGCGGCGTCCGATAATGTAGCTGAGTGTTATGCTTTTAGGCCCGTTCTTCCGCCTTCAACAATGGATTCCGTTTTAGTTGGTTATCTGCGTGCTCTATATCCTTTGCTCGCACATGAGCATCGGTCCAGCTGGCCTATGGTACAGCTGAGGAGTGGGTTCGCTCAATTGGAAGCGATCTATGCGGGACGGGAACCCCTGCGCTATCCAACGGGGCATGTTGTCGCCTTGATTCTTACCTGTCTTGAGGATATCGACGTCAGTGGTCTCTGTGACAACGTTCGTGTGAGTGCTCGTTTACCTTGAGACTGTTGTCGTTGACCTCAATGGAATGTTCGCCAGATTTGTGTCTCCTTTGCTGTGGACGAGAGACGAAAGCTTGTTACTACTTTGTGTGAAATTCTAGTGAGCCCCGATCACTTGACTGCGATAGTAAAGGAGACACCTGCTTGGTCTTGCAGCAAGGCCTTCATGGATCTAGCAGGACTTACAGTCAGGGTGCGTTCGGTGTGACTTGTTTTGCTGTTCTCGACTTTTGCGAAATGGAGGAAGCGAAACGTAGTTCTATCTGTTGGGTAAATACATGTACAGTCGAAGATTCGTGCGTTTACCGTCCCTTCTTTTCCGTCTGCTGTCTTTCGAGCTGCTTCGTTCCGTTATTTACAATGTTTACAATATCATATTCACCTGGTGGTCCATGTAGACCAAGAATAGCAGATGTGATCTGCTGCCTCGGTAGACCTGTCTTCTTTCTAGCCTGTGACCTGACTATATCGTTGTCATAGGTATATTGCGAACCAGTAAATATTTATTTCCGAACCGTGTCCTTTGGATGGGTTTCTCCGTTTACTATCACTTTGGTTTTTCGGACTGCATCTCTGTGTCGAGATAGAGCGAGCATCTCGGTGAATGCGAAGTTGGTGGAACATGTGGTGTGCCAACGGTAGCCAAGTTTCTGCGAGTTCGACCTACTGCTCTGACGAAGCCGACGCAGTAGCCAACACGTCGGCATATTTTGCGCGTCTGCCTAGGTCAAAAAGGAGGAATGCAATGAAGGTCTGATGTGGTGACATGTCAATACCGCGGGGGAGTCTGGCACCCGACTAATGGCTGAGTAGCAATCAAAATCACCACTCGACTCAACCACACCTGCGATTTTCTCTCGCGCAAACCCAGAACAAAATCGTTCGCCATTCTGGATTAAAACTCTTTGCATTTTCATTTTTGCTCTCTTTCTTACAGATAACCGATGATGTCCACAGATATACGCGGAGGAGAACACCCGATTCAAATCGCCGCAAGACATTCTATTGGAGAGCACAACATCCAACTATCCATCTACACCCTGAGGTCTCACTAGTTCGATTGAGCCGTCGACTATATGTGTATGCAAAATAGGCTACAATGATAAGTATGAATCTCAGCCTCCGTCCGTCATCACTTCAACTATCATACCAGAACAACATTCGAGGCCTTTAGCTTAAGGGGATATCAAGGACTGGGCATGAACCGATTGAGGTGGGGTGGTTAACAGCGGTGTTGAGGCCGCAGGTGACTTCTGTGCCATCGGCAAGGATTCCTGAAGAAGTGAATTTATGATTTGAGTGGGTCGACCGTTCTCTGCAAGACGTAGACGCATAACGGGGACCTCTGCCATCAACTTCTGGGAAATCAACTTAAGGGAAGATGTGATATGGTTGCTAAAACATGCGACGACGTGTCCGGTTGCCCACAAGTCTGCAAGGATAGGATTGTATAAATCCACGCCATTGACCTCAGGAGCAACCCAGTCCGTAACTCCTTGGAAATCGCGCATCAGGGCATCCATGGTCGTGCGCATCGACAGACTGAAGTCGAGTATTTTAAGGCGAGGGGCACTGCCGCTTACGATGACGAGATTAGCCGGTCTGATGTCGCAGTGGGCAATCATGTGCTGATGAATGAAAGATACCCCGCATAACAAGTGTATCATGAACGCGGACACGGGTCCGAATCGGGAAAGGTCGAAGTCCAATACTGGGATGTGCAGAGGGGTGACTAGAAGGGTTCCGTGTGGCGAAACGTCAATCGTATCCAACAAGGTAACGATGAATTCCGATGATGATAATTCTTTGTGTATATCGGCTTCTTCACTGTATTTGCTGAGCTTGACTACCACAACAGTGCCGAGTGTATCGTGGCGCGCAGCGACGATATGAGGGAGATCAGGAAGTTTCTGTAACGAGGATTAAGCACAGTCCAGACACACAGCGACGAAGAGACACATACATAATCACAAAACGGCAGCATTTCAATGCCCCTCGTACGCAATTGTTTCATGAATGGGAAAAGCTCTCTGCCTAAGTTTTCAATTGCCACCGGTGTGAGCGTTTCCCCTGACTCCGCGTCGCCTTCTGAATACATAGAACATTCGTCGTCTCCCATCTCTTCATCATCGTCACCTGCATAGGGGCAATCACACCAACGAGTGACATTCTGCTGGGGATTTGGATTAAAGGGCACAAGATCGGGCTGCTCGGGCGCCGTGCGAGGTCTCTTGCTTTTTGGTGCCTGAGATGAAACTCCACCAAAATCTTTTTTCTGGAAACAGAGGCCGCGCTTTACAGCCACCCAGAAATCCTTCGGCAATAGGTCTTCATCGGCCACCTGCTTCACGTAGCTGCGGTAATTGGTGAGCTGGACGAGAAGGCGAAATATATCCTTTATCTGGCAAAGGTCATAGCACTCGGATAGCGGCCAGCCAGTCTTGTTGTGAACATGGGCACTGTTGGCCGCAATTGCAGTGTCGACGTTGACATATGTCTGGATACGAGGTCAGTGGCGTCGAATACGTGTGTCTGCGAGAATTACCTCTTTGCCGTCGTGATAGAACAGATATCTCCTGGCAGTGCCTCTTGCATCGAAATAGATTCCCATTACTACCAGTGTTTTCTTTGCAGCCTCCTCGAGAAGTCTATCCTCCTGAACCTTGGTTAAGGCTGTTCTCTGCACTTTATCACTTCGCCTAGGCGCCTTGAGGGATTTCTGCACAGCGTGTGTTACTGATCTGAGAGCATTTCTGAAAGCTAGCTTGGCTAAGCACACTCCATGAATGATCATTCTCTGTTCGTCCGTCTGCTGACAGTGGGAATCGATCTCGCAAATGATAAGGGGGAATCCGTCGTAATCGAAACGCATATCACTTTTGACATGATAAAGACAGAATCCGTTGTGTTCAAGGGGTCTAGTGTCCGAGCGAGGATTGGCGGGGAGTGGTTTGCGCTTCAGGAGAAGAGGGAATTGCCATTGTGTCCCACTATCAAGGAGGACTCAGCTGCGGGTCCGAGGAGCTATTTTAATATTTTGAACTCACTAGCAAAATTCGGTAGCGTGGCCAGTAGGTGGGGTATTCTGCAAACGTTCCAGCACTTCTAGTAACCATAGTTGAACATATCTGGTGGTGTTCATCTTCTCCAACCTTGCTTGCGAACAGCGGCCCTCCATGACATGGTCGAAGAGGCTGAAGAATGTGCCGATTTCCCTGGTCGACAACGTATGCGAATTTTGGTTTTGGTCACTAGCCTCTAATAGCATAAAAAGGTGCCCCCATGCGTCGTCGTCGGCATTCGCGAATTCTCTCCAAAGCCCGTACAGCTCGTCGTAACTCGGCTATTTAGGTGATCAGTAAGAGGATTCGTGGCAGAAAAAAAAAGTTCAGAGTACCGCATTTGTGGCCGGAAAAGCCACGGCCCTGTGTAGCTTCTCTTCTATCTCAAGCATTTTGTCGTGGAATTCATATTTGACCGCGTTCACGCTGTCCTTAGCTGCTTCTTGCCCTATTTGAGCGGTGCTCTCAAGAAATGTGGTGGTGTACACTGGTTGTGCCGCTAGTTCGCTGCTATCAGTGGTGAAGAGGTTCCGGTTGGACGCGATAATGGATTCGGTAGGAACTATATCTGGCGGCGTTGATCTCGCGTTTGGTACGTTGTTACTCGTGTTGCGGGACGTCGACGCCATAGTGGTCGGAAACGGGGGCAAGGTTGTTGACGTTGCATAACATCAGTATTTGTCATCCCTATTTGCACTAGAAATAGATAGATAGATACTGCATTTGAGTCACAGAAAATCCTTGACGTGTCGAGCGCCAATAATATTTATCTCTTCCTGGTAACCACATCCAGCAATGTGCCTTTTAACAAGGCCCTATCAACGCAACATCATATATTCAGGTCTTACGTTGTTATTCCCGGACATAAGTGCTCTTAGGTTGTTATAGATGTTCACTGACATGCCTCATAGCTTGGAAAAAAACGTTCGACACACAGGAGACAGTGAACCAGGTTGTTCTTCGGCTAGGCTTGTTCGTGACTCCAAATCCGGAATATGGAAACTGTTCACGTCGCACCGTGGCCCGAAGAGAAGAAAGGAGAATGTTATCTGTTCCACCGACTGCCGACTGTTCAACGCTGATGCTGGTTGTCGATAGATGTACAAGACCAGCTCATGTCCTACTCCGACGAGCATCGTTACACACGTTGGTCGAGACGTGGTGTTCCGAAGTCGATACGTGTCCCTCAAGCGCACATAGCCGAAGGAGACTTCGATGAGTGGCATGAGTCCGCGTCTGTAGAGATCCCGTACCAAGGGTCTAGACACAAAACCTCCCTTTTCACGAGTTCGGTCAAGACTTGGAAACGACGAAAAATACACCTGGTGCTTCCCCTCTTGAATACATTCCAGCGCTGGCTGTATGGAACATCGTGTGTCTACGGTGCGTGTATCTGCCGTATAGATCCTACGTGCACATTGCTAATTGCGATTCCCTGCGACAGGCAGACCCCATTGTCTAAAACGACGGTCACCAAGTCTCGGTTTGTAATTCGTTGAAAGAGACTATTCTTGCCGTCTACCATCAAGATAAGATCCCATCCCCATTCAGTCACACCTCCACCGCCATGTTCAATCCCGAGCGCATCACTCCCTCTGCGTTGGGTTTTTTGTTTTTCCGGCATCCATTCTGCCTCTCCCTTGTGGTTTTTCAACAGCAGCAGCAGCACCTCAAGCAAATTTTTTGCTCTGCCTAGTCAATCCTGTTGAACACCCACGATTACACCGACACCTACATCTACCCCTTCCCCTATACCGGTCCTTCTCCTCTCCTTCTTAGCTTGAGTGACTTCATACTCCTTATCCTTGAGGCTATACTGCTGGCGATGTGTTTTCACCCAAGAAGACGCATTCTAGACGTGTACCGATTAGTCTGACGACGGCAGACACGTCATAACCCCCTTGCCAGTCAATGCCATTGTCTGCGTCGAGCTGGGCTGCAATAGGCGATTCAGGATAGCATCGGAAGCTGGTATTCGGGTTATACGTAGCTTACGAAGAAATCGCCCAGGTGTAACAGGTTAATGGCACGGCGGATAGTCTAGGTCCGAATGTTCAAAGCAGTCTTTGTGCGACATCTTCGTTTGGCACCCGTCGGAGTAATTGAACCGCAGCTGGTTGGTGTCGACGCTTATGGTATACTGTTCATTCACTTCAGAATACATGGTATGCATGTGCTCACTCTATTCCCTTTCAGGCTCGGCCAGCAAGTAGCATCTTCTCGTGTGCACTTCCTCCGACTGCAACATCCACACCGAGACTAATTTTACTACAACGCCGATGCGAAAAGACAACTAGACGGAGGTGTGAAACGTTTTCTTGCTGTAATCCTTTCCCTGTTGACGTTCTTCTACCCTTAGCGTAGGTCCTACCCTCGAGACACCTATGTCTTTGGGCCAACAGACACATTAGTGAATCTTGCCGGAGATAGGCATCGTGGAACGTTTGCGTTCGCCTGTACAATAAAGGCGTATGTGCAACTAGAACTGAGAACGATTGATGGGGCATCCTGAAAGGTCGTTGTACATACCCAGGTGGGCCTATGATTCAAGTTCTTAGCTACCAATGGGAAACAGATACTACATGATTCGTTGCTAGGCGTTTCGGAGTTTCATACCCGAGTTAGATGATGTGGCGAGATGGTTAATCGGTGTCGGTGAGCCATCATTGCATTGTATTCGTCTTCGTCTTGTTGCTTATTATGCATTGTTTCTGCGGGTGCACTCACTACAGCGTCGATGCATATAGAACCTCGGTCTGGGAACAGTCCAAGTCACCTTTACCGTACCCGACGTAGTCTTATTTTTGACGCGGTTCATGCTCGACGAGTACCACCACCAAGCTCTTCAATACTACTGCCTTGGTGAGTTGGGCTTTATCGGTGAAACTCCTCGTTTGTATTCTGACTATTGTTCGACAGGATACCTCTTATAAAAACTACCGTAGACGTATTCGGTTTAATGAGGGGTTAGGATTTGTACCACAGGTTCCGATCTCGATGCTGAAGGTCGGCATACATAATTGTTTGTTTTTCGAGTCACATACATATATGGTGCGTGTTATTCGTGTTTTTCGTGGCTCTGATACTGATTCCTCTTCGCCGGAGAACATGCAACGATTCTTATCTGGCCTCGAAGTAATCGCGCCTACCTGTCAAGCACAGTCGAACCAACAATATATCGACATCCTCCACCGCTGGACGACCTTGGTGCTCGATAACCAGCTTCGGCATCGTATGACGCAGAACACCGACACTGTAGATATAGGGGCGAATCATCTGTGACCAACTCCTCCACTTATGGTATGTCCCGCAAAATGTCTTGATATCTGTCATTGACATACATCCAGGTCGACGCTGGCGTATATAGAACACCAAGGCATAATGCAAGGCTATCCGAGCGTGGATACCACCTCAAATCGAAAACGAAGCTAACACCCCACTTCTATGCCTCCGTTCATCGTGTATTCCTCTTTGTACAGTAACCGACATTTTTTTTGAAGCCAGGTCTTGTTTTCCACCGCTCAACCCTGCTGACTGTCGTACGTTAGCGTAGTCGTGATACCTCACGTCAAAAGGCTTACCACGTCCAAATCGATAAGAAACCCACTCTCGACGCAGTAAAGGATGAGCCAACGGGCTTTCCGTCTGTCAGCACCTGAAGGGGCCGAATCTGAGGCATCCCAGCCATATCTCTTCCTTCGCAGCGGCGGGCCTATGAGATGCACAGACCTGGAGTCCAGACTTGTCTTTCACGCGTGTTCTGCAGAAGATAGATTCCATCGCCTTACAGGGAGTGTGTTCTGTGCATTACAGAACCTGGGTATGCGGATGATACGCCCAGCGCAGCGGGGTCGGGACAATCGATTGAAGTAGCGGACGTCAGAGAATTTGGTTTTGTTTGAAATAGCATTGATGAACCTTCTCCAAGAGGTGCGCGTCGAGCAAGACGTCTGCGGAAAACCTATCAGTATCGGTAGATGGCTAGGATGATACTACGTACATGATGCCCTCGGAACGGTTGTTGTGGAAAAGAGCAGACGCATCTCTTTCCACTTACAACACGGCGACCCCCCTGTGGCTGGGTTCCTCTACAAAGGCACGGTAAAGGATACGAGCACGATGTAAGATCTACACCCAACAAAGCCTCTGACCTCCATCTTCCAAAGCATGCGCCAAACGTTAACGTATATGCATTCCCACCTTACCCAAAAGACCCTCCGTTTTTGTCGCCTCCCTTTCTGTTCCCTGACATTGGTGTCATCTGTATCGAAACAACACCTGGTGTCAATGAACGATGTCCCATCGATCTCGAGGATATCCACATACCTTCATCCAGTCATATATCCTTCCACAGCTTTATTCCCTTCGCAGCACTAGCCGCCGGCGGTATCCACTATCCTTCTGAGGCGAATAACGCGCAAAGCGACCAGCAGCAGCAGGTTCAACATGTTCGGAGTTTTATTGTGGGATGTCCGAAACGGATTGGGGTCGAGGCGAGTTAGATTAAGACTCTCGCTGGAGAGACGGTACGAGTGTTTTGGTGGGGGCGGATAGCGATTTTAAATAGTTGGATTGAGAACGAAGCAACGGAGGGGGGAGATGCAACGGAGAAATGAAGGAGAGTGTTGCAGCGCATAGAAACCGGGCATACGAATAGTACTTGGAGGCTTTCTTCACCAGAACGTGTTCAAGGGAGAGCCGGTGCTGTTGTAGGTGTGATTTCAAGTTCGGAAGGTGTCTGGGCCGAGATGGAGATCGTTTGGATGTAAACTATGGGAAAAGGAGATCTAGAATGAGATTTGCCGGAACGAGGAAAAGTGATACTTAAATAAATGCACACCTTTTAACTTTGTTTTCCAACTCATTTGCCCAACAAATAAACGATGACCTGGGTATAGAGAAACAACGCAAGATCTTTGTAGAGTGGAGAACGATGTCGAGCCGTTGAGAGTACATAATATCGCTGAGGTCTTCGAAGCCCCGGGATGTTGCGCCTGCGTCACTGTTTTATCGTGCTTCTAGTCGCATTAATAGAATCGATCAAATGGAGTGTATGGTTTGTCGGAAGTCTGGCTTGGACAACGTAGCGGGCGTTAGAGAGAAAGCAGTTCGGAAAAACTTTGTACGCGTCTCTTCTTCTCACCAACCTTAGGCTTCGTCGTGTACTAACGCGTCTCATACTCTTTGAACAGATATTCAAATGCTATGCATGCTATGGACTACGGACTCAAACAAGAATAAGCTTGACTTGTTGGATGTGAAGAGGGTACTCGGAGTATGCAAGCTTGGTGGACATGTACTCGTACGTCCTCTCCTTTACTCTTTACACTTCCACCGGAATTGACACCTGTGCATTGTTGGACCGCATTATATACCCTAAACATCGTGCATAAGAATTGTTAACAGTCACTTTATTACTCAGCTCGGCTCGCAGTACACTCAAGCAGCCGTTTCAGATGCACCCGTGAATATCTGAGAGACATCGAGCCTTGTGATCTTGAAACGTGCTGCGATTCATTCGGCCCAACGAGCATCTTGGTACCTGAACCCTTCAGGTCCTTTCATTCTCACCGGGGAGCGTGCTGGATGCTGCACTTCGGACATGCCTTCCAGCCTGTAATCGTGTACAGTTCTGAAATTGATGCAGGCGTTCTTCGTACGCAGTCCTAATCAAACCACGATCGTAAACCTGTCAATATTAACGTATCTCGCAGATCCCTACGGCAAACAGTTAATAATACGCCTTGTAGATCCTATAGCTCGTTGCAGCGGATAAATGAAGTGTTTGTGTCCCCAACAAGCGACATACGACCGCAGCTAACTCTTCGAGACCTTGTCGAGACCTATCCAACCAAGAGGTGAAGTCAGGCTTCAAAGTATTCTTGTATTCTAAGCAACGTACCTTCACGTATCCTTCGTCGCATAGAAGACCTCAATTGCGGGCTCTCCCTGATATCTCCAGCGGCGACTTCACCAAGACCTTGCCACTTGTGTGGGCCAGCCATGGATTGGCGATGAGCTATCCCTTGCAGCGATTGGTCGAGCCTGAAGCTGAACGATATCATAAACGCGAAGAAAGAGGTACATAAGAGAAGCTTACAGGGTATTTTGAAGGTAACGCGTTAAGACCGCTGCATTAGCGTTCACGTATGGTCGATGTGGCATAGGGACAAATCGTATTGCCATACTGAAGGTGGAGGTACACGAGAAGAACCATGGCCGCCGCAATGGACCCAGCTCGGGTGGATCATGTCGACGTTACAGAGAAAACTAGCATTATATAGATCATAACCAAGTGATGTTGAGCGAAATCAGGACTTACCACCTTCAGGTTAAGCATATCACCATCAGCTTGGCATCTCCGTTTCAAGGCTTCAAGTTCAACATACTTGGGTAGCCATGCTTCGTCGGGAACGCGTCATGTGCGCCTGTGATATCGCCGAGTGTTTGCTGAATATTGGGTTGAACTGGAGTGCACGAAGGATCCATGAAGCCACTTGTCAAGATCCACAACAGGTGGACGTTTTCTCGGAGATGTTGGCCTGAAGAGATTAACGTGTACCGTCCCATGCCGGTCAAAGATGACAAGATGTCGAGACGTACCCTCGAGTCGTTCTTTTCCACAGAGCCGAATAACGAAGTTTGGTGCGATTTCCCGGGTCACAAGGAATTCCGAGTTGGTACTGGCAGAGAGCCGCATATCGATTCCCAGTTTCGCGTTACTCCGATGTGAGGGGTTAGTCTTCTAAATCTACGATGTCTGGGCCTAGCAAGGGAGCGAGCGATGTGAGAAGAACCTGACAATTGAAAAGAAGAGAAGAGGCCCATAGCGCTTGGGAATGGAGTGTCCGACCTCGATAGCATGTTAGGGATCCCGGCCGAATAACCGTTCTCTTCAGCCTGGATTCGCATTGAGGTCGATGAATAGGTACTGTACGAAGGTTTCGTTAGTCGATATGCCTCTGCTGGATTGAAGAGAACGAAACGTACAACCGGTCCAAAGCCCAATATGTAACCCTTATACCACTGTCTGTTTCACCGTCCCTTTATAGTTGAAGCAACGTATTTCGACATTGGAGTAACGTTGATTATGCGAAGGTAACGAGTCTGCAATGGTAGAAATGAGTAAAAAGTGAACGGTTTGAGGAAATATCAAGCTTACCAACTACCAGGCAAGGAACACCATCCAAAATTCCCAACCAGCAGCTAACGCTTCGCTCCGGATCCAGATACCCTCGCCAGACATGGGTCATCCACGCTACGGCTGTCGACGCTGAAATTGGTATTCGGAATGAAGACCTAGCACCGTAAGGAAGATTTCTGTGGACAAGTTAGCGTCGGAACGGAAGGTATGGTGTGAGGATAAAGCACACTATTCCTGACCAAAGATTTCACCTAGGGAAAACGTTCATCTATTAGCCAGAAGCCGGGTGTTGTTTATAGCCTCCTTGGGTGCAATATAGGAGTAAAGGTTGTTAGATTTGAGATAGTGACCTGCGCGTCAGTTCAGGTGAATAATTCGTTACGAGTTCGAATGAATATGAGACTCGTTCTTTATAGAGGGCCGAAGTGAAGCCCTCTATCAAGGTGAATGTCTCACGAAAATCTCGTCACGTGATTTCGGCACCGACCGGCCGCTCACGTCAGCTCTTTTTTTTTCGGTTCTTCTCTTCTCACCACCATCTCCTTGCCCCTCCGCCTTTTCCTTCTTTTTCTTCTTTGCTCTCGTTCGTCGGCCTTCAGAACGGACGATCGTCGACCTCCCGCGTTGGTTTGGACGCGTTTAGGTGCGTGACTTCGGCTCGTCCATCGATTGTCGCGCTAACGATCGATTCTTTGCATATTTTTTGCTATCACCCGCGTCGCGTGCTTTACCCTTGCTTCCTCGATCAATTCCGGTCCACCACTGTCAGCATGCTCTTTTGAATCGTTTCGCCTCGTCGATTGAACCCTTCTCCGCCGATTCTCGTGCCCGGCCGTTGTCTATCCGACGTTCGCTTTGGTCGCGTGCTGTACGTTTTACCTCAAGACCGGTTTTCGCTTCGTGGTTGTCGGAGATAATGGAGATGGACCCAATGTGCGTATATTGTTCGATCGTAACGATATATTGTACTTACCCGCTGTTCTTTATCCGTTATAGCTCGGACTACACGTATAATATTCTCTCGAAGATGCATTTGCAGGAAGACCTCAAATCCCTTAACCCCGACCCGAAACGCGCTCTCGTCGACTTGTACATCGACAAATTACTATCTGTGTTAGACCGATACATGGATCGCGACGACTACGACTCTTTCCGTGAATTACTGCTTACGACAGGCGCGATTGTGATCGGTGCTTGCGTCGTGGAGGCGCTTACTTCGCATGGCTTTAATGCCCCACTTCAAATTGGTGTCGTGAGGGAGCATGCGGAGCTCCTGTACAACTTTTTTGCAGCTCGCGGATACACCAGCGCGACACATCAACCTGCTGCTTCTTCAGACCAGGTTTTCAGCTCTTGTCTTGATTTTGTGCCGACAATGGCCACCACAGACAATGGAGCATATGTTGCAGGTGGGTGTCGGCTGAAAGGTCGAGGACGGATAGTGGAGATCGTATTGGCTAAGACAAGTCCTTTCGATTTGGTTTTGCATGCCACGTCGAGTAAGTTTTCCTTTTTCTTTCCCCTTTTCATGCTCATTCATTCCGTCATAGCAATGATGATGAATTTCATCTCTGCTACCGATATTGTTTCGCTTTATCCGCAGTTGACGCTGGAACGTCGCATTTCTTTGGACACTACTCGCGAGCCCAATATCAGCCACGTCTACACCCCCAGCTACTTCCACTTCAAGGAATTCACCGTAAATCCCCGTATTTCACTGTATGAACCTTTCTCTGCTGTCTCCGACCTCACAGTCCTTCCTCGCCGAGTTGGCGATCACCTCTGCCTCTCCATTCCTCTTGGTCCACATCAGCTGCCAGATCTCCTTTTCTTGGGCCACCGAGATATGGTGAACGCTCATTCATGGCGATTGAGTATGACACAGAGGGGGTTCGAGGTACACACTGATTTCATTAGTGCCCCTCGTCTGCGCCAAACATATATTGTGACTCCTGACATAAAATCAAGTATCATGGACCATTTCCCGAAGGACTGGTATCATACTCACGTCGATAACTCCAGCTCTCCTGTTGTCGCACCGTCAGATCCCGATGCCCTGTGTGCTGGGATGCTGCGAACTACATATGACAGGCTCCTCGATGCTTCGTCACCTTGCAGGTCCTTATTTGACACTATGTCCCATGGCATATTGGTTTCTCATGGAGATGTTGGGGTGTCTACATCGGATCTTCCCACTGCAGCTTTGTCTTTCATTGCTTTTAACACGCTGTGGGATTTACCAGCTGTGAAAGATGCTAAAGCCAGGGTAACCACTTCTTCTTCTGTTTCATTTCTCGTCTCACTTCCCCCTTCAGATTCAGCTTCGTCTCCACAGGACATTTGAGGATGATGACTCCCTGTCTCCTCGTGTGGCGATGGAAATCTTTGTCCACTTAGCCCCCCTCCAGGTTTCTTTTCATGCGGATACGTTCGATGCCCTGGACCCAGAATTCCTTCAAGATCTGGGGCTCGTCTTTCACATTTGTAAGCTCCATTCTACAGTTTTCTTTTTTTCTAATCTCATACTTATATTTTGTTCGTCCTTAGGCGCTGATTCCACCCTGTCGTAGTCGTATATCACATACATAGTGCAGCTCTGCATGTATTCATTGTTACTTTCTTGTTAACACAAATTGTACATTTCTTGCTTTTCGACCTCTGAGAACTCGTACCGGTCGGAGGCAACTCCGACCCATTCCTAACTAGTAGCATTAGATTGAGTGGCGCCAAATAAACGATCGTTTGTCAATACGTGAGCACCTGATTGAACTGCCAACAACGACCTCACAGCACATCCTAACGACCCTTGCAACATATCCCGTCCTGAAGATCGACCTTGAAAGATGAATTTAAGGTTGAGTTAAGGTGACGACGACGGTAACGCGGAACATCACAATCAATTACACGACTACCTGTTACCTGCCTGAAACTCGCATTGTCGCTACACATTCTACATCGCACAGCGACAATCGCCGTCGCAAATACAGGAACACCACGCGCAATACTTCAGTCCCGTCCTTCAAGCGACACCAACACTCCCATCCACACGTCCCAAAATCTCATTACACCTCTTCAACAGAATCGTAGCCTTTGTCGCTTCCGCGATGCCCCGTACTAAATGAGAACAAAGAAGTCAGACAACCCATAAATACCTAAAAAGTAAGGGAGGATACGAATACACAGGCAGACAGAAGTAACGAAACAACAACGCATACCGTACGCAAAATCTTCCACAGGAACTACACCATCGGCAATTAAAGCAAGCTGGATAAGGCGCTTAATCTTGGGCATACGCCATTCGTTGGCGAGTCGGAGAACCTCCAGCATGTGCGTCAAACCCGAGCAACGTTCGAGCGTGTTCGTTGACAAACACGGAAAAAGAAGTCTGCTGATAATACCGTCAGGACGATCCAACCGATACACCAACTCTGCACAACCGGATACGTGAGACGACTATAAAGGAAACTGGTACCAACCAATGACTCACCCAGAACCGTACCAACCACATCGCGACTGTAACCCCACAGATTTATCTGAACATAGTCGAAAGTGGCACCGTCGACAGTGGCACACTGAGAAACGTCGGAAAAATGACCGCTTGAAATACACATTAACGGAGCCGGAACTTCGAACTCGTAGTCCTCTCCATTCACCAGGATCTGAAATTCGTATTCTCGACCACGACGATAATGATACCGAGGTTGAGGATTATCGGTAAACATAGTCCGGACGGTTTCCCGCATGGCCTCCAAAACACTGTCCATAGCAGTAGGGACGGTCGTGGATGTATCAGAAGGAGCAGGCAGATTGGTTTGATCGGTCAGAGCGTCCGAGTTGTACATAGTTGCAAGCGACCCACCAGCATCATGCGTACAATATAAGAAGAAATCAGAAACCGAAGATTACTTCAAAGGCGCCAACACAGAAAGCAACCCCTGGAAACCGCCGATTGAATCGCATGGAAGCGATCTCAGCACAACGAGGTTACTCGTGAACTTTACCGCCCATCCGTCAAGTAACGGCACAAACCTTCTGTCACATCCACTACAAACTAAAGCGTGAAGGTAAACTCGATTCCTTCCTAGATCGAACGCAACGCACCTAAACAAACCCGAATAACTAATAGCAGCGATTCAGCAGCCAAAAAGAACAACACGTCAATCCGCAACGGGTAAACACAACCTTTCGTTATACACATCCGAGTCCCCATCATCGGGTGTCCGAGTCAGAGTCGGAGTCAGATACACTATTACACACTTCACACACAACAGACGCGTCATTCGATGCACCACAAGGAAGACAGGTCCATGCACAACCCTCTGCAATCAAGCGAACCCTCTCCTCCTTCGTAGTATAACAGACGAGATCCTTGTCCCAATCATCCAATGCCGGGACCTTCAACAGCATAACAACAGCTACCACCCCGTCTACACCCAACAAAAGGTCAGATCAAGGGACAGGTGGACGACCAAGTACACACGTTCTTCTACTTTTCGAAGCAGTGACTTCACGGTTTCTAGCTGGCTGGGGCTGAAACTGCCAAGCTTAGCAGCTGGAAAACACAGGTGTTCAGTATAGCCGATTCAAAGAAAACGAAAAAAAAAATAGCAATAACAAATAAATAATAGAAACCCGAACCCACTCACACAATTCATTCATGTATGAGAACTCTGCAACCGGTATCCAGCCTTTACAGAAGCGAAGCGCCGTCTTAGCATCGACATCGACTTCCAAACCGGCATGCAAGTCAGGCGGATCTCCATCAACGGAGAAACTGGAAGGAGTTTGAGGCTCAGAGCCCGGTGAAGACGAACGACTGTGTAGCGACGAATCGAAAGTAGACATAAGTCACCAAGAGAACAAGTACCTCTTATATATGTATATATATATGTATACGACGAGCACGGATACAAACAACGTGCTGCAGGTTGAAGGAAAAGAGTGAAATAATGAAATTTTGTAGAAGGGGGCCAACACAACAACCGAACAACGTTTCCTTCGCCCGTCACACCAGTAGCAGGGGAGGATCAACCTCCACGGAGATATACCAGGTCCAAACAACGTCGTTTTGCCTCGGGCACTCGACGACAATCAGATCACGATTCGAGAACCCCGATGGAGCCTCTGGTATAGATTTATCGGCATAACCACGTCGCGAACCCAGTCTAAGCACCGCTAAATCGTCGGAACAGTCCACAACTACCAACTGCGAGGCAGAGCAGGAAGCGCGTAAAGCAACCAAATCGCTTTCACGCCGCCCAAGGAAGTCGCGAACAAAAAACCGAATTAGACCACGATCCACACGCAAGGGTGCAAGCTCCCCGGCTGAAAACGGCAAAGTCAGTAGCTGAAACCCTTTCACGCCAACGAACAACTCGCCTTTCTGCGCACGTCGACTGTCTCCACATAGAAGTCGATGTCCAGCCCGCCAATCCTTGCGCTGACAAACTTTGCCACAGTACAATTTTACGCAGCAACCACTACAAAGTCGAAACTTCGGAAACGGAACCGACTCCTCCTAAAGAAGAACGACGTAAGTAAGAAAGAACACGGGAGGAGAGCGCCGATTTACCTCTTCCTTTGCCCGGCGACTGGCACACTGAGAAAAATAAACCACAGAAGGAACATCAGAGATAAATCGAAATTCACAATGACCTACGACATAGATCCACCACTCACCTTAACGTAAGAACACGTGGTCGCACAAATGTCACCGTAAATCGAGGTCTTGTACCCAACTGCAACCTCACCAAGAGTGGAAACAACGTCCGTCCATTCACCCCACGACAGAAGGACCTCTGGGCCCAAAGGAGCACCACGAGCCATCTCCTTCTGCACCAAACGCCGAATAGAGGGCGTCAACAAATGGGGCACCAACGCACAAAGCAACTCGTCGCACTCCTTCACCAAGTCCATCCGAAACTCCGTGGAAATGACGTACTCCGACCTCCGCTTCTCCAAAGCGACAAACGCGCCTACATCCATTACTGCACGAAGTAAACCAACCCGGAGTGCGTCCAATACCCACCTTCCACCGCCTGCAATACCAGCCAACTCGCACATAAACTGGACAACAAGACACAACGCTCGACCACACGCATCGGCGTCGATAGAGCGAAGCGCCAACGGGGAACCAAGAGGGTAATGAGCGAGCTCTTCGACCAGCTTCCGCATGCAGAGCGAAAACCATTTCCCTGCGTTAGCCAATCGTACGCCGGCATCGCGTACCTCATACAACTGCAAGACAACAGCAACCAGGGCGTGAAACTCCAGCACGACATCCAGCACGGATTCGTCGCGAGACATGGTGACCACTCTTCCGACTGCCAAGCCGACGAAATCAACGGACGGACGAACCAACAACACAGTCCTCAAGTTTCGGAGTAGTTCTTCGCCTTGGAATAACTCTGCCTTCCAGAAAGGGTGAATCATCACGGCAACTCCAGCAGAAAGCATCGCTCCGTCGACAAGGAGTGCACCGTATGTCAGCTGCACGGTGAGACGAGCGAAATCGGAAGACGATTTCAGGAGACGAGAAACATCCGACCCGGGGTAGACCTCAGCGAAAACGCGTGCCAAGTCGAAGATGGCGTGGAGAATCCTATTGTACCAGATGGCCGAGCATAACGAAGCAGGTATGGACCTCGAAGAGGCAAAGGAGGGACACCACAAATGGAGCCCAAGAAACCATTTGTGAAGCGAGCCCCACGTCCCTGCCTCACTCTTACCCGGAAAGGTCACGACCGCACGAGCAGCCGAGAGTGGACTGGGCCGGAGATACACACAATACGCCTCCAACGCCACAACAGCCTGCAGGCATCGAGAGACAATGAAGGACTCCGTATCAGTGGAACCAGGAACTTTACGAGCCAGTGTCCTCCCAACCTCCACCAAAAGGTCCGAATGACCTATCCTAGCCAATCCAACCAGGTAGTCGGAATACCGTGACGACATGTCGAGCGCAATACCTAGATAACTACTCAGGCGTATTCCACGAGACGGAAATGCCAAAACAGTACAACACTCACCAGGAAAAAATAGGAAAGGTCTTCCTGCATTCCTCGAACGGGAGCTCCATTCTTAAGCAACAGTCGCAGCGAAAATCCCGACCCGAACACCGACTCTGATACCCGTTACGACAACGTCAAACACGCTCACACATCTGAGATCCAAACGCAAGAACAAACACTTCATTCTGATTCGGGAAAAGGCATGCACATGTGCTCAAAAAAGAAAGGGCTCGAGCAGAAGGGAAACCCAAAACGACAGGCCGCCCCTCAATTGTCGGAGTCCCACGCACACGTCTCGCAATTGCGGGTACCCGCATTGACGTGCCGACATCCGACGCGACCGCATTTCCAGGGGAGACGACGCGTCATCAGAGCCTCCCTCTGTGCACGAGTGGTTCGAACCATAATGCGATTGCCAAATGAATCGTGCGTAGGCTCGCCCATCAACGCGAACGCCTCCACTGAAACCAACAAGGGACCCAACGCTCCCACACCCCCTAGTAAATAACATGAGCGACACTTGAAGGCAGAATAATTTGCACACGACTAACCTTCTCCCACCATCCTGACAATGTCCACCACAGCATCCATCTGTTCGTTCGTGAAGGTATTGATACAATCCACTGGCGACTAAGAGTAAGGAGGACATTCAGACACGAGACAGACCGAAAGTCGACATACAGAGACGGTTGAATCTTCGAATCATGGGATCTGCTGTACGCAACGTCAGCACGACATCGAACACAATGTGAAAACGAACGACGTACTAGAGACAGAATGCCCATCATTTTCTCCATGACCGTCGACTAAAACTCCCGCGGAAGGTGCAGAATGGCCTGACTGAGACATGAAAAACGGCACAAAAGGACCCCACTGACCACCCACCTTTAAATCAGCAGGAGAAACGCACAGCAACGGCAAACATGACTACCACTTTACCATACCAAGCAAAGCAGAACGACCCAAACGCGCCAAAACACGCCGCAGGGCCTGTCAAACAGTAAGCAGCGCGAAAGAGGATAAAACGAACAGAAAAACAGAAGCAACGAAGTAGACACACACACACACCGACAGCGTCGTAAACACACCTAACTGACGAAAAAACGAGAAGGAAGGTGAGAGAAGGAACGGTGCAAGGAGGGACAGGAGAGAACGGGAAAGAAAGAAGGAAGGCGAACAACCAACAATACCCTAACCCCAACCAACCAACTCAATTAACCCAAACCCAAACGCGCGGCTATACCCGACCGACAGGAACCGAAACACCGAATAGAGTAAATGGTTCGTGGGAGAATCACCTGGATAGAGGGCTTCACTTCGGCCCCCCATAAAGAACGAGTCTCATTATCATTCGAACTCGTAACTGATCCTCAAAGAGTGGAACCTGAAAAAAGTGGTTGGTAATCGGATGAAAAAGATACTCTATGGTCTGACAGTTGGCTTACTTACCCTCAGCATAAGCATATACATGAAGGATGGTGGGGGAGATACAGGGGAGATCCTTGCACTCGGTGAAGGACGTCCATGATGGTGATGGAAAGCAAGAGTGCTTGTTTGCCGGGTGTGTTTGCCGGGTGTATTTACCACGAGTTTACTGGTCCGGAGTCTGGCTTTCTCTTCTCTTCCATGATGACCTCTTCAACCACCAGGCATTTTTCGACGTTCTCCAAGGGGGGAGCGGGATTTGATTCCGTGATATCAACCAGGGGGGGGGAGGGGGGTCCAGTTGGCCTTAACCAGACTTTAGGTATTGACTAACAACATACATTTCAAAGCACTCCTGCACCATTCTGGATGGTTTCATGCATCTCACCAAGAATTCAAAGCTGTTTCACCCACTTTGTGCCTTATTTCTGCCCTTTTTTACGACTTCTCGGGCCAAAACTGTGATTAGCGCTCAATATTACCGCATATGGAAGGACATCCAATGGTGAACCTATGGTTCCCGGCTCAGCTGTAATGGAAGGATACACCAGGAATCTGCCCACTAACTTGAAGCCCCAAGGGCAATGAATTACAGTACGCAAATAATATATCTTTACAAAACTATGCATAGTTCTACTCATCATATGGCAGCTTCTCCTCTGGCGCGCTTGGATTCTTGCAGTTCATGGGCGTTAACGCGTTAACTCACGTTCCTTTTAGGGATAAATCTTCACTGCTAACATCATCAGTGCACGACTTTGACACAGTACACCACAACAAGTTCAACAGACTCACCAAAATTTCTCGTTCCCAATCTCGCAGGAAGTTTGGGACCGGCGGAACACTTTCCCTTTTTGGAAGGCATATGACGTAAATTTCCTTTTTTGGAGGGGGGGAGGGGTCCTTGTCAGCCAAAATCTGGACTTTTGGGTTGATATGACCCTTTCAAATCCCGCTCCCCCCTTGACGTTCTCGATCTCGGGGTACCTTGTCAAAGGTTTTTTCAGTACCCATCTCAGCGGATATTCCCGTTTACCGGATACCGACCTATGATTTCTCGTACATGAAGAACGAAGGACAGCGTCGCAGCCAGTAAGACCCCATCGCTCGTCGTCACGTGAGACGGTGCCTGATGTCAATTGACCTGTCAAGCAGTTTTAATAAGGCGCTTGGCGGAGTGGTAAGTTGCAGTAAACGCTTACTTTTTGCTTCCCTTAGGCACAGTGTTCGAGTCCTTCAATGTACATTTTGTATTCAGCGCGAAGCGCGTTGGTTAGGGTCTGGGTTAGGGGTTAGGGCTAATTTTCCTGCCCGCGTAGCGGGCTCCAGGCGCGAAGCGCCCCTCGCTGGGGGTAAGGGCGAAGCACTTACCCCCAGCGAGGTAGGTTAGGTTAGGGGTTCGGGGTTAGGAGGGGGGTGCAGGGGGGGAACCCCCCGCAAAAGGGTTAGGGTCTTGCAGATATTTAGTGGGGGGTACGGGGGGAACCCCCCGCAGAGACTCAGAGAGTGTGTTTGGGAGGCGGGAACATGTTACCAAAAAAGGTCTAATTACATCACGTGATGACGCGCGATGGGGTCTTACTAGGCCAGTTAAGGACAGCCAAGTCGACACCAAAGTGGAGATGTTTTGGCGGATAATCGCCCGACACGGCGTTTGGAAGTTGTGCTATAGAGCCTTTTGGTTGTTGAGATACGTGGGTAGGATAAGAAGGGAGCGGCTGGTTTGGTTGGAGCATGGAGGATTGAAAAACGGTACACTACTCATTCAAGCCTGGGCCTGAAGGTGTGTTCTCTGTCGTGATTCTCCTGGTCGTTGCTAATCTCAGTGCTTGATCGTAGGTCGTATTCGAGGAACTCGTAGCACATCCAGCACGGGATGCGCCAAACTTGGGACTTCAGACACCCAACAACCTCTGGTCTTGGAAGAAGATTTGGGCCATGCTCGCCATTATGGTGCATGAAATCTGTATCGACACTACAGGTATATCCGCCCATTCCCTTGCTGATTCTGGCGCTGATTCCTTGCTGTTCTCGATAGCTCAACTTTTTTTTTACTCTGTCATCGCTACGCTCCCAGCTGTTCTATCCAAATAGCAGCAGATATACCCTCAATGAAGCGAATGGCCGTATATACTACTCCAAAGCATGGAGGCGAAGACGGGCTTAACTAGGACAGGTTGCAGACTCGGAGTGCGCCAAAGTCGATGAGATAAAGGTATGCTCATAGTCAAAGTACATTTTCATGAGCACTGACGCTGTGATTCAGGTGTTATTCATGTGTGTGTTACTTTGGCACGACAGGAAGATCCAGGGTGCGAGTTCCCCCAGATCTTCCCCATCGTGGTTGCTCATAACGGTGTCTTCTATTCAACAGCGCGGTGAATGGACAACTGTTTTTGTAGCCACGTATCACTGTTGGCCTGCGTTAGAATCTTCGCAATCTAGTTGAAGCTCGGGCTTGGAATCTGTTCTCGCTGGTCGCTGCTACAGACGGTCAGTATCTCTACTTGGGGTTCATCCTTCTCCGAGTCTCACTTCGATGATATAAGTGTAATGATCTTATAAGCTCGGAGGAACCCCAACCAATGGAAGAACATGACGCCGAGGTCGAGCAACTTGGTCAGAGGCATGTACTATGTCTCGTGGAGTGATGTATCTGTGGCGTACTGACGAAGCTTCTCCTCAAGGTCGATAAATTCCTTTGGGTTCGACACCAAAATTCCTGCTATGATGTGCTATATCTTAAGGCTCTAGGACATATCATTCTCTCAAGCTCCTAATTCTACGACACTGTATTTATCATAAACAACAGTTGATCGTCTCGAAACTGGCCATCGTGCCGCCACGAAACTGGCTGGGTCTTGCGCGGGATATTTGAGCAGCTGCAGAGAAGAGAGATTTGCATGAGCAGGAGGATGACACGTTTGTTCTGTGATAATAGAAACAGCGTTCAACGTCTCGATGAAGACAATACTGTACCTTGATTGCATCATATGTAATATTTCTTTTTTGCTCCAATCCCAACGATACTTGAACTAGCTCGTGTGCGGAAGGTATTCAAAGTCGATGGATGGTAGCAAATGATGTTTGTCACTGGATAGCCTGAACTCTGGAAGATTGATCCTCCTTGATTACTTGCGAGAATGGCTTCAACAACTCCCTTGAAGAGCAACACATCATCAATGCAATTTTCCCAATTCCCCACGTACCCGGGCCTCTCTTGTCCCTCGAACCACATCTCCGACTGAACGCCTCTGAACGCTCCGAAAAACCCGACCCTTCATCTGTTCCGAAATGCGCCTCTCGTCCGTAGTCGCTCCGACACTAATCGATAATCCCTCGTCCATTGAACTACTTCCCCGGCCGAACCCTCCGCGGTAATTTTCCGCCTATGTTCATTGAGCACATCCCGGGTGTTCGGAAAAAATTGGGTCATAACGACCTTCACGAGCAATGGCAATCCTAGCGGTGCCCACCCGCCTTCCGTATCCCAAAGGGGTCTCTGTTTCGTCCTTTTTCTCAGCCAAACGTCTGGGTCCAAAAACATCGAACAGCCTATAGCCACAACGACATAGGAAATAGAGAATTGGGATGGTAAATGGAGAGGGTATGAAAGTGCATTGTCCGCTGAAAGGATGATGCATCGATGATGTTTCCCAGTCGTCAACTAGGTGCTTTTGGGTGCGTCTTTCGCCGTTAATAATTAGGACGAAACTCACCTTGTTCTTTAATTCAGACACTGTCAGCTGTCTACGTCCTTGATAGTGGGCTCAGCGCTCAACGTTGACTGATATATTACGACCCGATTCATCGTTTCCGTATGTCCACCAACAACACTCACTGGCAAAATCTATGGTACGCTCTCACACACGATATTCACTGGCTCTGTTCTGCACAACTACAATTCCAGTTCTAGGCTGCAACGGGGTCCCCAGAACGCGCCGGGCTTCTGGAGCTTGAGGGCATCTAGCCTCGAACATCACACTTCCTCAAAGGTCTCACCACGTTTTACAGCTATCAAAATCGATCGTCTACGTCGATGCAGAACTTCAGTAACGGGACGACCAGACCCCTGAGCTCATTAATCAGGAACACTCACTGTGAACTCCACACTGCGCTGCTCCGCCGTCGGTATCACCAGTCCAAGCCAAGCCCAAGAAAGAATGTTTGGAGAATAGCCTCCGCTCACCGCTATCGCGAGCAGCCTGGAACACCCATCTCTGGCTTCCTTACATGAACGAGTACAGGACTAGGGGACAGGTAGGAGGGAGCGAACCTTGTATGCGGAACCCAGCTCGTGCACGTGGCCTTGTTCTTTCATTTTCACGCTGTCTGACCTGACAATTCTAAGATACGTCAACAGTCCTTTGGCGTCACCGTACCGAGGAGCTCGCATTGCCCATGGACCAGTACCTGTGTGCTTGTGGGGCGTCTCGCGTTGTTCAATAGTAGCACTGGATGTAGATTTGGGAATGTATTGTATACCAGCCAAGATATGAATGATACATATAATCTGTGCTTGTCAAAAGAATCCGTAACATAGGTACCAAGAAGGAGTATGTAGCAGGCATCGCGGAGCTCGTGCTTGGTTTTCTTTGTTGTACCTGAGGAGTGGGCAATATAGTAAAGGGAGGTGAGAAACGCTTGGACCGGGCCTAATCGATTTCCATAGCATCATCCCAATGCGGTTCATTGGATGGCATGCATGGGATAGCCATTTCGTCGACAGTCATGCTATCCGAGTCGACGTTGAACGCCGAAAATGTTGAAGCGAGACCGTCGATGTCCATGGCTTCGCTGGTATCATCTACATTTTCAAAGTTGACATTAGCGCACTTGGTTGAAGGGCGACGGTGTTGAAAACTCACAATCGTCATTTAATTCCTCGAAACGTGGCTTTCTACTTGCCACCTGCAGGATCGTACGTCCAAGGGATGTAGTGAGCTCCGTCGATGTGGGCTCAAATCCTCGAGAACAATGGATCATCTCGAGGACATTGTAGGCGTCGCGATCCCACCTAACATGACACAATTCTATCTTGGTCGTAAACACCGGAAGCCCCAGATTCAGCCGTTCATGCTCCGACATCTCTTCGACCCCAGAAGAGTCGAACGACCAGTAATACTTGGTATCTCTCAGCCAGGAATCCCATCGTTCTTCATCGTCACATGGACGGGGAATCGGTCGGATGACAAGGTAGATTGCTGTTTCCTCTGATATATCCATGCATGTATGGGATGCCCCATGCTCCTTGACAGGTTCGAAATTGAGCCGAAAGTGTGACAGTATACCTATCAAGATTCCATTCGTACTCTCACTTGAAGAAACCCAAAATGAAACCCACAATATTCATCCCATTCATCCTCTCCGGTCCCAAGTTGGCTAAAAGTACTATGCGCCTGCGATAACCATGAATCCCCAAAATTGTTCCACGATTCCAAGGGCCGCAAGTCATAACGCAGCTCAAACGACTCTAGACCTCCTATATCCGACGGTTTCAACGTGAGACTAGAATTCCAATCAGCCTAAATCGCCACTTTGCAACCATCCCAGACACACCTCACGGATCCATCATCCATTGAAAACGCGCTTCCTTGCAGAGCTTCCGGTAAGATGGAAACCCTTTCCACAAATTCATAATACCATATCTCTCTTTCTTCCGGGTATCGAGCGATGAACTCCAGAGGGGTTCGGTGGTAAACCATGCCAGGTAGAGATGATAGAATAAATTTTGCGTCTTCATCATTTGGATAATCGAGGGATGCTTTACTGAAAAAGCAGATACCTCGAATGATGTTGCTTATCGAGAGCATTCCATTGAGGTATTCGAAAAGAACGTTGGTTTCACTGTATGTTTGGAGAGTCAGGGAAGGACGACCTTGATCGGGTAGAATAGTTGTTAGATTAACGAGTTCATAGTCGATGTTGCTAGAATCCCGGACTAAGGGCCCTTTGCACAGGAAACCGGATTCTGGGTCAAACCAAAGTTCTTGAGGCGACTAGCGATTGAAGGCGTTAGTTTTGGATAACAGAGCGATATACTTAGAGCGACGTACTATTGTATAATCTAAGCCTTGTACCGCAACTGCCTGTGAACAAGAAGGGTCAATACCAACAGGAGTGTAATATATAATCTGAACGTACTTGGTAGGAAAAATAAGTATATAACATTGGCGAGAAGTTGTTCCGTTCCCATATATGGGATACTGGTACAAGGGCTGTAGCGCCAGGGCTTGAGACAAGATATCGAATGTACGATCATAAATTGGACTCGCCATTATAAAACACCAGGGCAGGCATTGCATTGATGTTGCTGTAGCCAAATAGCTGAAGGGACTTGGTATCCCTGGATTACTGTCAGAACACGATGTGCAATATTTGAAGTATCCGCGACTTACTTGATCGCGGAGAAGGCATCAAAGTCGAGTTGGCATGCCTGTACCGATACAGAGGTCAGCGAGCACATTTATTGGATAGGAGATGTCCTTGCCTTGGCGGCGTCGTGACCACTGTACTGAACATGTAAAAATTCATCTTCCTTGTCTTCACCGCTAACCTTGGCCACGCAGATAGTTCGACAAGCTTTCAAGTTTCTCCACCCTTTTTCGTTTCTTCGCACTGAGGTCTCGGCAATCTTTCGCTTGAGATACACTTTTCCAATCGGAATTTCTTGGTACTGAGGCACGCACATGCGGAACGTTAGCAAAGTACTGAATTCACATCCATTTAGCCACGTACCTCGTCCATAATCGTCCGAATCCTCGCCTTGCTATCCACATATTGTACTACACTCCCATTGTAAATCTGTTGAGACCCTGTGATAGCATTCAGGTTCCCGCCATTGACAGCGAACCGAGAACATCCTTCGAGCGACATGTGGAGGCAACGATGATGAGGGTACGATGACAAGCCTGAGAGACACAAAAAAGCTGTATATGTCTTCGGCCACGAGGACCAAAGAAGCCCTCGCACTGCACGACACGGGAACGGATAGAACCCTATCATTCCTAGCGGTCATGTGTACCATATGTCAATCCAGCTCGAATACAGCTTGAATACAGCATGCCCGCGCCTCACGATGATAGCACGGAGAGCGCTAATACACGAATGAGCGCTAAGGGGTACTATTCCTGCACAAGCAGTGAGCGTGGAAAGGGAGCAGTTCAAGATACCTAGTCATATCCAGAGACGGACTTGAGATTGTGTTCAATCCGAGCGAGGATGAAACCTGAGCACCAGCACACTTTCCCCCAGTTCTAGATCAAATACAACCGGGTGATCTTGGTAAAATTGGCATCAGCTGAACACTCGCGGTAATTCGAGGTAATGCCAGCAACGATTCGGTGCCAATAAAGTAGCTCTCAGACGATGTAGGTGCTTTGAAGGGAACCTGAGAGTGAGGTATGTCCTGGCTGTTGGGTTCGACATGGAGTTGTGAGATACTAGTTTTATCTCGGTATATATAGACAAATCTCGTGCAGGAACCGTGCACAGAACCTAGAGGGGCAATTCTCGAATGAGGACTGAGCACTGGGAGGAAAGAAATGAAAGTTAGAACTCACAATTTATTAGTCGAGCAAGGCCGAGTCTCAGTATCAGCGTGAAACGAATCTAGTACTTCAACTAGGAGAAGTACATACCAGTCCTGTACTTCTCTTGGTTGTACGGGTCAATTGTCTTCCAGCCAGCCACTCGATGAACAGGTTCTTCTTTGTTTGAAGAACTGGTAGAGCAGCATCTACGTGTGCGGGAGTTTGCACATAGATGGCTACCATGTCAGCGCTGGATCGTTGGTGATTTGCTCGGTGGAACCGTGGTAAGGCCTCATGTTGTCGGACTCGGATGTGAGGCTGCTGTACTTTTCGGAACTAGCGTTCGCAGAAGCAGGGTTGGAGGTCGATACGGCGGTCAAGGCGCATTTCGATGAGAGCAGCTCCTCGGAAAGAGGTTGAGTGAGGGTGGTAGCTGCCCAGACTGCTGCAGAGAAGCCGACTAATCCAGTCGAAAGGGTACATTTGAACGGTCAAGTTGCACGGTATGAAGAATTGGTTGATATTCGTCAATTGCGGAGGTCAACTGGTAAGTATTGGACGTGTTTGTCATGTTTCTCTGTCTGTTTTCAATTCTATCACGAGATTTCGAGGGGGAAATAATAATTCAAGCTTACAATGGTAGTATGTCTACACCCAAAATACCGGGAACCGCGCAGAATGCGATGAGTAGTAAAGTACTTTTGATAAGAGGACGTCAGTTGGAGGAGAAAGAAAATTAAAGAAAGCGTACGTTTTGAATGTCAGACATATCCTTGAGTTCGGTGAGGCATGTCGATGATGGTCTTGAAAGCGAGAGAGCGTTTACCGGTCCGGCGTCTTTCTCTTCTCTTCCACGATGACCCCTTCGACCACCGGGCATTCTTCGACATTCTCGATTTCGGAGCACCTTGAGAAGGCCTTCTTTCAGTACCTCTTTTAGCGGACATTCCTGTTTTCTGGATACCGACCCACGTTTTCTCGTACATGAAGAACGAAGGACAGCCAAGTCAACGCTCAAAGTCAAGATGTTTTTGAAGGATAATCGCCCGACACGGCGTTTGGAAGTTGAGCTCTAGAGCATTTTGGCTGTTGGGATACGTGGGTAGGGCAGGAAGGGAGCGTCGATTTGGTTGGAGAATGGAAGAGTGAAAAACGGTACACTACTCATTCAAGCCTGGGCCTGAAGGTGTGTTCTCTCTTGTGATGTTCCTGGTCATTGCTGATTCCCATGATCTACATAGGCTGTATCTGAAGAACTCGCAGCACACGGTGGTCGGCGATAGCGTTACTTGGGACTTCAAATACCCAACAACCTCTGGTTTTGGAAGAAGACACTGAGCACCCTCGTCATGACCATGCGTGAAAGCCATATTGAAACCATAAGTATGTGCAGTCACCCCTTTCTTGATACTGGCGCTGACTCCTGCCGTGTTCTTGACAGCGCAACTTTTTTTTTACTCGCCGCTACATTCCCGATTGTCTTTTGTCATCGGGAAAACGGTACCTTAATAAATATGGACGAACATGGACGAAAATGAGCAAAATACATGATAATTGCTGAAATGGATAAACATGGAAATTGACCAAGATAATGAAAGAAAACAGACCTCACCTAATGACCTTGGATGTTAATGGATTTTGGTCATTTTCTTTCATTTGCGTCGATTATCATAGGGCCAGGGTTCTCCGAGAAATAAAAGTCAACTGGCACCTGACAGGATTGAACACGCGACCTCCGGGGTCTGAGTCATGACACACGAAAGGTGCCACGCGCTAACCACTGTACCAACAGACCGTTATAAACTCTGAAGCTTCACATTGCTATATACCCCTCGTCATTGGGCTTTCTCCCTTTACTCATCACTCTTCGGTGCATAGGCACTTGCGTACTTTCAATATGTGCATTTTTTGGTGCCTGTTGGTGGTGTATATTTTACTTCCCCATAGTGGCAGCACAGTCTAGCTCATGATCATACATGTTCATTGATTTTCATTGGCCGATATCATTTTTATTCATTTTTATCTCATTTTCCTTCAATGTTTATCAGACAACATCATTTTTGTCCATTTTTGTTCATGTTTATCTCATGTTCTTTCCACGCTCATTAGCCAATATCATTTTCGTTCATTTTTATCTGACGTTCTTTTCATGCTCATAGTCCAAAATGATTTTCGTTTATTTTCTCCCAAGTTTAAGTCGAATATGGATTAATTTCCATTACTTTGGATAAACATAAGCTGCATATTTTCCTGATGGTGGACAGCGGAAGACATAACCCCAATAGGAGCAAACCACTGCTTCGAAGCATAAAACCAGGGTGTTATTTGACTAGGACAGGCTACGGAGAGTACCAAAGTGACGGAATACTACAGCCTAGGTGCGTTTATCGTCACGAATTCATTCTCATGAGCTCTGACACTGTTATTCAGGTGCTACATGCCCAAAATTCATGCCTATGTAGCCTCAAAACGATACGATACAAGCATCCAGGGTACGAAGTCTCCCAGATCCTCCCCATTGCGGTTACTCATAAGCTGTTCTCTATTCAACAGAGGGGTGGTTGAATGACTGTCATATTAATGTCATGATATTGGTAGCATACGACAGCACTTTCACTCGTTGAAACCTGTGCTTAGACTTTGTTCTTGCCAGTTATCGCTATCGAAGGTGACGAATGGTACATTGTGGCCAAGGTCAGTAATATCTAATTAGGTTCCTCCTCCCGCTGGCACTCTGACACATTGATGATACAGGTGTAATGCTCCTACCTGGAGGAACACTAACCAATTGACGAAGATGACGACGAGGTTGAGCAACTTGGCTAGAGGTATGTATCGTTTCTATTGGCGTGGTGTTTCTGTGGCGTATTGACGGAACTTGCTCACAAGGTCAAGCTCCCGATACCATCATGCTACTTCTACGAAATGGCGTATTTGTCATGAACAGCAGTCGACCATCTCGGAACTGGCTGGGGTTTGCATGAGGACGATACCTGAGGCCTGAGCAGCCGTAGAGAAGGGGGATGTGAGGAGATGAAGAATGGCATTTTTATTAGTATGATAATGGAAACAGCGTCCAACGTCTTGATGAAGACAATACTGTATACACCTTGATTGGGTTGCACCACAAAACTATAGTTAGTTATGTACCGCTTTTTTTCGGCTTCGACCTCAGTGATACCTGAACCAACTCGTACGCGGAAGGTATTCAACAAACGATATTTGTCACTGGATAGCTCGAACTCCGGGAGATCCTCGGCCTCGACTACTCGCGAAAACGGCTTCAACAACTCCCTTGGAAAGACGACCATCAATCAACGCAAACTTCTCCCAAATCCCCACGCACCTCTTGTCTGTATTCGGTTCGACACCAGTCCCTCATCCATTGAAACACACTTCTGGCTCAGCTCTCAAAAATCCGCCCTTTCATTCCCCGACTATCCCCTCCCTTGTATCCGTTCCGACACGCGCCTCTCCTCTGTATTTGCTTCAACAATTGTCCATTGAACCGCGTCCCCGGCCAAACCCCTATAACATCTGTCCTCGGCGATAATTTTCCGCCTCAGAACACACAAGCCCTATGTTCATTCAACACATTCCGGGTATCCAGAAAGAATTGGGTCATTCTCCGCTCCGCCGGCAGTCTCAACAACTCCCTTTCAACGACCAATGGAAATCCTAGCAGTGACCGGTGACCACCCGCCTTCCATATTCCAAAGGGACCTCTTTTCCGACTTCTTTCTCCGCCAAAACCGAGCCCGTTTGGGTACCTCCAAGGAATGTCGCAACGGAGAATTGGGGAGTCATGGTAAATGGACAGGGTATCAAAGTGCATTGCCCGCCTGAGAGGATGGTATTTCCCAAGTATTCGTTCGTTTTGAGAGGTGCTTTTGGGTGCGTCTCTCGCCGTCAATAATTAGGACGAAACTCACCTTGTTCCTTAATCCAGAAACTACCAGCTGTCTACGTTCTTGGTAGTAGGCTCAGCGCTCAACGTCAACATTCACTGATATATCACGACCCAATCGTCTCAGTGCGTCTACTACCTCCAGAAACCCGTAGATTCGTTTATAACATTGGATCTTACAGGTACCGAAAAACACTCGGAATCTAGGATACGTTCTCGCACACGGATATTCAGCTCTGTTCTGCACAACTACGATTCCAGTTCTAGGCTGTAGCGGGGTCCCCAGAACGCGGCGGGCTTCTGGAGCTTGAGGGCATCTAGCCATGGTGAGTCCATCGAACATCACACTTCCTCACAAGTCTCACCGCGTTTTACAGCTATCAACATCGATCATCTACGTCAACGCAGAGCTTCAGTACCGGGAAGACCAGCTCATCAATCAGGAACACTTGCTGTGAATTTCAGAATGCATTCTGCTACTCAGTGGATTCATCGGTATCACCAGTCCAAGCCAAGGTCAAGAGAGAATGTCACTTCGAGGATATCTTCCGCTCACTGCTATCACGAGCAACCTGGAACAAGCTACCCATCTCTGGCTTCCTTACATGAACGAGTACAGGACTAGGGGACAGCCCGGACATGGAGGAGGGGACAGCCCGGACATGGAGGAGGGGACAGCCCGGACATGGAGGAGGGGACAGCCCGGACATGGAGGAGGGGGCAAACCTTGTATGTGGAACCCAGCTCATGAACGTGCTCTTGTCCTTTCATTTTCATGCTGTTTGACCTGACGTGCAGTGTATACATTCCCGGGATGCGTAAATGCTCCCTTCACTATAGCGTACAGAGGGTCTCGGAAAGGGATGTGGATTGCTCATCACCCATGAACCAGTGCCTCAGGCTGTGTGCTCGTGTGGCATCTCGCGTTGTTGACAAGTAGTACCAGTGGGCGAAATGTAGATCTGGAAGCGCACTGTATGCCTATCAGTTCCAGGATATAAATGATACATCTATTCTTTACTAATCAAAAGAATCCATAAGATAGGTACTAGGAAGGCGAAGTATGCAACAGCCAGCACCGCGTAGCTCGTGCTTGTTTCCCTTGTTGTACCTGAAGAATGGGCAACACACATAGTAATGGGAGGCGAGAAATGCTTGGACCGGGCCTAATCGATCTCCATAGCATCATCCCAATGCGGTTCATTGGATGGCATGCATGGGATAACCATTTCGTCGACAGTCATGCTATCCGAGTCGACGTTGAACGCCGAAAATGTTGAAGTGAGACCGTCGATGTCCATGGCTTCGCTGGTACCATCTATATTTTCAAAGTTGACATCAGGGCACTTGGTTGAAAGGCGACAGTGCTGAAAACTCACAATTACTGTTCAATTCTTCAAAACGCGGCCTCCTACCTGCCACCTGCAGGATCGTACGTCCAAGGGATATAGTGAGCTCCGTCGATGTGGGCTCAAATCCTCGAGAACAATAGATCATCTCAAGGATGTCGTAGGCTTCGCGATCCCACCCATCATGCCACAATTCTATCTCGGTCGTAAACACCGGAAGCCCCAGATTCAGCCGTTCATGCTCCGACATCTCTTCGACCCCAGAAGAGTCGAACGACCAGTAATACTTGGTACCTCTCAGCCAGGAATCCCATCGTTCTTCATCGTCGCATGGACGGGGAATTGGTCGGATGAAAAGGTAAATTGCTGTCTCCTCTGATATATCCATGCATGTATGGGATGCCCCATGCTCCTTGACAGGTTCGAAATCGAGCCGAAAGTCAGTCATTGTACCTATCAAGATTACATCAGTACTCTCACTCGAAGAGAACCACAATGAAACTCACAATATTCATCCCATTCATCCTCTCTGATCCCAAGTTGGCTAAAAATACCATGCGCCTGCGATAACCATGAATCCCCAAAATCGCTCCATGATTCCAAGGGCCGCAAGTCGCAACACAGCTCAAATGACTCTAGACTTCCTATATCCGATGGTTTCAATGTGAACCTAGAATCCCAATCAGCCTAAACATCCACTTTGCCACCATTCCAGACACACCTCACGGATCCATCATCCATTGTAAACGTGCTTACTTGCAGAGCATCCGGTAAGATGGAAAACCTTTCCAGAAACTCGTAATACCATCTCTCTCTGAAATCCGGGTATTGAGCGATGATTTCCCGAGAGCTTTGGTGGTGAATTGTGCCAGGTAGAGATGATAGAATAAATTTTGCGTCTTCATCATTTGGATAATCGAGGGATGCTTTATAGGACAAGCGTATGCCTCGAATGATGTAGCTTATCGAGAGCATTCCATTGAGGTATTCAAAAAGAACGTTGGTTTCACTGTATGTTTGGAGAGTCAGGGAAGGACGACCTTGATCGGGTAGAACAGTTGGTAGATAAGCGAGTTCGTAGGTGATGTTGCGGGAATCCCCAACGAAGGGCCCTTTGCACAGGAAACCGGATTCTGGGTCAAACCAAAGTTCTCGACACAACTAGCAATTGAAGGCGTTAATTTGGATAACCGAGCGATAAAGGGTGACGTACTATTCTATGATCTAAGCCTTGTACCGCAACTGCCTGTGAACAAGAAGGGTCAATGCCAACAGGAGTGGAGTATATAATCTGAACATACTTGGTAGGAAAAATAAGTATATAACATTGGCGAGAAGTTGTTCCGTTCCCATATATGGGATACTGGTACAAGGGCTGTAGCGCCAGGGCTTGAGACAAGATATCGAATGTACGATCATAAATTGGACTCGCCATTATAAAAAACCAGGGCAGGCATTGCATTGATGTTGCTGTAGCCAAATAGCTGAAGGGACTTGGTATCCCTGAATTACTGTCAGAACACGATGTCCAATATTTGAAGTATCCGCGGCTTACTTGATCGCGGAGAAGGCATCAAAGTCGAGTTGGCATGCCTGCACCGATACAGAGGTCAGCGAGCACATTTATTGGATAGGAGATATCCTTGCCTTGGCGGCGTCGCGACCACTGTACTGAACATGTAAAAATTCATCTTCCTTGTCTTCACCGCTAACCTTGGCCACGCAGATAGTTCGACAAGCGTTCAGATTTCTCCACCCTTTTTCGTTTCTTTGGACGTCACTTTCGGCAATCTTCCGCTTGAGGTACACTCTTCCCGCAGGAATTTTTTGGTACTAAAGTGTGCATGTTAATAAAGTATCGATGTCACATTCGCCCAGCAGCGTACCTCATCCAAAACAGTCCAGACTGTATCCTCGCGATGTGAGCATTGTGTTATATTGACCTGGTCCCTTCCAACAGACGAGAATGTTCCGCCTTCAATCGCAAGCCGATTGGATCTCTGGAAAAAGGACATGGGAGGCGATGGAGGTAGGAGGAGCAATGAAGAGACACGGAAACGCTGTATATGTGTGTTTTGAGGCATGTTCACCACGAGGACGGGAGAAGCCCTCGCACTGCCCAGCACAGAGGAATTGACAGAACCTTATCATCCCCAACGGTCGTGCGTACCAAAACAATACAGCATGACCGCGCCTTTTGCTGATAGCACAGACAGCACTAACGCTGAAATACGCGCTGGGGTCATCACCTCTCTACACCCGCTCCTTCCGTATTCCAATCGTGCGATTCCTTCCACGACATCGGTACCTCGCCAACATACACCTCGGCCCTAGTCCACCCGAAGTCATAGTGGGTTGTAGGTGCTCCGTGCATGCTTTCAGGTTCACGTATCTTCTCCTGCCTAGCACACATAAATGGCGTATTGTCGTGAGTTTTGGTTATGGCTATCAAAGGACGCGGATGAGGAAGTGCGCAAGTGAGGTTTCGGAAGTATTCGGGGAATGTTCAGTTATCCGTACGGAAGGTGTACAAGGGCGTAAGGGTGCCAGGGTATCGAAGTTGTAAAAAGGCCAGCACCACATCTACGTCTAACGAGCTCTCCCCTTGAACTCTCGGATTCTTGCTTTTTCCCCTTTAAACCCCTTGGGTGTCGATTTCCAAACTCTCCGGATAATGATGACTGGCGGAATGGAGCTCAGGTATGGATTCAACGAGGTTGGTAGGTTGAATGGTCGACGCAGGCCGGGAGAGTAGTGGATGCGGTAGGCCAAAGAGAATTCATATTACTCCATTGCTAAACTTTGATGAATGGGAACAGTGTGCGATTCAAGATATTTAGGATAACATTGTAACGAATCGACATTTTGAACCACTGGATGGGTGTTGCCATCGGGGTTAAAGAGTGCAGGTAGTAGGTACTAGGACACTCACTAAAAAGTACGTGCCCCTTGAGACGCTGAATGTGGCTGGGTTTGTTGAAAAGTCATACGGTAGACTGGGAGTCTTGTATAGGGTATGAAATGAAGCGCTATGAGCTATCCAACCATGAGTAGACGCAAAGAAAATATGATAAGTTGAAAACTCACGACTCAGATCTCGGCGCGGTCAGAATATGAGCGCGTTTACCACGAGTTCACGCTGGATGGTAGGCTATATGGGTTAAGGAGGATGTAGAACCGAGAGAGAGGAAATGACATGGTGGTATTGAGAAGAGATGGTCCGTGCGCTGAGCGCTAATCTGGCGCTTCGGCTTTAGGGCAGGTCAATAAAGCACCCTACCATGCAACATCTACTTATCCCCGTTCCTCCGCAGTAATCTTGTTGAAGTTGTTCGCCATCCATAACCCAGAACATCTCTGCCTCGTGTTCTTTCGAGTTTAACATGTCCCAGATGTTCGTAGAGGGCTGGGGGATTCTCATTCTCATTAACGAAATGACCACCAACATGCACTACAACATAGACAAGAGTAACACAGCAAAGTTCTCCCAAATCCCCACGCACCTCTCGTCTGTATTCGGTTCGACACCAGTCCCTCATCCATTGAAACACACTTCTGGCTGAGCTCTGAAAAATCTGCCCTTTCATTCCCCGACTATCCCCTCAGTTGTATCCGTTCCGACACGCGCCTCTCCTCTGTATTAGCTTCAACACCAATTGTGCCGGCCAACCTCCTATAACATCTGTCCCTCTGCGATAATTTTCCGCCTCAGAACACCCAAGCCCCATGTTCATTCAACACATTCCGGGTATTCAGAAAGAATTGGATCATTCCCCGCTCCACCGGCAATCTCAACAACTCCCTTTCAATGACCAATGGAAATCCTAGCAGTGACGGGTGACCACCCCCATATTCCAAAGGGACCTCTTTTCCGACCTCTTTCTCCGCCTCAACCGAGCCCGTTTGGGTACCTCCAAGGAATGTCGCGACGTAGGAAACGGAGAATTGGGATAGTAAATGGACAGGGTATCAAAGTGCATTGCCCGCTGAGAAGATGGTATTTCCCAGCCGTCAAGTATTCGTCCGTTTTGAGAGGTGCTTTTGGGTGTGTCTCTCGCCGTCAATAATTAGGACGAAACTCACCTTGTTCCTTAATCCAGAAACTACCAGCTGTCTACGTCCTTGGTAGTGGGATCAGCGCTCAACATTCACTGGTATATCACGACCCAATCATCGTCCCAGTACGTCTACCATCTCCAGAAACCCGTAGATTCGTTTATAACATTGGATCTTACAGGTACTGAAAAACACTCAGAATCTAGGATACGTTCTCGCATATGATATTCACTGGCTCTGTTCTGCACAACTACGATTCCAGTTCTAGGCTGTAGCGGGGTCGGCAGAATGCGCTGGGCTCCTGGAGCTTGAGGGTATTTCGCCATGGTGAGTCTATCGAACATCACACTTCCTCACAAGTCTCACCGCGTTTTACAGCTATTAACATCGATCGTCTACCGATGCAGAACTTTAGTACCGGGAAGACCAGCTCATCAATCAGGAACACTCGCTGTGAATCTCAGAATGCATTCTGCTACTCAGTGGATCCATCGGTATCACCAGTCCGAGCCAAGCCCAAGAGAGAATGTTCGGAGAGTAGCCTCTGCTCACCGCTATTACGAGCAGCCTGGAACACAAGCTACGGGCCATCTCTGGCTAATACAGGACTAGGGGACAGGGAGGAGGGAGCGAACCTTGTATGTGGAAACCAGCTCGTGTATGTGCCCTTGTTCTTTCATTCGCATACTGTCTGACCTGACGCGTAGTGTATACATTCCTGGGATGCGTAAATGCTCTCTCTCCACTATAGCGTACAGAGGATCTCGGAAAGGGATGTGGGTTGCTCATCACCTATAGACCAGTGCCTCAGGCTGTGTGCTCGTGGGGCATCTCGCGTTGTCTACAAGTAGTATCAGTGGGCGAAATGTAGATCTGGAAGTGCACTGTATGCCTATCAATTCCAGGATATAAATGATACATCTATTCTCTACTAGTCAAAAGAATCCATAAGATAGGTACTAGGAAGGCGAAGTATGCAACAGCCAGTACCGCGTAGCTCGTGCTTGTTTCCCTTGTTGTACCTGAAGAATGGGCAACATATATAGTAATGGGAGTGAGAGATGCTTGGACCGGGCCTAATCTATTTCCATAGCATCATCACAACGCTGCTCATTAAATGACATGCATGGGATAGCCATTTCGTCGATAGTCATGCTATCCAAGTCGACGTTGAACGCCGAAAATGTTGAAGTGAGACCGTCGATGTC
Source organism: Paramarasmius palmivorus (assembly GCA_037176845.1). Lineage (NCBI taxonomy): Eukaryota > Fungi > Basidiomycota > Agaricomycetes > Agaricales > Marasmiaceae > Paramarasmius > Paramarasmius palmivorus. The sequence goes on along the minus strand of JAYKXP010000052.1, from coordinate 292,646 downwards.
CATGGCTTCGCTGGTACCATCTACATTTTCAAAGTTGACATTAGCGCACTTGGTTGAAAGGCGACGGTGTTGAAAACTCACAATCGTCATTTAATTCCTCGAAACGTGGCTCTCTACCAGCCACTTCCAAGATCGGGTATTCAAGAGATGTAGCAAGCTCCATCGATGTGGGCTCAAAACCTCGAGAACGATGAATCATCTCGAAAATGTCGTAGGCTTCGCGGTCCCACCAAGTATGCCACAATCCTATCTCGGTCGTAAACACCGGAAGCCCCAGATTCAGCCGTTCATGCTCCGACATCTCTTCGACCCCAGAAGAGTCGAACGACCAGTAATACTTGGTATCTCTCAGCCAGGAATCCCATCGTTCTTCATCGTCGCATGGACGGGGAATTGGTCGGATGAAAAGGTAAATTGCTGTTTCCTCTGATATATCCATGCATGTATGGGATGCCCCATGCTCCTCGACGCGTTTGAAACTGACCCAAAACTGTCTCACTGTGCCTATCATGATTCAATCAGTACTCTCAGTCGAAGAGAACCACAATGAAACTTACAATGTTCATCCCATCCATCCTCTCCGATCCCAAGTTGGCTAAAAATACCATGCGCCTGCGATAACCATGAATCCGCCAAGCCTACCCATGATTCCCAGGGACACAAGTCATAACACGACTCAAACGACTCTAGGACTCCTATATCCGACAGTTTCAACGTGAACCTGGAATCACAATCAGCCTAAACATCCACTTTGCCACCATTCCAGACACACCTCATGGATCCATCGTCCATTGTAGATGCGCTTCCTTGCAGAGCTTCCGGTAAGATGGAAACCCTTTCCCAGAACTCATAATACCATCCCTCTCTGAAATCCGGGTATTGAGCGATGATTTCCCGAGAGCTTTGGTGGTAAATTGTGCCAGGTAGAGATGATAGAATAAATTTTGCGTCTTCATCATTTGGATAATCGAGGGATGCTTTATTGGAGTAGCGTATGCCTCGAATGATGTCGCTTATCGAGAGCGTTCCATTGAGGTATTCGAAAAGAACGCGGGTTTCGCTGTATGTTTGGAGAGTCAGGGAAGGTGCTTGATTTACTAGAGCGGTCGATAGACTGGCGAGTTCGTAAATTACGTTGCTAGAATCCATGACAACGGGCCCGATGTGTAGGAAACCAGTCCTCGGGTTAAGCCAAAGCTCTCGACATAACTAGACGTTCAAGGAATTAGGTTTAGGCAACCATCTCGCTGAATGTGACATACTAATTTGTCATCCAAGCCTTGCACTACGACAGCCTAGACGAAAAATAAATAAATAAGAAACAACTAGAAAGCAAGAGTTAAATGTATATGTTGGAACATACTTGATAGGAAAAATAGGTCAACAAGACCGGTGAGAAGTTGTTACGTTCCAATATATGGGAAACTGGCACGAGGGCTGTAGCACACTTAGAAATGAGCCGGCAAAGTGCAGGGGGAATGTCAATCTTACCGTCGTAAAACACCAGTGCAGGCAGTGCATTCATATTACCACTGTAGCCAAGTAGCTGAACGTAGTTAATGTTCCTGCGCTGGGATCAGTACGCGATGCAAAAGTTTTCGTGATTCACAGGCTCTCACTTGACGCTCGAAAAAGTATCAAAATCTAATTTGCAGGCCTGGACAGAATACTCTATTCAGTGAGCACATACACAGAACAGGAGATGATCTTGACCTTGGCTGCATCGGGTCCACTGTACTGGACATGCATAAACTCTTCTTCTTTGTCTTCACCGTGAACTCCAGCGACGCAGATAGTCCGACGAGCGTTCAGTTTTCTCCATCCTTTTTTGTTCCTCCGCACTTCAGTTTCTGCGATCTTCCGCTTAAGATACACTTTTCCGGTTGGAATGTCCTGATACTGACTCGGAAGTACGCAGATGTCAGGAAAGTACCGATCTCTATTCGCTCGGCAGCGTACCTCGTCTAGGATTGTCTGGATTTTCTCCTTGTGATGTGAACACTGTACTATGCTAACATGTTGGTCCCTGCCAACAGACGAGAATGTTCCGCCTTCAATAGCAAAACGATTGGATCCCTGGAAAAAGGACATGGGAGGCGATGGAGGTAGGAGATCAATGAAGAGACACGGAAACGCTGTGTATGTGTGTTTTGAGGCATGTTCACCACGAGGACGGGAGAAGCTCTCACACTGCCCAACACAGGAGCTGACAGAACCCTATCATTCCTTATGGTCATGCCGCGCCTCTCGCTGATAGCACGGAGAGCGCTAATACACGAACGAGTGCTGAGCGCTGAGGTACCATTGCTATGCGAGCGAGGAGTATATAAGGGGAACAAGCTGGCGGTAATGCTAAAATGGCATACACTGCCAGAGGATTAGCTGGTTTTACGGAGGCCTGAGAATATGGTATACCCTGGCCACTGGATTCCAGATGAACTTGTGAGGTGCTAGCTTCGACGTGAGATGTGCAAGATTTGGTGGGGATGTTGATCCGGTAGCCAAAATGGTTACGTCTGCTGGTATGATCGATTTCCGAGGAGAAACATGGCTAATGCACAACGATTCAAATATTCACGAGACAGGATAACCATTTTATTTCGGTGAAGTGTTGAGAGTTTCAGTGAGAATCAAGTGAAAATAAAAGAATACGGATCCCCCGAAGCCCAGTGTAGGACCTAGTAAAAGGATCAGTTCTCGAATACGAACTCGGAATGAACTAGAAACAAACTGTACTGCCAGTGTAGCGATGAAATTCGACTCACGATCTATTTTACTAGCCTCAAACTAGCCTAGGAAGGCTGAGACTTAATGCCAGAGTAGAGAATGCCTCGTGCTGCACGAATATGCGTCTCCTCAGAACGTGGATGGAGGACAGGAAAAAGATTGACAGCAATATTGTTGGTCGTTGTCAAAAGACACCAGGACGCCGAGCGCTAACTTGAAGTTGGTGCTTTAGGGCAGGTCAATTAGTCTAACCGGCCCCTTTCTGCGAGTATGCTCTATCTTCTTCACAATCCTGAAGCCTTATAGTTTCCGTTTGGTCAATCCGGGTGTAGGTACTGAGGGTATGTCAACTTCAAAACTCCAGAGTATCCTTAATTTCATCTAACCACTAAGCAGCCCAAAAGCAGCCTCCGTCGGTGACCAATGACCATGGCATGAATTGTCGCTCTCCACAACCACCTACCACCTTCGAACTTTCATGTAACGACCGTGCTCACGAGATTCAAAATATATTTGTGCAACTTATCCAAATTTTTATCGTCTTTGAGTGACACCGCACATCCTCCCGATGCGACCACATCACCATGATCGAGATTGGATGCTCTGAAGGATGAAGAGGTGTGAACCCGGACTCGGAGACAGAGGTGGGATATGCAGGAGTACACGGAGAAAGATTGACTAGGTTGCCCAAGACGGCGGCTATGACCGATTTTTGCGTTTTCTGAAGTGGAGAACCGCTCATGATCTACAGCACGTCTTCGGCTACGTCTTTGTTCAGTATCACTGATTCCTCTGGTAGTAATATATAGTAAAATCTGGCACAATGAAGATACTCATGTGAACGTCAATCGCAACGCATAGCACCCCGAAATACCGAGAAGTACATCTGGCAGAATCACCTTCACGAGCCAACGTTGAAATTTCAACTGACTACCTAATGCAGAAGGTACCTCTTCAAAACTATCTACCCAACGAGGGTAATGTCGCAGTTTGATTCTCGAGTCTATCCCTGCTAATCAACACTTACCTTCTCTCCTTTCGCCTATCTAGACTAACTTTCAGGGGGTAGGGATGCCAACGGGTCGGGCGGGTCGGGTACGGGTCCAAACCCGAACCCGACCCGGAACCCGCGGGTTTGACCCGGTATTTTTTATTTTATTTTTGACACTTTTATCGTACTTTATTGTATTATAGAAATACTTAACAGAGCACATAGGAATATTTACAGCTAAATACTATTGTTTCCGGTGCTGAATTGGTTGTTGAGAGGGTAGTGATTGGGCCGATCTGATGACGTCATATTTAGGCGCCCGTCGGTCCGGCCTAAGAAACTCCCCAAAATTGAACATTTCAGAGGTCTCTCAGTTTGATGTGTGTAGAAATGTATAGTATATAATTATATCTACTAATTTGAATGCAAAAAATGATTAAATTCCATTAGATTCTCAAGTTTGAAAATTTATATAGGACCCGTTCGGGTTACCGGGTCTACCCGTGGCCCGATAGACCCGGTAACCCGATGGGTCGACCCGGCCCGTTGGCACCCCTATCAGGGGGTATGTCCGAGAACCTGCGCTGCAACTCACAGTGTACAGGCACATCCGACCGGTGAGGCCCAGCCCAGCAATGTGCTCTCGGGAATCTTCTGACTGTGACCTCGTACATGCCTTTTAGATATCGACCTTCGGATCTCGGCTGGGCAAGTTCAGGTAGTAGATCGTGACGTCCAAGCCATACCTACTATTGGCCAACAAAGAATATCAAGCAAGAGCACTCATCCCCGCTAAGACGCAAACTCCAGGATTCAGGCAAGAGAACCATGGTCAAGATGGGATTGCGCTCTTATGCTGATATCTGCTGACTTCCTACGTCGATATTTTGTAGATGTTGATATCGAAGTACGGCTTGTTCACACATCATTGAGTGATGTTCCAAGCTCTACTGTGTTCACCTTGCTGTTGCGCAAAGATCGTGTTATTTGTCTGATATGTATGTATCTAAAAACTTGCTGGTGTACAGTACCAAGATACATATAATATAGCCGAACGTGAAGCTTCAAGGATGAACGGAAAAGTCAGGTAAGATACCAGTCTTGGGATTATCACAAATCGACCTTCCTGCCCTCGTTGTTCAAGTTGCTCCTGAAAATCGCGTCAACAACCTTCTTAGTTTGCAATGCATTCTCCATCGTAGCATATTCACCTTCCGCTCCCTCAGAAAACATATTCCAATACCTTGCACACCTCTCTGCTTCAGTATCCGCTGCAACCTCGACCTTCTCCCCGTTAAGCGACAACTCCGGCTGGGCTCGCATGAATGACTGTCCCTTCATCCCATCGGCTCTGATTTTCAGCGTTCCTTTCTCGCCGTCAATCACCCAGAACAGTCCGGCGCCATGCCCAGACAGCACATTTCGGATGTTGACAGACAGAACGGTGCCATCCTTGTTAGCGAACTGAACACCGAATATGATTTGGTGGATGTCGCTTTGGGGTTGAGGTTCTCCGGTGGGTTTACCGGAGATGTGATCGATGGGTTGGTAAATCGGGTATTGGTTGGTTAGATGTCCTGTAACGGACGCGATGGGGCCAAAGAGGTAGTGGAGGACGTCGATAAGGTGACCTCCGTCGATGTCGAGCATGGTGGAGCCGTTGGAGGGGTCTATGGCGTAGTTGAAGAATTCGAAAGCGATTGGACCTCGAGCGTCGGGGTAGCAGGAGACGACCTGGGTGTGGTTATTAGTTGGTGATTGTTTTATGGGATGGGGATGCGTACTAAAGAGGTAGCGAGGATGTGTCCCAGGTCACCAGAATCGAGAATTTCTTTGATCTAGATGTCAATGTCAGTTTCGGAAAGATGTTGGTAAGGAATCTAGTCAGACCTTTTGAACATACATAGCCTGATGAGTCTGGAATCCAACCAATGTCCTAACGCCGTTCTTCTTCGCAGCTTCTGCGATCTTGGTTGTACCAGTCAACTGGCTCCCAGCTGGCCACTCGATAAAAAAAGTTTCTTCCCTTCAAAGACAGGTAGAGCAGCATCAACGTGCGCAGGGGTTCGCACAGAGATGGCCACTATGTCGACGTTTGGATCGTTCGCGATGTACTCGGTGGAGCCGTGGTAAGGCTTCACGGTATAGGATGTGAGCTTGCTGTATTTTTCGACACTAGCATTCGCGGAAGTGGGATTGGTAGTCGATATGGCGGTCAAGGTGTATTTCAATGAGAGCGGCTCTTCGAAAAGAGGCTGAGTGAGGGTAGTAGCTGCCCAGCCACTTGCAGAGAGACCGACGAATCCGAGTTTAATGGGAGATATTTCGATAATGAGTGCGATGAGGTCGTATGGTTTGGGAAGTTGGCTTATATTCGTCGAGTACGGAGGTCTATCGGTAAGTAGTGAACATGTTGATCATGCTTCTCTGTCTGTGTTGGATACGATTGTGAGATTTCGAAGGTGAATTTATAATGCCAGCTTACAATGTTCTGTAATCCTCTGTAATATGAGGTATATATATACCGAAGCTACCGGGACATGGGGTACTGGGTGCAGCGTATCGTGAGCGGTAGAGTACTTCAATAGGAAGATGTCAGTTGGAAGATTGGGAAGACAGATAAAAGCCTACGTTTGAATGTCACAGTCGTGCGTATCCCAAAGGATAGAGCTCGAGGTGTTGACGGTGTGAAGGAAAGCGAGTTGCATTTCCCGGTCCGGAATCTCACTCGACATCTTCCATGATGACCTCTTCAGCTATCAGGGATTTTTCGACCTTCTCAATCTCGGAACACTTTGGAAAGGCATTCTTCAATACCCCACTCGACGGACATTCCTGTTTATTGGATGTTGACACGAAGACGAAGCCATGAAGAACGAAAGGCAAGCGAGTCACCAAGTTCCGCAGGATAATCGCTCGAGATTCCATTGGGCTGTAGGGAATGAAGTTGGTCGAGGGGACTTGTGGGCAGGATAGGAAGGGGCTGTTTCGGAGGGTGGAGGAGTGAATTTTATGGAGGTCGTATTCGAAGAACCCGCTGCACGCGGCAGGACGCACTCTCAAAAGCTTTGGACCTCAAGCGGTATTGGAAGAAGATGCAGGCTATACTCGCTGCTATGGTGCGCTCACACCATATCCACACCACAGGTATGTTCACTCGCTAAGCACCCTCAACTTTCAATCCTACACCTCCTCACTCCTATACCTATTCGACTTGGTTTCGTTGGCCTATCAGCACAAGGCTGGGCAGCTTCTACTCTCGTCCCCCCTCTTCTCGAAGAGCCTCTCTCTTCTAAATATACCATCACTGCAGTCTCGACCACAAACCCAACTCCGCAAACGCTAGTGCTGAAAAGTACAGCAAACCGAACCCTGGCCCTGTGAAGGCATACCATGGATCGACAGACAAGATCGCCAATGATCCCGACGTAGACATGGTAGCCGTCGCGGTACGAACCTCGGCCCATGTGGAGGCTGCTTTGCCAGTTCTCCAGGCGAAGAAGAGCCTTTTTATCGAGTGGGAATCAACTAGCGGGCACAAGAGAGATATTTGACGCGACAAGAATAGTGTCAAAACTTTGGTTGGGTTTCAGACGCGTCAAGCCGCCTATGTGAAGAAAGTGAGTATCCATTGCAACATCCCATATTAGTTTGTCATCAATCTTGATTCTAGGTCAAAGAAATCCTCGATTCCGGTGCCCTGGGGAGAATACTTTCGACATCTCTTGTGCGTTACTCAATGGTGGTCTACCCTTACAACTACTCATGAGGCTCCTACGCTTTATTTAGGTCGCCTCATTCTGTTTTCCAGCTGTCCGCGGGCGTACAGGCTACGCCTTTACTAGCCATCTCTACGACGCGCCTAATGGCAACACAATGCTCGACATAGATGGAGGACACCTCATCGACGTACTCCACTACCTGTTCGGCCCCATATCCTCTGTTGTTGGACATCTCGCCACCCAATATCCTACCATCCAACTCGTTGATGCATCCGGAAATCCCACTGGTGACCCCATTCCTCAGTCCGACGTCCATCAAGTTGTGTTTGGCGGTCAGTTCGCTAACAAGGACGGCACTGTTCTTTCGGTCAACATTCGGAATATACAGAACGAAGGCGGGGGTGGGTTGTTCTGGGTTACCGACGGAGAGAAAGGAACAATCAAGATCACAGCTGAAAGGATGAATGGGCATACGTTTATGAGGGCCCAACCAGAGCTATGGCTTGATGGGGAAAAGGTTGATGTTGTGACAGACACAGAGTCAGGGAGGGCCGGGAGGTATTGGGATGCGTTCGCGGAAGGGAAGGAAGGCGAATATGCGACAATTGAGGATGCATTGCGGGCTAAGGAGATGATCGATGCTATCTAGAAGAGCAACAAAGAAGGAAAGAGAGTTTATCTATAGGATATTGGTGTCGAGTTCGTGACCGTTCTGTACCCTGGCTTTGAATTGACTGCTTTACTCACTGTTACCTGGCCGAGGAATAAAGGCGTCATTGGAAATAAAGTACGACAAACGTTGGGAAAGCATTCGCTTGAAAAAATCGCGTGAGAGCGTCGGTGACAGGCTATCATAATCTATCTATCTATCACTTTAGTTTCGTCCGAGACCACCATCACCAGGACCCACACCGGCTCAGAGGACATCTGTCAGTCGATATAAGTAGGAATAAGACGACAGTTCTTTTCTTCAAATAGTGCGTTTTTCCTCTGATCACATCTAAGCATTGACAATAGATGGTTCTGGTCTAGATTACAAGATCAAAGTCACAATAATCCCAACTTTTGACCTGAAGGCGTGGTAGCCAATCCTATGATACATCGTTAATTGGTCATTCTCGGCGGAGGCCATATATGAGTAGGGCGGCCTGAGAAGAATGGAGTGTTCTCGAAGCTACCATGTGAGGTGTGTGTCCTGATGACAATGCCTCTTAGGTCTCGGACTGCGCTGGATTTGTAGCATTTGAACCGTAGTCATCACCACCTCGTCATCAGACCCCAGTGGTCGGGCCCCGGTGATCTCATTTAAACGATTGCGATGGTACAAAACAGGTCGACTTGTTCCCTTTCATCTTCATGTCGCCGATTCGACTTGGTTTTGTTGGTCTGTCAGCCCACGGCTGGGCCGCGTCTGCTCTGGTTCCACCCCTCCTCGAAGCACCCCTCTCATCGAAATATACCATTGTTGCGGTATCAACCACGAAACCCGATTCTGCGAATGCCAGTGCTGAAAAGTACAGCAAACTTGCATCCCGTTCCGTGAAAGCATACTACGGATCCACGGAACAGATCGCCAATGACCCCGATGTAGATATGGTAGCTATTTCGGTGCGAACCCCAGGCCATGTTGATGCTGCTATCCCAGTCATTCAGGCGAAGAAGGATCTGTTCATCGAGTGGCCGGCAGGAAATCAGCTAGCTGGCACAAGAGAGATTAGTGATGCAGCGCAGAAGAGCGGTGTTAGGACTTTAGTTGGGTTCCAAACACGCCAAGCTGCATATGTCAGAAGAGTGAGCAGTTGTCGCCATATCCTGTGTCACTTTGTTGTCTAACCTTGAGCTAGATCAAAGAAATTCTTGATTCTGGAGTGCTAGGGAGAGTGCTCTCGACATCTTTGGTGCGCACATATTATGCTACTTCATCCTTGCAGTCACTCATCCACATTCTAGGTTGCCTCATTCTGCTTCCCAGGCGCTCGTGGGCCATTGGGATACGCCTCTTATAGCTATCTCTGCGACGCTGTCAATGGTGCTACAATGCTCGACATAGACGGAGGACATCTCGTCGATGTACTCCACTACCTATTCGGACCCATATCGTCTGTCATCGCACATCTCGCCAATCAGTACCCGACCATGCAACTTCTCGATGCATCTGGCAAACCCACTGGTGAACCTATTCCCCAATCCGATGTTCATCAAGTCGTATTTGGCGGTCAGTTTGCTAACAAAGACGGTACTGTTCTTTCGGTCAATATCCGAAACGTGCTGAATGAACATGGCGCCGGGCTGTTCTGGGTGATCGACGGAGAGAAAGGAGTAATCAAGATCAATGCTGAAGGAATGAAAGGTCAGACGTTCATGAGGGCCCAACCAGAGCTATGGCTTAACGGGGAGAAGGTTGATGTTCGTGACAGACACAGAGTCAGAGAGGGCTGGGAGGTACTGGAATCTGTTTGCGGAAGGGAAGGAAGGCGAATATGCAACAATTGAGGATGCATTGCGGGCTAAAGAGGTGATTGATGCTATCTGGAAGAGCAATAAAGAGGGGAAAAGAATACATCTGTAAGATGTTGGCGTCGAATCCATGTACAATTCTGTACCAATCTCAGCAATAGTATCGTTGGCCGAGAATGCACTAATGTAGTATTGGCGTGATTATGAATGAATTTCGAATGCGATACTGAGACAATATAAGGACGGTAGGGTTGAGAATAGTGGCAAGTGACTGATACTTATAGTAGTAGTATTGTCCATTAGGGTATCATTCATTGGGATATCATGTATGTAGCCTGAGGTTGTAGGTATCAGCATCAACAAGCATAGCAAATGCGTCTTTCGTCCGCCTCCGCCTCGAGCGTAACATCCTCATCGATCCTTGGCGGCATTGGCAGTGTAAACTTGATAGTAGGAACCGATGCGGGTAGTAAAGAGACCATAACGAACATTGCCAAGGTCATTTCAGAGTAAGGGTGTTTGCTAGGCGAGTGTTCGGCTTGTGTTGCGACGTTGACTTTGAAGCGTCGTGTTTGATGATTGAACGACGTAGAGGAGCGAGGATGTATCTTTTTGTGCATTCGAGTGATCTTGTCCTCCTCGACTCTGTTCGTTCTTCGATAGGCTATGTAAATCGTAAGTTGCGAGCGCGGTCTACCGGAGAAAATATCAGAACGAGGACAAAGAGACACCAAACTTCGACAACCTACTATTAGTTCATTTAGGCCATCTAAGATTCGATACTAACCAATTACGAATCAGCCCTCGCTCCTGGGTGTGCATAATCAAGAAGCTGCAACTGAGAAAGTCAAGTTAGATATCACAGAGACTAGATCTACAGATAGTACTCACAAACCATAGATGCACTCTTTGACTTGACCGACACCTTGCTCCAGCATCATAGGTTTTTTTGGCGTCCTGTTTGGCCTTAAATATACCACCAGTCATCCACTAAGCTGGTCCTTGACGAGGAAAGGTCAAGAACGTTGAACTTTTGAAGTTTGTTCGAAATCGGGAATCTCTTTGATATTCAAGATCGGAGAGTCGCACAGATAATATGCCCATTGCTAGTTCAACTTGTTGAAGATGGCCGATACATATTAGAAAATGCCTGAATATACACAGAGACAAGGGCGAACCGGAAAGAAGCCCTCGCGTTTAGAATTTGCGAGCGTGCCATCCAAGAATTCCTAGCCTTTTCTCCTCTGCATCCAGGCCTTCCGGTAAAATGTTCGCATACGTTCTCTGGACTTTCCGTGAATTCAGGTAGGCTTGAGATCAGAGAGTGTTTGGAAATTTGGGGGACAGGCTCTGGGATCCTGAGTGATGGTCATGGTCGTAGCGCGGCTCTCTTTCTCCCACCATCCCATCCCACCATGTTGACCACGACCTCGCCACGACCTCAATCCAACCGCCCTATGGTGAGTCCAGATCTTCCGTATGCAAAGACCGAGATTGACTCCTTTTTACGACTAGAATTTTGATTCTTCTGATCCATTCACCGGGCTTCAACTGGATTCTTGACTTGAGGGTTGCACGCGGATTATACAGGCAATCACTGGCGGTACCTAGGCATGTCCTTGCTGGTCATCCTTCTCTGACCAATCAAGCTAACGACGTTGATATCTCATTTGCAGAGCTTCAAGATGGACCGCTTGGGCTTTTAGTTTTGGTGACCCCATACGTCGCCTTAAAATATTCTTTCATCCTCCAAACTTGAAGCACGCTAATCAAGACACATGAGAAAATAAATCTTATGCAACACTGTCCTTGGGTATCTCGGGCTGGGCGGTCAGGAGGGATATGATTAATCGTTCTGTTGGGTATGGTCATACCAGTGCGTCAAGCGTGATGCTTAAATTACTTCCTATTTTCTTCTTACCTGATTACCGCTACAAGCCATGGCAGCTCTGTTTTGGAAGACTCAAGGAATTAGTCAACAATCATCCTAGGGCTGTCATCTCGGTGTCTTCGGTCAAACGGGTCGAACGTCGCAATATCCCAATACCTTCGGTATATTATCTGTTATCTCCCGCAACTCTCGGAAATGGTAAGCAATCATTATGCTACCATTACTCGAGTCTCACGAAGACCCCCTAATGGCTCTAGCAGTATGCTCATTCTCGTATATATAGCATGCGGCGTAAACTCGTCAAGCACAATCTTTCCACATACGCCGATTTTATTCAGGGAAATGACGCCTATTCAACTCGGTTTCATTGGCCTATCCGCCAACGGTTGGGCAGCATCTACTCTTGCCACGTCTCTTTTCGAACCGCCTCTTTCCTCCAAGTACACCCTCGCCGCAGTGTCAACCACCAGCCCGACATCAGCAAATGCTAGTGCTGGGAAATACAGCAAAATTACTGGGCGAGACGTGAAGGCATACTATGGGTCAACCAAGCAAATTGCTTGTGATCCCAACATCGATATGGTTGCCGTTTCGGTGCGAACACCAGGTCACCTCGATGCTGCTCGACCGGTGCTTGAGGCAAAGAAAGATCTATTTATTGAATGGCCAGCTGGAAAGCTTTTGTCTGGGACGACGGAGATCGCGGAATTGGCGATGAGGAATGGTGTCAGGACATTGGTCGGATTCCAGACGCGTCAAGCTGCATATGTGGGCAAGGTTAGTGCTCGTCGTTACGCATGCATTATGTTGCAACTTATCATACGCAGATCAAAGAGATCATCGACTCGGGAGCCTTGGGCAGGATCCTCTCAACTTCTGTGGTATGTGTAGAGACTATTCTATGTCGATGGCAACTAACACCCACCTAGATCGCCTGTTTCTGCTACCCAGGTGTTCGGGGTCCTGCAGGCCTCATGAACTATGAATATGCTGCTGATAGCTCCAACGGTGCTACGATGCTTGACGTAGACGGCGGTCACCTCATTGATGTCCTTCACTATCTTTTCGGTTCCATTGCGTCCGTTACTGCGCACCTAGCCAACCAATATCCCACCATTCAGCTCGTCGATACCGTTTCCGGCAAGCCTGTTGGAGAACCCATTCCCCAAGATGATATCCATCAGGTCGTCTTTGGTGGTCAGTTTGCCAACAAGGACGCCACTGTTCTATCGGTCAGCATTCGGAATGTGTTGACCGAACACGGAGCTGGCCTGTATTGGATCATTGATGGGGAGAAAGGGTCAATCAAGATCACTGCCAGTGGGATGAAGGGGCAGTCGTTCATGAGGGCTCAGCCGGAGTTGTGGTTGAACGGAGTAAAGTTGGATGTTGCGTCAGATACAGAGGCTGAGAGGTGTGCGAAGAATTGGGACAAATTTGCTGATGGGAAGGAAGGAGAGTATCCAACAATGGCAGATGGATTACAAGCCAAACGAGTTGTCGAAGCTATCTTTCTGAGCAGTAGGGAAGGAAGACGAGTAGTTATGTCCTAGGCAAGACGCGTTTCATCGAATTATGCTTCTCTCTTGTCTTCATGTTTGAGCTGGTAGGGGATAGTTTAGCGGAGCGAATATAAGCCGAGTCGCTGAATCTCAGTGTAATAGTTTGTACATGTTGACATCGAGCGCTTAATTCCCGGGGAGAAATTGATTTTCGGTACTTTCTTCTTCACCACGACGATACCATAATGTCGGATTCTCTCGAAGTCGCTCTTCGCTCTGTAACTGTAAATCAGCCTAGGGCACGTCTAGGCGGTCTTCCCACACGCGAAATCGATAATCTTCAAGCAAGAATGCCTAGCCTTATCGACGTGAGGAAGGAAGCTAAGTTGGGTAAGGTCACTAGAGATTTGCTTTGTGAAAGGGCTGCTAACGGTGCTTTAACGATGATCCATTGTGCATTTATCCATTCATCGATTTCGATCTTCGTCTATCTTTACAGCTCTTGAATTGCTGAAGAAACCACCGCCAGACGATTGTGAAGGTGTTGACCAATCGGGAGAGAAACTAGGGATTCTGCACCCATCTGTCGCGTATCATATCATGCTACCAAAGCTCCACGTATTCTCCTACTTTTGCCACGAGCAGGATGGTTCGTTTAGCCTCATTCTCAGGCGTGTCTAAGGTTACTGACGTACACGTGGGACCAGTTCCCGACGATCTGCTCTTTCTTTGCATGTGGGCGTTGCAGCACAAGCTAAGTGCGCTGCTTGAAGCACCAGACAAACAGCTGCGAAGGATGTTAGAGGGGCCTTCAGGAAAGATCGTCTCCGGTGCAAAGACCTTCATGGTACGCCGTAATCCTCTACTTCCATTACTATGCACTGACCCGCTGATCACAGGAAGGTCAAACGCGAGCAAAACTGATAAATCACCTCATGTTTGTGTATCGGCGAATTCCAACGACGTAAAGATTGACTGATATGGGTCCTCTTCCTCAGTTCGTCAAGGATCAATCGCCCAGAAGAGGCTATCTCTCACATCGAGGCCTGTATGAAGCTTGATGAGAAGACTAAGCCAGAGCCGAACGACTCATTCCTACGAAACCCGTATGCTTCCTAAACGGATTGATGATGCGTTGGTGATCACTAATCATTTTACACCCCTAGGATGATGTACATTCTCTATGGCTCGGTATTGACATGCATGAAAACCAGAGATTCCGAGGCGCAAGTAGTCCTGGAGAAAGTTCTTCGAGACATTGACAAAGTAGAAGAGAACAATGTCAAGTTGATATTTATCCAAGCAAAACTTCATCTCTCGCGAGTACTGCGTCGTACGGGAAATGTGACTGCAGCTTCGGAACAGTAGGTTGTCTCTACCGCTTGTTTGGACATCTTCAAACTGAAATATTTCGGCTCAGTGAGTCCTACCTGATTAACTGGTTCAGGAAGAATCCGCAACGAATCGAGGAGAATACTCTTCGAGATTGGTTTAGAAACGACACTGACAACGATCCGATTCTCCAAGGACTTGGCGGCATGGTTTGGCTGGAGAACCGGAAACCTACTTTCAAGACGCTGGACCGCCGGTCACGAGTGTGCTATAACTGTGGCAAGAGGGAGACTCCAACGTTGAAACTGGCGAGGTGTGGAAAGTGTCAGTACACCTATTATTGGTGTGTTCTGGCTTTCTCGCTGCATCATTAGACGTTGACTTGGACTCAATCTAGCTCACGCAAATGTCAGGTTGAAAATCATCCTTACCACAAGTATGACAGTTGCTTCTATTGATTGTAGCAATGAATCTGACACGGTTTCCCCTCTAGGATTGGCTGTGCGTAAGTCGTCAAAATGAAGATCATAATGTTCAGTTCAATAACGTTGCCCTATAGAGAACGTGCAGCTGATATCAAACGTGCGGAAGCCCTCAAAACTCTTGCGCCAGACGACAGCAAATGTATCGAAGACTGGGGTCGCTACAAAAGCTCCGGGGTCGACGAAGTTACTATATACCATGCCCTTGGTCTCAAATTCGACTTGAACAGAGGAAAGACGCACATCATGTTCAAGCGTGTGATCTATATTCCTGATGGTGGTAAAGATATTCTCGACCGATTCAGGGTGATACAAGCAGGCGTGTTTAAGGTCAGCGACGTGATCAAGGAGATGGATGGCATAATGGGCTATAATCCAGGGGAGACTAGGGAAGCCATGGATGAAATGATTGACGAGTTCAACCATGGTCCAGGCAAGAGCGGAAAATCGATCTCTTTTTTCACCCTATATATTACGGACGACACGAGGATGAAGGGCTACCTGAGCATAGGTACGTTCTTATCATAGTCTTAATTTCGGTCGATTGACACCTATTCTCTAGGAGGAGTGTCAATCAAGTTCGTCAAGGGGATGAGATACGATCCTGACTGGCGGAAATTGATGAATCGCTCAAAATTCCCAGCAGAGCCTTTGCTTCTTCGGAGCGGCGTTCAGGATGCTGAACACGACTATACTCCTGGCGAAAGAATGGCACCAGAAACAAATCAGACGGCCCATGATTTTTCTAAATACGGCTCGGATTCCGAGGATCCCAACTCAGACGAAGAAAACGCTAAGGACAACAATATACCTTCTGGCCCTACGAAACAGTTTGTACCGGCGGCCGCACTACCTGGTCTTCGGGGATTGTTCAACAAGAAGTGATGATAGTAGCGGCGATTTTCTTGATAGTGTCGGACATACCTTATCTTCTACTGTAATCAAGCCATCAGATTATTTGCTTGTCGTCGTATTCATGTTTCGTCCCAAACCAAGTACCTTTATCCCTCATACCATCTGCAAGTATAGTCACCATTGATGCATCCTTGTTTCGCGAGTTAAAGAACGGAGAGACGATGGGCGTCAAAAGGTCGCGTTACTCTGCGTCACTCTGCTCTTCTCCTTCCCACCATGTTGATTCTCCTGTCACTCAGCTATCTGTCTCGTAGAATGTCGTGTAAGTTTCGAGCTACTTTCAAGTTATCGGCGAAGCGATGACATTGCACAAGGGTTTTGGTCTGTGTCAACAGAGCGAGCTAGCAAAGTTGGGAACTCCATGACATCCTTAGCAGCTTGTTGATTCTTTAATGCGGAGAAAAATCAGGATACATGCAGGCAACGGGCGTCCGAGTCGGAAATCGATATTGACAACATTTTCTGTCCTTGTTCGTGAACAGACCATACCTTGGGTCGCATTAGTTCTACCAGAAGCCCGGTCAACTTCATGGCGACTGCGTGTACTTACCTCTGTCGGAGGTACTAGTAACTACTCGCAAGCTCAGGATTCATGTTCGTCCCTTTTTTCATATCACAATACCCATCTTTGATGTGGCTCATTCATGAAACAGGGGCAGTTTATGAACGGTTGTATCAACACGCGTCGAACTCCAAGGCAACGAGGGTACAGGACCATGGGTCTCGAAACTCAAGCTAGGATAAGCGGTTTTCGTCCACACCCAACCTACGTGTCTGTGGAATGGACACCCCGTGACACCCTACATCAGATACAGGCTTTTAAGCGTTGTCAATTTGGCCGCGGATGGAGTTGGGATGGACGTCATAAGATGGACGAATAAATGAAGGCATTTTTTCGTAGATGGCCCAAAGAGCCTCTCAATGTGGATACGAGAGATGTATGTTGGAGATGTACATACAGTAGTCCTGTAGCATGTCGTGTCGTAAAAAAAGAGTTCACTTTGAGTTCACTGAAATGCGCCGGCAAAACACGTGGTCACCATTTCTCTTGTCTCCCAACGAGCCCAGAACTATCCATATCCTCGCAACCACGCTCATCTTCTATGCTTCGAATCTGTCATATGCACCTCTTCGCTTCGAATCCCTATCAACAATATTCAATACATCGTATGAGAAAAATGGAGCAATTACAATGAGATCACATTTTCCGACTTCGAAGCACACGGGGCCGAAGACATTCAAATTGGCAAATTGAGAGTCAGACGCGAGGACAGTTTCCTTTTCTTTGTCTCTCCCTTCTTCACCCCGATACCCCAACTTCCACTACAACACTACTATGGCGACGACCATGTTACGCCCCGAGGTTCCTTTCACTCTCGCTATCTCTGAACACAAGCTCGATACCCTGCAAGTCAAGCTCGAGCAAGTTACCTGGCCCGACGAGCTGGAAGATGCTCAATGGAAGTACGGAGTTCCGCTGGCGGATCTGAAGAGGCTGGTGGAAAGGTGGAAGAATGGATATAGCTGGCGTCAGGAGGAGAAGGAGATCAATGATGCGCTGCCGCAGTTTACGAGGGATATTCAGGTGGACGATACGCATGGGGCATTGAACGTGCATTATGTGCACAAGAAGAGCGAAAATAAGAATGCGATTCCCT
This sequence comes from Paramarasmius palmivorus, assembly GCA_037176845.1. Classification (NCBI taxonomy): domain Eukaryota; kingdom Fungi; phylum Basidiomycota; class Agaricomycetes; order Agaricales; family Marasmiaceae; genus Paramarasmius; species Paramarasmius palmivorus. The sequence goes on along the minus strand of JAYKXP010000052.1, from coordinate 274,969 downwards.
TGCTTTTCGTTCACGGATGTACGTCGCCATGTTTCCCTTTGTGCTAGCACCGACGTGGGTATGGCTCAGGGCCCGGAAGTTTCATCGAAGTTCAGAAGATTCTACCGCTCCTCACTCAGTCGGACTCAACGGACTTTCCAAGTTTCCATGTGGTCGCATTGAGTCTACCGGGCTTTGGCTTTAGTGAGGCGCCGAGGAAGCAAGGCTTCGATGCATCGAGGCATGCTGATGTATGTGGAATATCGCTTTTCCTCGGGCATTTTATAACGGGATCCATATGCAGGTTGCTCACAAGCTCATGTCGGAGCTGGGATATGAAGAATATGGTACGTCTCCGTGGCATAGGGGGTGTAAGCAGCTCAAAGTTTGCATCAGTCACTCAAGGGGGCGATTGGGGGTTCTACGTGAGCCTATCGGTGATCGCGCCCTCTGCTGTTAGCTAAACTACTTGCAGATCACTCGACGCATAGCCCAGAAGTATGGCGGCAAGAATGCCAAGGCATGGCATACCAACTATCCCAGGTGCGTTCGCTCTCATGCTTTCCTGTTCACGCCATCTAAAAACCTTCCACAGCGCTGGCGCTGTCAAACCGACCATCTCTCAACCCATAATTTGGCTCAAGAACATTTTCTACTCCAATACTACTGCCGAAAAGGCTGGTATTGAACGCACCAATTGGTTCATGAACGAGGGTATGGGATACAACCACGAACAGTCCACGCAGCCTCAGACTTTGGGATACGCGTTGGCTGATTCGCCGGTTGGTCTGTTGGCGTGGATATATGAAAAGCTGGTGAATTGGACAGATGGGTATCCTTGGAGTGACGATGAAAGTGCGTCGTCTGGATTGGCTGTGGTGCAAAGACTGACGGTACTTCTACATAGTTCTGACCTGGGTCTCGCTATACTATTTCTCCCGCGCGGGGCCTGCGGCGTCTCTTAGGATCTACTACGAGGCTACCAAAGCCGGAGACAAGACGGTACCTCCCAAACAGAAGCCTACGATTCCGATGGGAGCGTCGTATTTCCCAAAGGAACTGCGTCGTGCGCCTAAGCCGTACGTGACATTGTTCCTGGTTCTTACGTTCTTCATACCCTAACGCGCAAGTTACCTTCCGACGTAGGTGGATCATGAACGTTGGCAACCTCAAGTTTGAATCGGAACATACGAGTGGGGGCCATTTTGCTGCGCACGAGAAGCCTTCAGAGCTTGTTGATGATCTTCGCAAGATGTTTGGCAAGGGAGGAGTCGCGTTTGGCGCTGTGGCCGGAAAGAATGGGTATGCGGAGAATTGAATGCTTTTCTCGGTTTTTTTTGGTCACCGGTGGCTGATACGGACGCTTTTGGTCGACCTTTGGTTCTTGATGTGATGTTGATGATTTAATGACCTGCAATGATATTCATGACCGTAATCTCACAGGAGGCTGAAGCTCACCTCGGTTTGAAGATCGTGCATGCGCTACATACTCACCTGCGGGACATGTACACCAATGCTATGGTATGAATGATGACGTGTAAAAAGAGGTATGGGCCTGGGTAGATGAGGTGTTGTGATTGTATGACGGAGATGAAAGCGGGGGGATCGTCCATAGTGCAATCTAGACGTCGTCGTCCTCGGAGACTCCTTGGCGATATGTGCTTTGGCGTCTTGGTTTCATTCATTCCCTTGACAAAACTTTCTCATACCGTACAGCGGTGGCTCAATGCTGTATTGACTAGTACTCAGGGCTTGATATATCATCTCCGAGCATAAAGGTGTATTATTGGGGTATGTAGTTTCATGAACGAAGATAAATCGATTATCCTGTGCAGCTTTACGAGTACCTATACCAAACCTATACTACTCTGAGCTCGTCCTGTCGATTGGACCCAGACCGTGGGGTCCGCCGACGCCATTGGTGGTAGACTGACAGTGATGGGAACATTTTCTGTTGGACAGTTTGTGGATCCCGAAAAAAGGACAAGAAGCAGAAACATGAGCCGCAAAGATCTGCCTATGAAATCTAGCCGGTCAAAGATCTTTGAGAAACATTTTCGAGCGTGCGCAATTACGAGGAGTGGAGAAGAGATAGATTCGAGGCCCATTTTTCCCCACTCGGCTCTTGACTTTGCCGAGGCGTCTTTTTTGATGGTTTCGAAATTTCGCATGGAAATTGCACGTGGCCAGCCACGCGACCGAAGGGGCCCTGGGCTTGCATCCCGCTTCTTCTATCTTAGCTTCCACCGTGACCCTTGTCCCTTGTATTCTTCTCACTTTTTCCTCTCTCTCTCCCTCTCTCTCTCATTCCCTGTATCCTTTTATTCCGTCTCTTCAATACTCTATAATTCTTCTTCAATCCAAGGGTTCGCATGAAGCAAGCTAGGCCTCGTAGCGCTGACCTCGGTGGTCTACATCTCGCTACAGCAGGCAGCGGATTTGGCGGAGGATGGCTAGGTGATTGCGACGAACTTCCGTGAGTGTTTATACTTGACTTGCGCTATTGTCAGTGGCTTATCTTACGTTCCTTACCTTCTCTAGTACTCGCTTCGCCGAACTACTCAGTGATATGTATAACGAGACCTCGAACGCCGTTAATGAGCGTGACGCTGAATTGTGCGTGGTATCGTCGGTCTGGCATCGCTCGTCTTCCGACTAACGAAACTCACTCAGCGCACCAACCGATTTACCTGCTGAAACCCGTACTCGACTTATCCAGTCTCTGGACAGCTGGAATTTCGAACCACACAAACTGCCAGATGAAGAAGTCCTATCATGCACGATGATCCTTTTCGAAGCCCTATTTCGGATTGAAGGAATGATGGAATCTGTTGGAGTTACGCTCGGTGAGTGGTGTTTACAGTTCGACATCTGCCTCGGTGTCCAAAAATGATAAGCTGCCTGCGGAGCTTGTCTAGGCCTTCACTTGGACATGTCATGGTCGACTGACATGGTCTTTCCCTAGATCAAATCTACCCATTGATTCACCACCTCCGTCGTATCTACCGCTGGGAAAATACCTATCACAATTTCGAACATGCCCTCGATGTCCTCCAAGCCTCCTACACCTTCCTCCGCTACGCTGGGATGGTACCTTCCGTGAAAATTCTACTCGAGGACCGTCCGTTAATGTGGAAAACGAAACAACCCTTTGACAACAAGAAGCTCATGACATGTCTCCGCCCGCAGGATCTCTTCGTGATATACATCGCCGCTATAGGCCATGATGTTGCACATCCTGGGTTCACCAACGGTTTTATGGTGCGCTGCTCTCCCAATCTTACTATTCGCTTCGCACATGTTCGCTCACCTATCCGTACCCAGAAAAATGCTCAGGCACCGTTATCTGTTGTATTCGATAACAAGTCTCCGCTTGAACAAATGCACATCTCACTTCTTCTCCGGGTCATGCGATATCACGGACTAGGCCCTTTACTCGATGGTACTACAGATGGCTCAGGACAACGCACTCGCAAGCTGTTGTCGGAAACTGTGCTCGCCACCGATATGATGGTTCACGCCGACTTTATGGACAATTTTCGAGCTCTATTGGATAGTCGAGAGGACTTTGATCTCTGCCGAATACAGGTCCTAATGTGTCAAGGGATTATCAAGTGTTCAGATATCAGTAACCCGGTGAGTAATATCAACTTCACTAAGTGTTCCCTCGATTGACGTTTTATCTCTGCGATCCGATTTAGTACCGACCGTATCTCGTTGCGAAGCACTGGGCGGAGGCTCTGATGGGCGAGTGGACGTCACAGGCTCTGTTGGAAGAGTGCATGCACTTGCCACCCACGGTCCAAGCTTCCGATGACCCGCTCGCCGAAGCCAAAGGCCAGATCTTCTTTATCAGCAAGTTTGCAAAGCCACTTTTAGAGCTTCTAGTGGAGGCTGTCCCAGGTTTGGACTTTTGTGCACTGTTCTTTCTATGCTTTCTAATGATCCTTTTGCAGAACTCCGCCCACTGCTTGTTCAATGCCAGGCCAACCTCACTAGCTGGAATGAACGCCAAGCCGACCTGGAAGATCACGGCTACAATACGTCCATTAACGCTACCAGCATTACTTCTCCCGAGCGAGTTCCCAGCTCCCCCGGGAGCATACGATCTACGACTACTCGAAGAGACGATTACCTCACGGCTTTCCCATTGACACTCCCAGCCTTCCACCCGTACCGCAATCTCGTCAACCTCCATTCCTCAGGCTCTCTTGAACAGCTCACTGATCGTTCTCGCAACGTGGACGACGAAAGTGATGCTAGTACCGACTATGGGGAAGAACACGTATCACTGTCGGAAAAACTCCGTTCCGCTACCGATACAACCCTTATCTGGCCTTCTAGCGCTAACGCCGGCGGTGTTTGTCAGGCCAAAAGTGAAGAAGGCGACTTTTCCACCCCACCTCCATCTTCATACGAATCCAACTCTGGTTCAGCAGAGTCGATACCCCCTTCACCTGATACGGATAGCGCCTCGGAGTCTGGTTCTTGTCTATTCTCGCCGTCGGGGGAATCGATTACGTTGTCAGTCTCTGCAGCTTCCGGGGCAACTTCGGAATCAGCGGGCATTTCGCAGCCAACCTCTTCTGCTTGTGCATCTCCGCCGGGAAGGTTTGTATACCCCAACACCCCAGGAAAGCTGAACGGCATACCACCGCCCTTGTCTGCTAGTAGCCGAAGCCGAAGTCGCACAAGCAGTAATGGGAATGGTGTTTCGAGACCAGAGGCGCAACCAAACGGCCCAAGGAGCAAATACGCAGGGAGCTCGGCCAGTAGTGTCCACAGGAGCCGAGATAGTACTTGCAGCTCGACAGCTTCTAGGGAGACGTATGCTGCACACGCGGCAATCAGGGCTGCTGCAGATAGCGCTGGCGCAGGATTAAGGAAGAAGAGGTCGATGTTGAATAGGAACTCTTGGGGTCCTAGCGTGCTTGGTGTCAAGGAGGAAGGCGAGGGACTCGTCAAGCCCAAGTTTCCAACTAGCATGCCCTTGGCGATGTCTTTGTCGCTTCCGCCGCCACCAATGTCCAGTCCAGCTGCACTGGCAGGGGGAGGTGTGCAGCCAACTGTTACGGTCATTGCAGCGCAGGTTGGTGATGACAACGATGTGTCTGACATGAAGCGACGAACGACAATTGTCGTTACACAGCCTCTGCCTGGTGTGCAAAGGTGATACCGCAGGGACGTTTGGTTACCGGTTGATCTGCACAGGTGCATGATTAAAGGATAGCATGCCGAGGTTTGCAGTGTCCAGATTGTATCCTCTCCAAGTATACTACTGGTTGTGTGCTGGCGTTGGCTAGGCTGATGCCTACACATCTTCTGTTCTTTACAACGACAAAAAGAAGTACCTTTGGAGATGGCACTTCTTTTCTACGAGGATCATTTCTTGAATACTTGCTATGGCTGACTGACATTTCATATTGATTTCGAGATCTACATTTGTCTTTATCATGGGTATACCAGGCTTCTTTGGCTTTGTGGTGACAGGATTCTGGTTCTTTTATTCATTTGCATTCCTACATTATGTCTGCTTGTCTTCAATCATATCCTGCAATGTTTGGTTCACTTCATGTCCCATGTATTCAACTGTAGCATAAAGATTATGATAAATATATTTGGATTACTTGACATCACAACCCTCACTGGGAATGACATAGATTACCCATCTATGAATTGGCATTAGGCTTTGCAAGATGTTGAGCTCAATTACATCATATTTTACATGGTCAGAGTTACAGAATGAGTAGGCTACTGTGAGTATGTGTTCAGGAGACTGTCCAGTGCATTTGGGCATGGTGCAACATGGTCCAATCAGATCACTGTCCATAGCCTGTGGAAATTGAAGGTGAGTAGTAATTCCCATTTGGTAGAAGTAAGGAAGAGTACGGGTACACCCATGGGTACCTTTAGGTAAACCCGTACCCATACCCGCCTAAGGGTTAGACCCGTACCCATTCAGAGGGGTATATAGCCATACCCAGCAACCCGTGGGTCTATACACACAATATACGATGATAATTTAGTTACAAAAATACGTAGTATAAGTAATTCAATTCAATGTACAGGTACATACTACTACTCGACATCCTCCGAAGAGCTCTCTGAAGAGTCTGAACTGTCGAAATTACCCATATTATCATCCTGGTCTACTTCCCCATCCCCAAGCATGTTAATATCATCATCGTCAAGTTTGTAATAACCATCCGGCATGTCAACATCTTCGAGATCCTCTTCACCTTTCTTCGGTCTGACCCGCCCTTGCTTAACGATGCCCTCGAGGTCAGAGTCGCGGACGAGACCCATTAGACTCCACGATCCAAGGCACATAAGCGCTTGTGTAGTTTGTGCACTCAAACGGTTCCTTTCCCATGTGATGAGCCGGCGAGCACAACTGAACACTCTTTCGACCTCAACGGATGTAGCTGAAAGAATATGTCAGGTTCTGGAACTAACACATCAAAAAAAGGCGCACCTGGTATACTGAAGTAATCCAACGCCATACGCGATAATCGGGGGAAGGTGCTGCGCTGTTTGATCCACCACTGAATTGGGTTTTGAACAGCTTCCGTTGCTGAAGCTAAGTATCGCTCAAGCTTGTTCCGGTCTTCTTCGGATCTAGGTGGCACATCGTCATCAAAAAATAAGTTGTGGGATGGCTGAGACTATGACTATAATGAGTATCAAGGACTAAATGTTAGTAGTGGGTGACGTACCATCTTCTCTTCTACACGGTCGGCACTTTTCTTCTTGCTTACTTCCAGAAGATCACTCCGCCAGTGGTACCTCTCCTGGTACCGCTCTTCAATGATGCGATTGGCCTCATTGATCCACTCTGCTTCCCAGTTGTTCTGGTGAAAATATTCCAATTTGTACTTTGGGTGGAGAACTACCAGAAAGATCAATAACGAGCAGTGTATTCAATTGAAGTCACTCACTCATGGCAATACGGTAGACACTTGAGTGGTCTGTGAGGCCGTAGTATCGGTTGAGCGTTCGCTTTGCTGCAAATAGGCTAGTCTTGATTGCCTCTGAGACCTCAACCCGTGTAACACCGCCTTGAGAGCGAGTTTCGATGATTCGGGTAGCGAAAAACTTGTCTATCTTGTCGATGACTGGAATAACATCGGCTACAGTTGGGGTACACGAAGAGAACAATTCTGTTGCTTGCTTGAGAACCTACAAGTCATGGGGAGCACTCAGTCCCTATCACGCAACATAGACACATGTGACATACCTTCAAGCTATCCTTCAATGCATCCAGAACTTCCCATTCATTTCTCTTCAACTCCCAATCCCGTAGTTCGTTGTCTTGATCACTCGTAAACTGGTTGATAGCGTCCCGGTAGGCAAGAGCAAATTCTAACATAAAGAAAGTGGAGTTCCACCGGGTGCGAACGTCGCAAGGGATGATCCGGATTGGTAGACCACGCTCAGCAAGTAGCGCACGCCATGCAGGTAAGAGCTTGGTTACCGAATGAATAGTTTTGAAGGCAATGGTCCGAATCTGCACAAAGAGGTTTGAGAAAATGAAATCGTACGATTTGGGAAAGGACATACCTTGACTAATGCCTGCCTAATCGGGGCAATTTCGGCTTCGAGGTCCGGAGTGTCAACGTCGTCCAAAAGGGCCACAGCATCAAGCAAGCCGTCTTCATCCACGTCATCATCAACCTCGCTGCTGGTCGACGTCTTCTGCTCAAAGTTTGCAAGCTCTTTCCTCAGTGCCTCAAGGTCCTCTTCCTCCAATTCCAGCTCATCCTCGTCAACACTGTTCATCGCCATTCCACCTTCGTCAACCTCGGAACCTTTCTTGGGATCAAATAGTCGAAGAAACGATTTGGCAACGAGATTTATGGTGTGGGCAAAGCAGCGAACACAGTGCTTTTGTCCTGCATAGTGGGTAGGGAACAGAAGGTGTAGGTGGTCCACCATAGCGTCGTTATTGGTGGCGTTGTCACCAGTGATACATAAAATCTATCACATCATTTCAGGTGAGTATTGGTTTTGCTCGCAGTACAGAATATAGGCTTACCTTATTCAATATACCAAATTCTTTCAAGACTCGGCCAAACTCTCGTGCCAATGTCTTCCCAGTATGGGACTAAAGCATCATCAGCAAGAAGTCACAACTCACAGCCTAGACAACTCAACATACCTCTGGCAATTCCAAGAAATCAAGCAGTAGTTGGACTGCTTCGCCCTCCATCACAATGTGTGCTGTAATTGCCACAAATGACTTATGGTTCCCTGACGTCCAGGCATCGGTGGCGAAATTGATATCGCCATCATATTCCTATTCTTGGTAGGTACTTCTTCCTTCTTGTCTGTCAAAACTGGAGTGACGTACCTGTAGCATCTCCATGATTCGTTTACGGGTCCTAGCAAATGCCTTCTTCGTGTCACGCGATACCACTGTAGGATGGGGTAGCCAGTAATGAGGACGCCCGGTCTTCATTAGGCTATGGAAGCCGCGATCAGCAACAACTTGGAAGGGCCGGCAATTCTCTGACACCCAACGCACACATTCCATTCTAGGCCGACGTGGTGAGTGATTAAGGTATCAATGAGAAGCATAGCTGAGTCCTGACCTGGTCTGCACAGGAGTGTGTTGGATATTCGAGTACGTTCTAACTCCAGCTTTGCGCTGGTTGTTGAACAAGCGCTTGATATCCATATTACCCCCTTTCCGGTAATTTTCAACCTTTCCTCAAACAGTGGCAGGATCTTCGCCGGCTTTGAGGGCCGCTTCAACGACATCCTCACCTCGGCACCGTTTCGCATGCTTCGACAAGTTGCCAAGTGAGTTCGCATTGGTCTTGTCTTGATATCAGCGGACTTCAGTATTGCAACCGGTACATTTGAAGGTATGTGTTGGTCGTTTCAGTGGTCCACACAGCTCAAAATATGGTTTTTCGTAGAAACCATAAATAGGAGACCGCCAACCTTTGAGGCGGCGTTCTATATAGTTCATGTGAGTTATTCATTATTGTGCAAATCATTTACCACATACCTAGATCTTCCTGTGGCGTCAGCTTCTTTTTAGGCTCCACTTTGGCAGTCTTGATGTGGTCGGCTTCATCCTCCTCCTCATCAACGTCAATTACCTCAACCCTTGCAGGCTTTGATGGTGCCTTCGCTCTGATCTTCTTTGGTGGTGGTGGAGTATCATCAGATGAATCACTGTCATCATCATCGTCGCCCTCGCTCTCGTCTCATCTTCTTTTCTTTGGGTTTGAGGGCTTGGGTGAACGTATGGTACATGCTACCCCTTTTCCCTTTCCCTTTGATGTCGATACTGACTTCGCTATTTGATTACAGTCAGATTGATGCCCTTTGAACTTTTTTTGGTATGACTTGCCTTTTGAGGTTGAAGGTGCAGTCTGCTTACGACTTCCCTTCTTCCAATCAACAGGACGTTGATCTCGGCTTGCTGCCCCAATTGAGGATGGATTACGGTGACGTGACGGCTTGGAGCTAGGCTCCTCAGAGGATGATGGGGTATGATGTTGGGACTCCGGCTGTCGAGCCATGGTTACGAGATGGTGTAAGGGAGGAAGATTTGAGTGCGGTGACTCCTTTAGTTATAGTTTATTTGCACAAAAAGGAGATTCACGTCTTGTTTTATGTACAAATATGGTAGTATGCCACGTTATTTAGCCACTCCTGGCCAGATCAAAAGTAGTGGGTATGGCGGGTCTTGCCGAATTTGGAAAGACAAACCCGTACCTGTACCCGATGGCGGGGAAACCCGTAACCTGCTGTGTACCCGGCAAACCCGGGCTATTCCTTAGGTAGAAGTCTTGCAATGCATCAATACAAGGCTTTGATTCCTGTGTAGTGTCACAATTCAGTCCAAGATCAGTACTGGCGTATTTTGATTGATTTGGATGGCCTGTGACCTGTGACCTTGCCATCCAGATTTTGAGGTTCAGATGGGGCACTGGCAGTCTGTGACTGCTGAAAAATTTTAGATTTGATTCACTCAAACAAACACCACATCATCTCATACCTTAACTCCATAACCCTGTTAACTCTGCCTGTACACATTTCCTTCCGACCATCATCATCATCCTCAACATTTGCCTCCATCAATTTCATATTTCCTCACTTTCTCTAATCCTACACTTTCCCTATGTCTCAACCACACTTCAAGGCAGACTCTACATCAGTGTAAAGACCTGGACCAAAATAGATAGAATAGAATGAAAAGGAATAAGGAACAGAGAAACAGGACCTTTTACAGCCCATCTAGACTATTGTTGGGGTCAATGACAACACCAACAAAGCCAAATGGAACACTGTGAAGCACTAGGAAGACTATATTGCTAGGTGAGTTGAACAGATATAGCCAGAGGTTAAGGTAGTAAATGGGGTGAGCACTGAGGATAACCATACAAATGTAGGCTTAAGAGGTTAAAGTGTTAATTCCAAGACTGACTAGCTACATACTTGTACAAGAGTTATATATGAAAAGAGAATTTGTACAGAACAAATGTTAGTAAATATTGTGTATACAATGGCTAAATATCAGTAAGAATGTAAAGTTGATGACATATGGGGGGTTACCAGCTATCCACCATGTTCAGGTGCTGAAGAAAATAGTGAGGGATACTGTTACAGCCCTTACATTACCCCCTCCCCCCCCCCTTTTCAAGATCTGAGCCCCTGTGAAGTAGCTGGATAGCTGTTGCCTAGCTGATCAGCTTCTTCTATCCGAGTCTGTTTACCTAAGTTGATGTGGGTCCCTGTTGGTTCAAATTTGCAACTGCAGTTGAGTCACTATTCTTCCTTTCCACCACCATGAGCCACTCATCCCAGCCATCTGATCCCATCCGTTCCTCTGCAAGTGTTCTCTACACCGTCTACTATATTCAGCAATCCACTTGGGAGTTGGTCCAACAGTGTAGCAACTCTTATCCTCTGGAACTCTGCTTTCCAAACTGACTTGCATTCTTGGCTGCCTTGGAGCATGCATTACAGCTGCAAGAAACTCATACCAGCATTTGCCTTTAGGATGCAAGAGCTTTAGGTTTTGACTATGAACTTCCCAATCCTGCTGAGTTCTTGACTCAAGCCATGGATCGGTTATTGACGGTCATTACTCATGAGGAAAAATGTCGTGCTGGTAGGATCTTCATTTCACTGGCTACCTTCTGGGTGGGTCCCGCTCTTCACCTAGCTGGGGAGGTGGAAGGATCTATTCCTCCAACCCTGGCTAGCCCTTCAACCTCTATGGTGTTGGGCAATGTGGAGACTTCTCCCTGTTCACCGATTGTTAGCCGTCCTGGTTCTGAATTGAACCTGGAACACATGACTATACCAGAGAGTGGTTGTAGTCAGAGAGGTAAGTGAGTGTTTCACAAGTATACTTGTACTCATACTCACAGGTACTTTAAGCTCTCAAATGTGAACCCGTACTCGGTCACACTTGTGGGAAACAAGTACTTGCTACTCGCAGGTAGGACTCACAAGTCACTCGTACTTTCACGAGTCACTCCCAGGTCTGAAAGGTACAAGTATCTACAAGTATCTATTTATACAAGTAATTACAAGTGTGATCCATCTTTTCTTTCCCTTTCTTGCATTTGGCAAGATCATTGAAGTACTTGACTGCATTGGTATGAATAAGTCTGGCATTGTACCATGAACCGACAACTGTTGCTGCCCTTGTACTCTTGGCCATTAAATTATATCAGTGTTTTGTCACCATGAGCCCACCATGCAAGAAGTAGCACTCTATTTTGCAGCTTACTGCTATACAAAGAGATGGTTAGAACACATCAATGATCAAACACAGGAAACGTACCTGGTATTGAAAGGATATCAATAGCCATGCAACATAGGTTCCTATTGAGTGATGATGTTTCTCGGTCCAGCTCCTCTTGCCACCAAAGCAGCAGATCTTCAACATTGGGATGAATGGGACTGTGCAACCACTCCTTCAGTGGATCTGGCAGTTCAGCCACCCTTGGCTTTGTATGAAGTCATGCATAAGGGTTTATTCTCAAAGCAGCAGTGGAGGCTGAGGCCAAAGGTTCTGGTTGAGAGCTGGAGGATGGGTTGTGCTTCTTGAACCACTTCTGCCAGCATGTAGTAAGGCTGGCGACAGCAGTCTCCTTCCAGCTGTTAGGCCAACCAGCCTCATCAAAATATGTTGACTTCTACTGTGGATGAAGTACTAGAAACCTAATCAGTATTGTATAGCATGGTAAATAGCTGACATGTACACATCGCTGCCCAATATACAACACTCTCATCACTCTGTGTGTAATACTTGTCTGCGACATGAACTACATGTGAAGCAGCCACCCAAACCACATCTGGAATCATGTCGTTATTGCAGACCTTGATGAGGTAGTCGTCTAAGATGTCAAATGCTGGAATCACTTCATGAATGAGCAGCTTCTTGTTATTTTCAAAGTAGACAGTGAAGAAGTGAAAGTTCTTGAAGACAGGATGTATGGCTTCGATGATCTTCCACTCCTCATTGGTGAGTGATGGCAGCTTCTTGGTGGTGGCTGTTGGAATTCTAGAACATTCTATACTTACATCTACATATGCCACATCTTAGAATATCTCTTGACCCACTCATATTGTTTTGTTTAACCCACTTACTTACAGAAAGCCACACAAAGCAACAGTTATTTCCATCGTGTCTATACTTGTACTTTTAGGATTATCTTCTATCCCTCACTCATGTATAAAAGCTAGACAGAAACCCCTACATACAGCATTATAGAAGAACATCAGTTGGTTCACTCACTTCTATCTCAACCCCTCTGTTTATCAGCTATTGTTTATTCACGCTATCTGCGCTATTGCTGCTAACAGAGTTCAATCTAAAACTCTGACAGGTTATGGGCCCCAGTCTATAAACCTTAGCCAAACCAGAGTAATACTGATTTCATATTGGGATAGTGGTGAGCAGGGACACTGTAATATTCCCAAGGAACAAGAACCAAGATCATACATTGAGTGGTGAGCAGAGACACTGGAATATCCCCTACCCAAAGCAAAGGACTATTGGACTAGTGTATGTCTGATAGAGGTAGCTGTTATCAATCCAGAAGCGGTACTCCAGTATCAAGAACTTTCAACCCAGAACAAATATTATGAGGATCTAGGAACCCTAGCAGGAACCCTAGCAGGACACCTACACCAGTAGGAAGTAGAACAGGCAGTCCATTGGGACAGCAACAGAGCATATCATCACATTCATTAAGGAACCCATCGTATATACCTTCTAGGAGATCATGGTTTCCTACAAGCCCAACCTTCAATTTCCTTAAGACTGGGGCCTATTCCCAGATGGGAAATGTGGTATTCCAGAACAGAGTCCCAGGAGTGGGCTAAATCAGCTTTCCCTCCATTGGTTTTCCTCTGTACCATATCCCTTCCAGGATACCAGCCATTCATGTCTTCTTTATGACTTGTTGAATCAGTAACCCAATACTTGGTCAATCTTGTATTCCTCCTGTCCTTCTACTTCTATAGAAGGTGGATGAGGTCGTGGTTGCAGTGGAAATTTGTCAGGTATCTCCTTTCGTAGCAGGTTAACATGAAGGATGTTATGAATCCTAGAGAGTGTTTTTGGCAGCTTGAGTCAGTATGCTCTCTCACCTATCCTCTCTTTGTTGAGAGAGCAGCGAGAACTGGGACGGTGCACAGTAGTTAATATGTGTCTCAACTCACATTGTTGGGGCTTTGAGAGTTATACTTGCGTAGAACTTGAGATGCTTGTTAGGTGTTGGTAGTTAATTGTATGAGATTGAACTGAGGCTATAGACTGTTACAGGTAAGCCTTATATACTGTTACTTACTCTATACTAGATAATCTACACTACATAAGTGAGAATGTGTATGAGTAAGTATGTGAAGTCTTGGTAAGACTACTGAATGCTCTTAGTGAGCAGTAATACATACATTTGTAAGTACAGAAGCTAGTCTGACGAATATACTGAATAGTCCTTATGAATACAGCGTACTATTGGCTAGGTATAAGTGCTTCTGCCCGTTCCATGAGATAGTATGGTAAACTCTCCCTTGTCATCTAGGATTGACCACAGATGCGAGTGTTGTGCATAGCACACATACTGATACATGGTCATGTGTTCAACACTCCCCCTCACCAAGTTTGTGGAATTAAACTTGTGATTCGAATCAAATGCCTAAATGTTCTCTGAATTTAAAGAACTTGATCCAACCAAGATTCTTAGTTAAGAGATCTGCTGGTTGTTCATTTGTTGAGATATAGAAAACTTCAATGAAGCCTTCTTCAATGTATTTGTTGATTTTATGATATGATATATGTTGACAACATGTTTAGTTCTTTGTTCTGTGACTTCATTGCCAGATATAAATATGGCTCCTTGATTGTCACCAAGTAGTGGTATCTTGGTTAGAGTATAACTAAGTTCAGAGAATAGTAGTTGAATCCATCGAACTTGTTTTGATGCGTTCGACATTGCCATATACTCGGCTTCTGTTGATGACATAGCAATCAATTTTTGTCTCCTTGAAACCCAAATCACTGGTGCATCAGCTAATTTAATTAAATAGCCTTCATGCGATATCTGTGATTTATCAGATGCCCAATCTGAGTCGGCATATGCTATAAAACCAGCATTGGATTTACCATTATAGGTAAGTTTATATTTCCTTGTGCCTTGAAGGTAATGGCATATATAAATAGCCTTTTTTATATGATCTTCGGATGGATTAGTTCCGAATTGAGACATCTTTATTACCGCATATTGTCTGGGTGTGTTCCAAGTGTAAGATAAAGGAGTGATCCTATTATGGATTGATAGTGAGATCAGTTTTCTGGTGTGCATGTTCCTTGATACACCTCTGGTTTATAGCCACTAGGTAAAGGTGTTTTAGCAGTTTTGCAATTAAGCATGTTAAACCACTTGAGAATTTTCTCTAGATAGTCACATTGATCTAATGATAGTGTTCGTTTAGATCTGTCCCGTGTGACTTTCATGCATAGGAACTCTTTTATTTCACCAAGATCTCTGCATTTCCATATATCCATAAACTTGTTTTTCTTTTTCTTTAAGAGGGTACGATTGGAACCCATAAATATAGCATCATCTACATAGATGAGAGCGATAATTATATTAGAGCCCTCTCTATAGTAGTATACACCAGCATCTTTTATGCAACATTTAAATCCTATCTTTTTCATGGATTTCATGAATTGTCTCCACCAGGATAATGATGCCTGTTTGAGACCATAAAGTGCTTTGCGTAATCGCCACACCTTTTTAGGATTAGTCACAAATCCTTCTGGTTGTTCCATGTATATCTCCTTGTCAAGTTCACCATAAAGAAAAGCTGTCTTGACATCTAGTGCTTCGATATCCCAATCTTCAAGTGCAGCTAGAGCAAATAAAGTTCAGGCTGTTTCAAACCGAACTACTGGAGAGAACAACTCGTGATAATCAATTCCTTGTACCTGAGAGAAGCCTTTGGCTACTAATTGAGCCTTAAATCTCCCATCGGTTTTGACATCAAATACCCATTGTGACTTGATGGATTTACAACCATGTGGTAAATCTACCACTTCAAATACATCCCGTTCAGGTAAAGATTTTAATTCATCTTCACATGCTGCTTGCCATTTCTTTTGTTCAGATGGAGATTGCTTTAAGACATCTTTGTATGACCATGAACGAACATTGTCATAGTCATCGTCTTTCTCCATATCCATTTGAAATGCAATTAATGCATTGAGATATTTAACTCCCCCTTGCTCCTGAAGTGAAGCAAAATTCATCTGTGTATCATCTTCCCAAGGATGGTTTTAAGGGTGTTCTTCAGGAGTATTATCTGAAGATGCTTTATCTTTACCCTTATTTGACCTAGTATTATTACCATCCTGAGTAATATCCTTATAAGGACGTTTATTTTTGCCCTTAACTCCATGATGTCCTAAACCTGCATAGGTGCAATGGGCTAACCTTTCTTTGATTGTTTTTCCTTCCATTGCATCACCAGGCTGTTTCGGCATGTTATGTTGTCTATGTGATTGTTGTAATGATGGGATTGGAGGAGGATTGAAAGTTCTTTGTGGGGAAGATGTTTCAGCTCGTTGACTAGTGAAAGAATGATTCTGAATAATGGGATTATTGCTGGAACCTTACTGGAACTCAGGTCTTTGAGTTTGTGGTTCTTGAGCGGGAGTTTGATCTCTTTGTTGATCGGGTTGCTTGCTATTCCGATCTTGTTCAAGTTGTTGATCATTACCTGAATTTTGGTCGTTATTTATTAAAAGAATTGATGCGGCTGAAGGGGCGATAAAAATTCTATCATTATTTCCAGTTTGAGGACATCAAAAATGTAGTTCATCAAATTTAGCATTTGATCCGATAAAGATCCTCTGATCATCCTGCATGAACCAGTAAGCTTTTGATTCTGGCTCATAGCCTAAAAAGATCATTTGTTCTGCTTTCAGTGATAGTTTATTTTTACATATCTCCCGTGGTATGTGTACGTATGCAGTACACCCAAAAGTTCGGAAATATGATATGTCAGGTTTCTTCCCTTGATATGCTTCAAGGGGTGTTATCCACTTTAATCACTTTATTGGAGTACAATTGTACAAGTGTACTGCAGTATCCATAGTGAATTGCCACCATGATTCAGGTAGACAAGCTTGAAACTGAAGTTTCTCTGCTTTTTCTCGTATTGTGCGATTAAATCGCTCAATTCTACCTGCTTGTTCATGTTCATGTGGTGCAGAATTTTCTGATTGAATTCCATGCTCTTTTAAATAGTTATGGAACACTGCTCCAAAGAATTCACCACTGTGATCTGTACGGATAGTGAGTAACTTCTTTCCTGTTTCTCGTTCAACAAGTTTATGTAGGAATTTAAAGTTATCGAGCGTTTCAAGTTCTGTTTTAGTCTTTTGATTAAATGACCAGAATGTATAGGAAATTTGATTAAGTCCATATGTAATAACTGCAATTTTTCTTTAGACCTTTTCGTGGATAATTGATAAGTCGCCTTGGTTGTACCCCCATAGGTACATCCTTGGCAGATCTTAACAGTCAACGATTGCACATATTTCGTCGAAAAACCTTTACATGCAGTTTGACATTTGGATAATGCTTGATGAGAAGCATGTCCATGTTGGTTACAGTCATGTACCACCCAATGGGATAAAATCACACATGAGTATCACCATGCCCGTTTTTTGTCCTAAATCTCACTCAGGTGTTTTATATACATGCTTTGAGTATATTATAGTGCTCAGAACAATGTTTTGAATGTGAGAATGGTTTTTCTCATTGATGTTGCAGAATCAATGTGAACGGGACAAAACCACGCTACCTTCTTTTGCATTTCTACAGTTGTCTCCATCACGTATTTAATCCCAAATGTATTATAGAAACATTGATTGCATTCAGATATATATAGGGTAATTTTTGTGTGAGGTTCCCAGGTGTAGTAGAGGCGTGAAATAGTTTGTCCCATTGGGTGATTTTATCCCGTTGGGCAGTACATGACTGTATGTATGATAACTGGGTTAATGATATTAGTGTTAAAAGCAGATATTCCCTTTGATTGTTTTGCAATTACAGTACTTAGCCAAATGAATGGCATATTTTCCTTCATTTTTAATGAAAGGAAGGTTTTTCCACTTTTATAACTAACTATAGAATCTGGTGAAGACATTCGGATATCATATCCTTGTTTTATTAACTTTTCACCAGCAAATAGTTGATGTGCTTGTTTTGGGTTATAATACACCAGATATAACTTTATTTCATGTGTATCATTTTCTGAATTGGTATGTCTTTTTAGGACAGTACCAGCCTTATTGAGTGTACCATGTCCTGTGACTCCACCTATTGTTTTAGGTTGAATGTCATGAAGCTCAATAAAATTGCTTTCAAAAGGACTTATATGGTCTGTCGCACCACTATCAAGTATCCAATCATCTGTATTTTTATTACTACAATTACAAGTGATATTATCCCATCCAGCATCAAGATCAAAATCACCTGGAGATGGAGACCAACTAGGTCCAGGTCAAGGCCTTCTAAGAGATTTGGAGGTGATTCTCTGTTCTCTACCTCTTCCTCTCCTGGTGTAAGACAAGTTTCACGTATTGTGATCTTGTTCTTGTTGTTGATGAAGCATTTCTTTTGCAGTATTGTCACTTGATGGATGTGGTCTATCATCAAATCCAGTAATAGCATGTGGGTATGCTGATTTAGAATCTGAAGATTCCAGTTTGGAAAAAATTGGTTGTTGGTCCTTATGATGGACTGTGACACTTTGAATCATTCCAGAATTGGAAATGACTGATTTAACTGGATTACTCAGTCTTGGTATTTGTGACTGAATAATAACTGGCTTCGGTTCTAGAGATGATGTTAGTGGTTTCTTACCAATAGATGAAAGATGAATCAAGCCTTGGCTTGAATTCCTTTGCCGTTGGTACTAATGTAGTTGTTTGTTGGAATAGAGATTTGTCTCGTAGTGATTCATTAACACAGGTGGTAATGCAAGTTGGGTCCCTTTCTTCTTGGGAGCACAATTCACCATCTGAGTGTCCTTCTGAATGGAATGCACAGATGTTTTTCTTTTTATCTTTCTCCTGTGGTTTATTAACGATAGGTGCTCTGCCTTTCACCTGATGTGCAATAGATGATGAGGTGGTAGAATCCTTTGTATTTTGGGGATTGAGGATTCTTTCCCACCAATTTGAGACATGGGTAATTGTTAAATCCAAGCATGAATTTGTCGATTAGTTCAACATCTCCATCATCAAGATATTGTCCTGATGGTGTGTTTTGGAAAATGTCATTGAGTACAGCTCAACATTTAGTAGATCCATTACTTGATCCTATTCTCAAGTCATTGATGACTTGATCAAAATGCTCGTATTTGCCAACATATTTGGCTGGTTGTTGTTTCCCTTTTCCTTTCTGAGCGGCTTGTACATAGATCGTCACACCAGTCTTTGGTGACAATAAGTCAGATGATGTGGCAGGTAATGGAGGGGCGCCACTTGGTTTAACCTCAGACTCGTCATTTGACTGTGGTGGAGTTGATGGTGCTGATAGATTCGGTGACAGAATAGTCTTTTTACCCATCATGCATTCTGTGTGTATAATATCATGACACTTTGGGTTTATAAGATATTTTCCATCCCAATCTATTGAGAATGCAAAAGGTAATAGAGGTTTGCAAGTTGGATGATCAAATGCCCAATACTGCAGCTCATGGTTTGAGATGCAAGTCTCACAAAAAATAAATTTGTGTTCCTTCAATGGAATCATTGTTGATGAAATATTATATAATGGCATTTCTTGATCTTTAAATAAGACGGGATGATCTCTGAGATTATATTCATGTAGAGATCGTATGATTGTTTCCTCGTCTGTGACCAACTCGTAATATCCAGGGTGACAATATGTGCCTAACCTGAGATATTGGTAACCCTCTGGTAATCCTTTACTGCATTCAATGCAGTCTGATGTGCACAACACCCGTACCAGCTGATGCTTTACAAAGTAACTGGGTGATGACCCAGCATCACATTGCAAAGTATATGGGTCAGTCCCAGGGTCCCTTACCACTCACTTTGGCTGGCTCTATTTGCCTGGCAGCTGTTTCCCAATTGGGAAACTAAGTGAAAGCAGGAAATAAAAATAATAAAAACATCCCTATGTCTGATGTCACGCCCAGTGTCACAGTAACTTAGCAAGCAGAACATACTTGGTAATAGATTTACAATGTATCTACCACATTAATAATGCCGGTGATACACCCCCTCAATGACACTGTTTCTTATCCCTTCCACTGCTACCATTACTATTAATTCAGTTAGTGCCCTAGAAACACCTAAGGACTAAGTGCTGCATACCGTTTCCTCTTTTCCCCAGATTTTTCATTGATGGAATCACCGTCCAGCTCATTCTCGTCCTCTTCCTGGTCAGCTTCTGGTTCATTTCCTCTTAGGTTGGCCCTGGGGAACAATTAATGTGGAACATCACTAGAATCAACAGAAAGTCTCACCGTGCATCTTTCAATAACTCGTTGAGTGTCCAGTATACTGCCTTGACTGAAGAAACCCATAAAAGATCCTGCTCAGGGTGATCCAACAAGTCACACCACCACCAAAGAGCGACTAGGACTAGGATGAAACCATCCTTGCCGGGAATACGTACCGCCTCCCAACTACCTCGACCTCCAGGCATCACCATATCCTCAGACTTTGGCCTCCATCGTGGATTCACCACCTTAGACCACCAGTGCCACCACTCGTATCCCAGTGTATCGGCGCAGACCTCGGATGGTACAAGCGCCTCCCATCTCAAGCGGCCATACTTGAACCACTGTAAAAAGCCATGTGGTTGCTTGTGCTTGAGCATCTTGATCTGTGGACCCTGTACTCATATTCGTATGTATTCACTGCCGATTACGACAACGAATCACAATTACCTGGCTACTGACACCTCTCAAGTTCCATTCCTCCTCTACCTCAATCCACTTGTAAACTGTCACACACCACAATTCAGGACGACGTCCAGTTTCCGGTCCCAAGAGCCATTCCGCATAGCCCTTCAAGAACACTGTGGAACAGCCTTGGATGTTGAATTGAGCCCACGTCTCCATCATCGGTGTATCCAGCTGAGCGTAACCCATGACCACCGCCTTAGCCCATGCCAGCAGCTGCTCCAGGTTATTGACACAGTGAATGACACGCTCCTTGGGTTCATTCCTCTCATCTCCGGTGTTTTCTTTTACTCCATCATTCATCTCAATGGCATCTGGTTCTTCCCCTTGATTACCCTGGTCATTGTCTGCTGGCGTCCCCTTGTTGTCTGCAATGTTCCCATCCGCTAGGTCGGGGGTCTTGGATGCCTACACCTTCATGAGTGATATCCCACTGGAACCAATTCAAACACTCACCACCTGAATACAGCTCGATTTCCGAGTCGGTTTTGTACCCTTATACTTGGAACCTGCTGGTTTCTTCCCCTTACTACCCTTGCTCATGTCTTGATGCAAATCCTCCAAAGCCTTCGTCAACCCTATCGCCATCGCGCACTCTCGAGTGAAAGCAGCCTGCTGTTCCCGTGTGAGATCACACATTGGGATTAGCAACCATCTTCGTTCTTCTCCCAGAGACCTTTGCTGTTTACTGGTGTATGAGGCTTCAGAGTAGGCTTCCCAGGGAGTTGATTCTCCTCCCCGTCCTCTGAGTCAGAACCTATGTCGCTCAGCTCAGACGGCTCTGAGGTAGGGACAAGTCAAAAATTAGGAATTTTTTACTGAAAACGTTTTTTACCGGTTATTTACTGTAATTTATTGTAATTTACGGGGGTCTAGATGTGGATGGTAGCGGATAGTAATTTACCCCATCACGTGTGTCATATGTGAGAGCGCGTCCCAGCTACCAGACTGTTCCTGGCCGCTGAGTTTTAAACTTTTATCATTCTGATAGCCTAGAATTTGGATCGTATTTGGACATGACGCTCCCCAAAGAAAAATTGTTGCTAGCTCCGGTACCACCCTGAGCTTACTCAACACTATTCTTCTCTCATGTCAAGGTTCGACATCCCTCCCGACATATTGCAGGCATTACTCCCTTCACCTAATAAATGTCCTATCTCACGCGACGCGTGCATCTCAGTCCTACTTCCAACAACCGATGACACATATACTCTGCCGCTCGATGATCTATTCTCGACCTATATGTCACAGGTTTCTGCACCTGCCCATGCCACTGTGGCCCTCCAAAAAAACCCCATGCCTTCCTTAACTGTTCTCGACACCCTCCATAACAACGCCAGTGACGCCGAAGCAAAAGGCGCCCTTTCATTCACATTTCTGGTTTTGGTAATGGATGAGAGGAAACCGTTGCGGCTTCCACTTTGGGCTATTTCATACTGGAAACTCTGCTATAGCTTGCGAGAGAGCCAACGTGTCTGGAAGCAGGCGCAACAGTGGCTACTTGACCGAGGACACCTACCACATGTATATGGCTGGTTCAGCGCAGTGCCCTGGTGGCAGCCATATACTCCCAACACGGGTTGTAGCCAAGACTTGGCGAAATTTCTGCATGATGGATGGCTAGGAATGGTTCAGATAAATCAGCTCTTAGAGCTTCTGAAGAGTTGGATGTCAGCAGAACATACCACAGGAATATTGGACGGCTATTGGTCAAACGTTCTCGGCACTGCATTCCGGGAGAGAGAAACAAAGCCAAGGAATAGCCGGGCCTTGGATGCTGCTGGGGAGCTTCTGCAATCTGGACGGTGCATTGCATTTCCTGTACATGTTCGATGGTCAGACACGTGTGTTGAACTTCAGAAGGGAGGTCATGGGAACCATTGGGTTGCAATTGTTGTGGACCCAGCCCAGAAGCATATTTTATACGGGGATTCACTGAATGGAGAGGTACCTTCAGAGCTCGCCGAAGCTGTACATTGGTGGATCAGCAAGTGGGTCCCAGGCGACACCTTTGGAGTTGAAACCTTACCTTGTGGTACCCAACCTAATGGTTCCTCATGTGCTCTCTATGCCATTAATGCGATTGGGCATTTCTTTCTGCCTGCAGAATGTCCACTCTTCAATGATAGCTTCAACAGTGATGGGGAACGCATCAGATCCTTCCGAGATCTATCAGTACTGTTTTCCATGAGTATATTTCTTGACATATCACAATACTTATCACTTACAAACATTCAAGACCCCCAAAGACAAGAGCTCTCCAGTACCGTCTGCCAACTCGCCGCCGCCAGCTTCAGAAGAGGCCGTAATCCCAGAACATAGCACAACAACAGACACCAAACCCGAAACATCCAAACAGGCACTGCCTGGACCATCCAGTTTCTTTGCTCCCAAGAGCAAGTCAAAGAAGAAACGGAAGGCATCTGAGGTGGTTGATGTTGATTTCGAACCAGTGGAGGATGAGAATTGGGATTTGTTCGGAGGAGAGTTGGTCGAAAAGCCAGAAGAACCTGTCAAAGCTCGAGGAGCACCCCGCAAGGAGATCTTGCTCAAGCTGAGCTGACCTTGTTACCTTGTTAGTGACGGCCCAGAAATAACAAGATACAAGTGTGTCGTACCTCATTGCAAGGCAAACTGGGTTAATAGGTTTCGGGATCACATTGTTCGTCATGCTGTGGAATGTAAACACCTCCGCTTGTTTTCGTCGGAGCTTTTTGCAGCAGCTCAGGATGACGCTGCGGCAAAAGCTCCATCTGCGAAGCTTGACGAGGCTAAGGGAGAGGACAGGAAGGCTGAAGAGAAGGAGATGAAAGTCAAGCTGGAAGAGGGCAGCGTCTCTAAGAGGCCTAGAATCATGGAGAGTTATTTGAAGAAGGGGAAGAAGCAGAAAGAAACAGAGACACACGCTGAGCTGGACCTTGCCCTCATCCTATTCTTCTCAACTATCCCCACTTCAATTGCTGGCATGCCACGCTGGCAACGTATCTTTGAGATTGCTATACCCGACTATCCTTTGCCTACAAGACGAAGAATTGAGGAGGAAATGATGGTTTCAGAGGCCCAGGTAGTCTTGAAGAAGCAGCTGGCGTTATTGAAAGGGGAGTGGAACTTGATGATTTCTTTTGACGGAGGTACGAAGAATTGAGAGTCACATTACACAGTCCACATATCTGTACAAGACAGACGGGTGTTTCTTATGGAAACAAGGCATGCAACTGATGAAAGGCATGAAGGGGTTTGGATAAAGAACCTGGTGAGAATGGTACGTTTCATCATCGCAATTATGACACTTTTTTCGCACCATTGCTCAAGCATGTTCACAGTGGCTTGTCAACATTGGACCTCATTGTTTCTGTGCTACTGTCAGTGACAGTACTGGAAACACTCTGTCAGCACGAAATCTAATCCATGACGAGTTTCCGACCATCCTCCCTGTTGCCGACATATGTCACCATTTGGACAACATGTCAAAAGATCTCGTCAAGCTTTCTTTACTTTGCACAGGTGGGTGGTCAGCACGTTCTAATCTTGTTGCATGCTAAACAGCCGGGTGGTGATTATAGGTGATCAAAGTCATACGAGGAACCCTCAAGCTTTTTCGTGCTCCTTCACATATTGCACGAACTGCACTTCAAAATGCACATACAAAGCTCCAGTGCGGTGCTGACCTGGAGGCTATCGGAAACACAAGATTCGTCTCAGTAACAAGATCTGCCAAGTCGGTTCTACGTCTGGTTCCAGCTATCAAACTTGTTGTACAACAGGGTACAGTTGACTTCGTACGTTGCTCTTCAAATTCCTGTCTTCTTGCTGTTGACTTTTGGTTGCTGGCAGGACCTAGATGATTACTACCAAACTCCTCAAAGTCGACAAGGTCTCACCTTTGAATTTGAGCTTGGACAGCTCGTACAGGTTCTCCAATAGCAAAGGCTTTGACATGTCTTGAGGCCAATGATTGTAACCTGGCCGACGTTCTTATCTGGTGGCATGCAGTGATTTTTGATATTGAGAAGACACTGTCCTCGAGGCCAGGTGATTTTCCATGTGACATTCAAGATGCCATTCGAACCATTCTCAACCACCGACACAACCAACTGTTTCAACCAGGTGGGAGATTGTATAGCATGATCTACCTGGCAGCCACATATCTGAATCCAGGTGTGTTACTCGATGATATTGTCTATAACAGATTATCTGATCCTTGGTACAGCACCTCTAGCATACCTTTCATCCGAGCTCTTCATCGACAACAACATTGACCCCTCCCGGCCTCTAGATCAAAGTACAATCCAGAAGATTTCATCTGCTGGTGTTTGCCTACCTCGCCTATTCCTCTCAGTATTCAACTATTTGCAAGCCATAGGAACAGATGAAGTCGAACATGGCAGACAACCAGTGTTTGTCAAATGGAAAGGGCAGGCGACTTCGTTTGTACAGCAACTGCAGAAGGAGTTCTTGGCGTATAGCCGTCGCCGATACCCCTTTGATGCCTCCTTTGATTCACTCAAGAAGGATCCTTCAACACGTAACCTCATTGCATGGTGGGATAAAACAGCAAGGGAGTGCGCACTACCGGAGGACTCTCAGATTCTTCCTGTAAGTAATCTCGCTTCTATTACGCAAAGCACGGAACTTATCTCTCTTCTAGTATCTCGCCATCAAGCTGTTCTCAATTCGGGTCAATTCGATGGCAGAAGAGCACACAGCCTCTGTTTTCACTCAGATGACAGGCCCCCTCGCCTCTAAACTCAGTGTTGGTGCCATGAGTTCCAAGGCTATGGTCAACCAATACTACAGAACTCAGGAAATCATGGTGCATCTCGCCGGTCCTAATGTCCTGTCTTCATGTGAACCATTTTCTTGTCTGGTTGTTAGGAATCTCGTTCAAAACCAGACGCTAAAGCGGAGAAGTATAAACACTTTTGGCACATGCAAAAAGAAGAGGCTCGAAAACAAGCTGAGGATGAAAATGACAACAACGACGACGGCTGGCTTGATGAAGATGAAGACGACATCATATCCCCTCCGACGCGGCCCATTCTCTCAGCATCCCGATTCATCAACGTTGACGCGTTCGAAATAGCGTCGCTCCTGTCTGACGCAGAGCTTGTCCAGTTGACCGAGATGGCAGGATCCAACATTCCGTCCGCAGCCTTGAGCTCGCAAGCAAGTAATCTTTACGGTGTCCCAGATACTGATTATGCTAAAGCTATGGCTAATTTACAATGGTAGACTAATTCCTCATGTTAACCTACATTAGAGTATTTGCTAATTCAGTTCTATGTCTTGCTCATCCCACTCGCACTCGCACTGAAAAAGTACGGCGGGGACAGCTGTCCCTGCCAATTTTAGCTATCACGTGTATTACGACATGTAATTTACTGTAAATTACCCGTAAAAATACTGGGGCTTTTGGCGGCTGCGGTAAATTACCAGGTAAAATATTTGAGAGGAATTTTTGACTCAGCCCTACTCTGAGGTATCCTCACTGGAGGTCCAATTATCCCTTCTCACGGCCTTCTTGGTCGTTCTAGACCTTTGTTTACTCTGGTTGCCCAGAGGAGCAGGCACTTGGCATGATGCACTCTTCTCCGGGGCTGCATTTGATTTGTTGATTGAGGTCATGGGTCTGTGGCTAAGTGCAGGGGTTGACGTAGGCGTTGTAGTGGAGGATAAGGAAGGGGCATTAGAGGCTTCACGGTCTGGCTTTTTCGCGTCTGGATGTGTCTTCGTATAGATATCTTTCAGCCAATGGAGGAACATGTTGGAAAAGCGATTGAAGTCGACACCGGCCCCAGCATCCATGTCAGGGCAGCCATCCAGCTTTGAAAATATGCTGTCACACAACAATCAGTCAAGATCTGCATTCCAAACTCAAGACCACTTACACGCAAGAGTCGTAATCTGCATCACCGTCGATACATTCCCCTGCTAGCAAGACCAAATTCAAACCAGTCAACTTTCGCCAGATATTCAGTATGTCTTGAGCCATGCTTCCGAAGTTTTTATGTTGACTATTATTTTGAGGAATGTCAGCAATGAACACAAAAATCTGGAGGATATAATCTTACCCCTGTTGTGCTGAAATGTCGGCAGGGATTTCTCCCTTGTCCTCATTATCACCTTCATCCAAGGCCTCCAAAAACTCATTGTACTCTCCTTTCAAAGAGTCAACATCCTCAGCCAGCAGTTCCTCCAACAGATCCTTGACTGCCTGTGCTCTTGAAGGTAAACAGTCAAGTCTACCGGTCTCAGATGAACGGCCGACCACAGCATCTCGATATTCCGGATGCTTCATAACGAAATGGTTGAACTGTGGTTTGATCTGTTTCTTCTTTTTCTCCAACTCCACCTTGAAGAGAGCAGCAGTCGTTCCTCCCTCAGACTTCCTCGCAACATTCTGCTGCCACAAAATCCAGTCCTTAACCATCTAGAAAGAAAAGCTCTCAGTCTGCCAGGCATGGTCCAAACAAAACAAAAGTCATACCTGCAAATACAATTCCTTGTTGGTTGCGGAAGCGGTCCTCATTGAGCGCATGTATGTGTTTTTCTGCCGCTGCGTCAAGGCCTTTACCTGTGCAGGTGTCTTTTCCACGAACTCTTCCCTTCTGGCCAAACACGAACAAGGAATGGGGTACTGAGACAAAGGAAACTCTGCCAAGATCTCTGCCCAAAACTGAGTCTTTTCTCATTTAGATGGCAGCTCCATATAACACGTGAGGCCTTTCTTCATAGCAGCCAGACATGCACCTGAAAAATGGCTCGGTTTGCCGCGTGTTTTTTTTGTGTCGCCATCTTCGTCGTCCTCACCATCAGTTCCTGGGAGTTCGTTGGGTACTCCAGCAGACTCTTGATCAACAC
This sequence comes from Paramarasmius palmivorus, assembly GCA_037176845.1. Lineage (NCBI taxonomy): Eukaryota > Fungi > Basidiomycota > Agaricomycetes > Agaricales > Marasmiaceae > Paramarasmius > Paramarasmius palmivorus. The sequence goes on along the minus strand of JAYKXP010000052.1, from coordinate 247,648 downwards.
TAGACGCTGGATCAGGGACTGACGTCGCAGGGGTCAACGAGGTGGATGTGGTCACTGTTGGCTGAGGAGGAATGGATGTTGGTGTCGCTCCTGGTGTTGTTGGCGTTGACTGATTATTGGAGGCCGACGACGTTGCAGGAGGTGGAAGTGCTGACTGACCATTATGGTCATTGGTAAGAGACGGCAGTGCATCCATGACAGGAGCTGGTGTGGGCAGTAGAGATGGTGCTGGAGCAGACATGGTAGTACCGGAAGACAGGATCCAATTCACAGTTTAACAATTTTGGATCGTGAGCCAGCCCTCCACAAGGACTGGGGTCGTGTACCCATTCGGATACAGATTGGCATTTCAAATATTGACCTGCTACTGGCTAGGAAACGCGTCTTCAGCAATTGTTATGGGACCCATATGCGTGGAATGAGTGTACCTATGATCTCCAACATGCCCAGTCAAATATGCCTGCTTTGAATCCTAAACTCAAGCACCTTGAACGCCAGTTTGTGTCTTCAGATCTCACTTCAACGGCATTTTGAAATTCCGCTTCAGATCCATTGACAGTCTCATCGCCAAGACAGGGGAAAACCACCCACCTACAGCTGTTCAGTCTCTTCCCCCTGGTCAAATTCCCTCTATTCCCAGTCATTAGAATGTACTCATGACTGGATCATGCAGAAATATGAGACGAAGGATGGATTCCAAGCCAGGGATACCTCTGAAAGATACACCTGATGGTGGTTCGGAAATAAGTTACGGGATGTCACACCTATTACATAGCGTCACAACCATCACTTTTCTATGTCCAACGACGACGATGACGACAATGTTCCTTTCGGATGGAACATCACCAAGCTATGTGAGGCTGCTAATCATCTATGTATAGCTCCAGAATATAGCACCTATACCTGTGAACCCAACATTTTTTCCGAAATCCACCAACCGATCCTGTTGTACCAGGCCGAACATCAAAGGTACCTTCTCTTCACCATTGAGACAGAGAATCCTCACCTCACACCAGGCATATATCATGACAGCCGGTATGTTGAATTTCTGTATACTTCTCTCTGACAAATGCAACACTGAAATTCTTTTATCTAGGGCCATTCAATCACAGTTCCCCAAAGGAACAGTTCCAGATGACAACTGCAAGCTGCAGTATGCCAACACCCTTGAGGACACGTGGAAAATTTGGTGCAAATTGTGCATCAAGCATCATAGGGCAAGACTTGCAGCACCAAACGGGACAAGAGGTGCTTGATGCCCACATGTATTCAGCCGTGTCACTGGCCAAAGCAGCTCTAGTGCACAGCGAAATCCTGACAGCCTATCCACGGTTTCGACCTCGGCATCATTGTCCTGCGCCTAATCACTTCTCTGTTTGAGACAATGGTTCCATCTCTGTTGGCCCCTCAACTACCATTTCCACCAACAGCAGTGCGAGAGGTGAGATTTCCAACCGACCAGAGATGGAAGGATGGAGTCTTTATGTCGTCCATGACCAAGGTCATCGACACCATCGTTGCCTGTGAGTATTTTTGCCAATGATTACTTTGAAATTCCTCTCATCAATCTCCTCCAGTGAATATGCTCTTCACTATTTTCAATCTCTCACTGTGGCTCGTATGGTATTGGCATGGAGTAGTCAGCGAGCGAGGAGTGTTTTCGAGAAGGAGACGGGAAATCAGGTGCAGTCTGTATTGAGTACCTCGTAACCTGTGATTCATGTATCAACTTCAAGCACGCCAATCTTATTCATTCCAAGTCGCAATGGGTACCGGTAATGACCACTAAACCTGGTACGAAAGTAACCAGGTAATAGATGCTAATAGTAGGTCTAGCACTACTGTGGACAGTGTGTGCAAGTGTGGTTCGACGTGATCAGAGTTGCCGTGCTTAGAATCGCACACAAAACTAATAGTTCAAGTGATAATACGCTTCTAGTAGACTAGAGCAGGTTATGATACACCTTTTAATAGGGTATGTATGTGTGGGTTTGGGCTTATACAAGCTATATGAACAACGCCAAGGGCTAATACTAGCTTTCTTGGGTGCGACCTAATACTGCCTTGAGTGGATTGTCCTTACTAGAACTGAATCAACGACGTGTGCGCAAGCAGGAATCCAACCGACTCTCCAATGGTCGATCTGGGCCTCTCTACGTCACAAAGCTCTTAACACAAATAGTCAAAAGCTTCTAGAAGGTCTTTAACTGACGATCTAGTACGAGGTTCAATCTCTAATAAAAGATGCAACGCAACCAATGCCAAATGCAACAGATTACAAGCCAATACACTTGGTCTCTATCAAACTCGACTCAAGCTCTTGTCTGCCTATTTTTCTAGATTTATTACAGCTAAATTCGCTTTTTTTGGACATTAATAATGCTACACCACAGGGAATGAATGGGATGGGCTAATTCTTGTTTATAACCCACTCTATGGTGTATAGATGAATATATACTTGCCCAAGCACTCCTGTATGTGCAACACCTTGTTTAATCCAATGTATTGTACAGTTATGTAACACAGGCAGTAGTACATGAATAGCACCTCAGGGAAGCATCCCAGCACCAAGGGGAGTTCAGAATCGAGTTCAGGCACCCAAAATACACTTTCCTACCATGAAAGGACATTTTTTGAATACATCTGTATGTTGCTACATAAAAAATACATAAAAAATCGCATTTTTAGGGGTTTTTTTGTACTGGAGCATGGGGAATGCTCCTAAAATCACCAAAAGTGAATGAGAGACCGTTCACTATGCATAGAACAGGAATGTCAATTGCCTCCATGAACCCCATGACAGGAATCCTTATGCCAGATGCATCAATTCTTGGACAATTACAGAAAACATGTAATATGGATGTAGTATTGCAAGGAGTGATCTGGGGACTTGGGGAACCTCAAAATCGAATTCAGGGTAAAAAATCAGTTAAGAATATGTCCAGTGTTGAAAGGAATCCAATCACTGTAGCTTGAGATATGTATCTGACAAGTTTTATGCTCATAGTTAACATATTCCCTCAAAAATGCGATTTTTATAGCCCCCCAATGCATTGATTCCAGGTGAAAAATGATGAGGTAAGGCCACCTTCCATTTTGGGAAGCCAAAAGCGGAGTAGGGAGGCACCCAGATGATGTCAGGAGGTGTGGGAATAATTTTTCCGCCAAAAAAGCGCCCAAAAAGCGCACTGTTACATCATGGAAAGAGTACCTTCCATTTTGGGATGCCAAAAGCGGTGTGGGAATATCTCCAGATCTCAAAAAAGCGGCCTGTTTCCTTTCCAGAAGGGGTGGGAATCCACTTCCCTATTTAGAAACACCCAAAGCGGACAGTACCTCTTGTTTACCTTGATAACTTATCCTCTACATTTGCAAAGGTGCTTATCCTGTAGCTTTGCAAATCCTGTGCTGATAACTGTCCACCACTATTGTAAATGTATCACCACATCTAGTGGTTTCCAGTGTGCTCGTTGACAGTCCTTAGAGCAATAGACCATTGAACAACACCTGGAACATTCTCGGCATTGCTGTGGAATCACATTCTGTGTTAATGTGGCTTCTGCAGAAACAGCTTGTGACGAAGAAGACTGTTGAGCTAGACTGCCAAGCATAGAAGTTTGCTGATCCTGAGTCACAGGTAGAGAGAGGGCTTGTTCACTTGAAGCAAGTTCACCAGTGACACTTCCGGTATGTTGGATCGTGCACTGAGTATATGGGTTAAACAGAAACACTACAGAATACAGCAATCCCTCACCTCTTCGTAACAACACATCCTTTGACACACGCCCCTGTAATCCTTGAACTTGTACGCGAAGTACACTTTGTAGACCTGAGTAACTTCTTCCGATCAGTCATCCCATCCCAGTATAGCGGACATATCTAGGGGTGTCCATTTATGCAGTGTTCCTTTCACAGAACGAAGAACGGAAGGAGTAAGAAGATGGAGAATCAGGGAAGAGAGCAGGTGTCCACAGTCCTCTGCAAGATCAAGCCCATATTTTACATAGGCACTGCGTAAGGTATAAGCATCTTCCACCTCTATGAACTTCGGAATGTCCAGCACTGCTCAAAGCATACTGGCATCCAGTGCATTCAGGACCCATCCACTGCTATATGTCTTCTGGGTGACGGTGTTTAGGTACCAAAAGCAGACAGTCAACAGCCTTCCAACTGATGCAATATCCACACCGCTCCGTTTGTTCGGAAGACGCCTAGCGTAGCTGCATATCTGCTGCATAAAACAAGCAATGTATCGACCAAACCACCAAGCTGTGTTTTGGGCCATGATCACGTTGACTTTCAGAGGAATGAGCTGGATGATGATGGTTACTAGGGCATGAAGGGCGGCAGCCCTTTGAACAGCTGCCTTCCTCTCAACAGTATGGATGAATTGATTTACTGTTATGGTCACAAAATCTATATCGCAATATCGACTGAATATCTCCTCCAGTAAGGTCTTGTTGTGCTCACCTTTGAAGACGTCTCTACCCCATCTTTCGTGTGCCATGACGCTTGCAACGGGGTGCAAGGATACATTCTCTAAGGTGAGGGCAGTGTACAGAGTAAGAATGCACATTTTTGGAAGCAGCTGGTCCTCAAAAATGCGCCGGGTGATGATGGAATATGGGTAGTAGTATATGAAGACATGAATGAGATTGAAGATCGCTCGGACAATATGATCGAAAGCTCTGGTTTGCAGTAGCATGTCCAGCCTACTCTCATTGGTAACAAAGGCAGGTGTCCAGAGGTTGAGATTGACAAACCACTTTCGAAGCATAGTCCAGGTGTCAGCCTCTGTTTTGCCGGCAAACGATATAGTAGAAACTGCACATGGACGAGGATGAAGGTATGTCATGTAGAGTTCCAAAGCTTCGAGAGCGTTGTTGCACCGGTCAACAATTTCGTCAAAGGAATTGTGGGATGTGGGTGGGGAAGCAGCAAGTGCGGCTTGAATGAATCGGAGAATGCGTGGATTGGATTGTAGGGCCATTTGGAGACGATCTGCAGGGATGGAAGACATTTGTAATCTGCAATTAACAATGGTCAGTAACTTGTCAAAAGAGGCCGGAGAGCGCTGCTCACTGGCAAGATTTCAAGCAGTAGGACAACATTCTGCAGCAGAGGAAAGATTGGTGAAGGAAACCATCGGATTTCAGCATTGTATACATTCCTTCCACAACAAGTAAGCTTTCAGGGTGTATATCACTGTACTCCAATTTTATCAACACTTACGTTGTCCTAATACAGCATTCCTGTTTAAAGAAATACCCTTAACAGACTCCGCTTGCATTCCTGAACAATGTAGGTAGCCATAGACGGGCCACTGTGCATGGAGATTTCAAGGTGAGATGTGAATTGGATGCGAAGTCACCAATAGGATTGTAGGAGCGAAGAAGCTGGTGGTAGAAGGAGAAGCCAAATCTGCCTGATAGACATTGCTGGAGTACATTCTTGCTTCCTTTCCTTGCTTTGCTCTGGATTTTTATAAAGGATCGAGCCATTGGGAAATAGGCAAGAGAAACAAAGAAGCGGAAAGGTAGCAAACCCTGTTGAATGGGTTCAATTGGTGTAAGGCCGTCTAGAGACAACAAAACACAACTCAACCTCTTTTGTGCGAGGATGGCTCGGCGTTGGCAAAGGTTCCGCACAGTAGTAAGATTAAGAAAACGATGTATTATCGCTATAGACACTCTAGTACTCGATCTAGACCAATGAACAACAAAGGTGCATGGTATAGAGAAAGGTATAAGGTGTATATTCGTATCCAACGAACAAAGAAATCAACAAAATGCAACAGGATAGTGCCCAAGTGCAGCTAGCCTCTTCAATATCCAAACTGGATCAATTCCAAACAAGTTCAACAATGACCAATATGTGGCAATGGGAGGCCCTCAGTCCTCAGTGCCAAAACAATAAGTAAGGTGGCCCTCTGTCCACAATACTTCAGTTACAATATCCTCCTAGAGTGGAAGATCCTCTTTCCATCATATCCTGCCAGCGTCTAGACTGGTCAGTCAACAATGTGTCTCTACACCTATGCGTCTATTCTGTGCCAAGTTCAAATCCCCTTGGTCACAGACGTTATTCAAGGTCTCTAGTCGCAACAACTCTTCCAGATCAGTTGTATAGCCTCATAAGAAGTCTATAGCCAATTCCATAGCGTTTCTATAGATGACACGAAAACTGTCCTTCTAGTATAGACAGTCCTACAGTTTTCAGACACGTCTAGCATGCATGGCTAAGTCCCCAGCTATCATAGCCTGATCATACAATCCATGAACAAGCATATAGACAGCTAGTTACTCTTTGTTAGAGCCTAAGTCCGCTTTCACTAGCTGCTCGGGCTCACACTAGTGCTCTTGTTTCCCTTATCAAGTGTATTAAAACTTGTTGAAGGCAAGAATATTCGTCTAGATATGCAATTTATATTTTGGACCATATCACCGTGACTGCCTTTCTTTGCTTAAGCGCCCACATTTTACAGGGCATCTTCCGAGATGTTCTGAGCCGATCCTCCACAACAACGTCAGACAACGTCCAACTGTTTTGTCGTGCATGGACAACAGATTTGCTACTAGCTTTACAGTGGAAGTTCCCTGAGGACTGTGTCTAGTAAGTAACAACGAAATTATCCTTGGACACCCTAACATTTGCTCATACCAGGTCCAAGCAATCATTCCTATGCCTTTTTGGCTCTCAGATCTTCAAGATACAGTTCAACTATTCCAATTTCGCTGGTGTCAGAGTATTGTATAATTTGTTTGGACTATGGTTGGCGTAGAGGAGGTTGAAGCCACAGGGATCCAAGGCACAATGCAGGTAACCAGGAACTCAGTTTGCGGAATATTCCTTCTGGGATCGTTTAGCCAGTTTGAACTGACATTTGTTATTTGCTTAGTTGAAAGGTGTCCTTATTAATCCATACGTAGCGATCTACTTCGACGAACCGGCTATACCCTTTCCAAAGTTTTTGAATAAATGTTGAAATAAAGTTTCTAGGATCTCAATGGAATTCAGCCAACAGTAGAAGAGGTCTAAGAATAAGGGGACAACTCAGAGTGAGGATACAGTTAAAAGTGTTTTTTTGAAAGAGTTCTGATAGATGGGGTACCTAATCTAAAGTTCATGAGGATGTGTTGTCCTGTTTCTCTGTTCACCAGTACCCTGATTTTGTCTGGTGGCACCACCCGAACGCTGGAAGAATCCCACATCAACGCGCCGCTAGGAACGCGCCTTCGGTCAATCAATGCATGCCCGACATCCAGTTTCCTGTGACCTTTTCAAGTTATCGAACATAGGGATCTTTTACCAGCCTGGAGGAACAACTGTAGCCTACTGCAGCCTTCTTAATGTGTCTCAATGATCAACAGTACGTTACTGTTCAACAGAAACAAATCATAATCTCAACCCTGTTACAAGTAGGTGCCGTTACTAAACAAACGAGGTACTTGTATTCAAAAATTATTGGACAGATCTTCTGTAGGGTATCCACACCCGTTGACCCGCCTTTCGTCTCGCTTAAGATGATCTACAACCACATGCCCTTGTCCTTGAAAATTGGTGGTGTATTTGTCGTATTTCGCTGCTCTAAGCAGTTATTAAAACAGCCACTTTCTTACTCTCCAATAGGCCTCTCCTCCTTACTCTGAACACGACTTTTTTTGATAACATCAACCATGCCAAACGTTTTGGGCCTCCCACTGTGCGTGTTCTTTTCTCTTTTGAGTTCACTATGGTATCGTTAGCTCGTTCACCGGCTTTGATTGAGGCATACAGTCCTTGCCAAATTTGTGTTTCCCTGACCTTTGTTTTATATTCTATTCTTATCTTCTTTTCCCCGATCACTCATGGATTCTCTTTAGCAGTGAACGATCTTTGAGCGCGCTGCTCAGTGATATCCCTCAGTCGACCCTGACGTCATTGCAGGCGCAGCCCAACAAACTCTCACTCGCCATCCAGTCAGCATGCACTGGTAGACTCATGTCGATTGGAGAACATTTCGTTGGTACTTTGGGTTTCACGGAACTCAGACGGTTGTTGCGAGCAGTTGGAGGTTTGATCTGTGGAAGTGCTGCATTGGGTACTTTCACAACTGTGGACTTCAGCGCACCATTGGAGATCAGTGTTGACAAGGCAGGAGTCGATGTACTATTGGAGTTTTTCCAGCGTTGTGGTTACATACTAAAGGTCGGAAACGAGCTTGGTGGATTCTTTTCTCCCCAGGCCGACTTCGACTTTAGTGACAGCGTTGTGAGGCTTATAAAACGCTTGTGAACAAGCGAAATATATATGCCAAGTTGTGCGAGCGGGGTTCGACGTTGTCAAAGGATCTGTACAATCGACACAAGAAATCAACTAGCACACTAGTTGAACGTCTACAAATCACTAGGACACAAGGGAAGTATACGAGTGATGAATGAAACAATGTAATATGATAATATGGTCTCGATATGATCAAGACAACACGAGCCAAACTCTAAACCTATCTATAACTATTCCTATACATTCCTATGATGCAAAATAACCTATCGAACCCAACAAGGGTAAAGACCTATTGTTCCTATGAAAGGCACTGGTTACACTAGTCGAACTAGCACGACAACCAGGCCACCTATAAGCTAGTGGGGCTCCACACTAAGCTTTAACAATCACTGGTGGGGCTCCACACCAAGTGAAAAAGGGATCTAGTGGGGCTCCACACTAGTCCTGAAACAATCAATCATATTCAAAGAGACTAGATGAACTAGCTCTGTCCTATGGGTATCTCAAAGTTCTTATTTCACGACTCTAGTTCAATATAGAGAAGGGCTTTTCAAAGGTTTTATTTTCTAAGTTATTTTCTAAGCACACGTCGCCTCTATGGTCAACGATAGAAGACAAGAACTCTGCTATTGGTGCACTAGGGCTATGTATATAGTGGGGTAATTGCTTGGGAGCTTCCTATGGGAAACCCTGCTGCTTATATACCCGCAAGCGTACATATTTTACATATAAGTGAAAGTGGACATGATAAAGTAATAGTAACTATGCAAGAAATGAGAATGAGGAGAGGATTCTGTCCATATGAAGTAAGTATCTACCAGAAAAGGAAGGTTTGGGTATATATTGGTCAGAATTCGACATTATTTTGCAGGACTGCTAGTCATATTACTTTTTGGTTGCTAGGAAGTGGCGCGCGGAGGCGCTGTTCCACATGGTACGTTTCGGATATCAGTGCTAGGACATAGTTATTCTGCTCAGAACTTGCTAGGAGTCCAATCTCAACCAAAACACTTCAGATTCATATTCCAGGAAGGTAGGCTCTGTGCCCTTGTAGTTCTATATTATATTTTCTATGTCCTAGGACAGCCCTGGCACAGAATCCTATCTGTTTCCTTGTTATAGGACTATATGTCCCTCGCTAGTGTCTGTACTAGCAGTAGGAATCCCAACTCGAAGCTCGAGGGATATTCCGATCGATATGGGAAAGCTGTTAAGCCCCATATGGTCCTCGTATTGATGACCCGGTTACTCAGACATTTCTAATCCAGGCAACTCTGCTCTCGAAGGTGACCCGCACCTCCAGCTTCTACCGTATTTGGTATATAGCTCTGATTCGTCCCCTAGGGTCCCTTCTACGCTGTGGTAGTTGGTCCTCGTTCACTATCCCATCTCATATGTCCCATAGCGCGAGTGTGGTGTAGCCATATGACCTACTAGGAAGTCTACCATGTATAGTAGCATGTCCTCGTAAGGTTCCAGCCTGGTAATAGAGTATAGATATGGTCTACAGGTTTCAACGTGTATCCTAGCGCAATCATATAGGGCTAATGATGACATCAACGTCTATGCACGCATAGCTAGTATTCACTACGCAGTGCATGCCTATCTTATTCTTCGTCATATGTGCACTACTAGGTTCCTAGTAGTGATACCAGGTCCATATAGTACTTAGTATGATGTACTAGTGCGATTCTGAACACAACAATTAGTGTCAAAATGACTGTTTTTCAGCAATTTCATTCTGGTACCCTCACAGTGTAGTCTCGGATGGTCTGTTGTCGAACAGGGTACCCCATACGTCCACCACAGACAATAACACCTATGTTGCAAACACCTACGTTCTTGAAGATCCATGAGGACGTGTCATACATCTGGAGACTGCCAAATTGGCCGCGATGGAGTTGAAAGGCAGTGAGTCGATGTCTATGAACTCTGTTTCGGTCAATTACGCTAACATAAGCTTCAACGACAGCTATGAATATGAACTTTGTTACCTCAAGCGAGGCTGTAATGCTATACCCTCAAGCTATGCTGGAAGATCGCATATCCTTGGACAGTACCGATTATATGGGCCGAACCATGGAGGTCAATTCAATCCATTTCAGCAATGAGCCCATCATAGTCAATCCCATGCTCTCCACTTGTGATGTGGTCAGCAAAGATCGCGACATTACCATATTTACCCGTCGAGTGGGCGACTTACTATGCCTCATTGTCCCGCTGTCCAATATGCCCGCTCCTTGGACTTTAGAAAGCCCAACCCATCAGACCATTCTTTATAGTCATTCGTGGAAGCTTGAATTCAACCATCTCACTACGCTGACCATCCACACCGTCTTCTTACATGCTGCCCATCTTTGGCATGTATACTTTCTCACCCCTGACGTTAACTGGGAAGTTTATGACTCACTCCCCTTGTCCTGGCACCAAAATGGTACATCAGATACCTTTGAAAACGACTCCAAATTTGTCGATCTCCTCAGTGAGGTTTACACCTGTTTTTGTCTTCCTATTTCGGCCCCTTCACATCTTCTCCACACGCTCCAGCAGAACTTCTCGTTCCTGAAGCAACAAAGGCCTAACATTCCCACATACCTTCTCCTGTCCCCTGCAGTGGCTACCACTCTTTTTTCAATCTTCTTGGATCTGGAGTCCTGTCAAACCAGGTCTGCTTGGGTAAGCCATGTCTTGATTTAGGTCTATCCTTCACTGCTAACTGTTACATTCCATAGTATCACTTCCAGTATACACTCCCAGCGGACGACTTTTCCAGCAAGGTGTCCACATATGTAATGATTTCCATACCTGAAGAGGAGGCCTCTTCCAATGGAAACAACTTTCAAGAACATCTATACAATCTAGATTTCGTTTCCCTCAAGGTCGAGATTAGCAAGTTTCTGAGGTGTTCCACTGGCTTCTTCTTTCTGAACCTTCTTTCTTCAGTTCCAAGCGACAATCCCTGTTTTACATTTGTTTAGAACCCAGAGATATGTTCCCCGAAGAACACAAGGCATATGTTCAGTCTCGCTTACATGTTTCTCAGTTGGGGTCGGTTTTAGCACACGCATTCTGATGTGTCATATACTAGTAGTCGCAGAATATGTGATTTTCTCTTGACTAGTTTCCGTTAGTGCTAAAATGAGGCATATGATGAAAGGAGGCTCCAGTGTATCTGATTTCGGGACCTTGACTGGGTCACTGGTTTTGTTCAAGTCCTGCCAATACGAAGAAAGACTATGTATCCATGAATGGCTTGTATTCCCACTATACAGCCAGCTATAGTGATTATCTAGTAGATAGCGAATACATACACAAATAATTCATCGATCCACCTGTGCAAAGGTATTGGAATCACTAAGTATAGCAATCAATTGACTGACATTGGACGATCGCTTGGGATGAGACACTTCTTATCAAGCTGAATACCACTACGTCCTGGGACGAGTGTTAACTACAGCCTACAAACTTAGATAGGGGTTACAGGAAACGGAAGCTAGGTGAAATGCAGGCTCACAGTGTCTTATATTCACGTGATCACCTCATGTGATGATCTTCTCTCGCCTTTCCTTTTCGTCTCCCCTTCCTCCAAACCTTGGACAAATTCCTGAAACCCTGGCTCCAGTCCCATTGCAGAAGAGCATAAGAACATATCCAGTGCATACTCCTCACTATATTCCTATCAGCAACGTCTGACTCCTGTCTCCTTGTAAATCCATCTATTTACTGGACATCTACGCTGTCATCAATTACTCTGACACTGCGCGTGCACTTTCCTGTGTTGCCTTTCTAGCTACTGTATTCCCTCACGATGTTATGCTTGGTCCCCTTTGTGCATAACCAGCATGCAGGAGACATATGGGGACTTCGAAGTGTCGTCTCAGTTTTGTTGACAGCATCGATTCTTGCACTTCCGTTTCAGACTTTTCGACGGGAATCTGGATACGGGCACTAGCGGACCACATTTCACAAATGGATTGTGTTCAAGTTCGAATGGTGAAGGTATGTGTACATTCCCAGTCAAATGCTCTTTTATGAATAGCTCTATTAGCAACTCTTAAAGTGGTTGCTATTGCAGATAAGGTCAGGGAATGTGCATGGCCTATCTGTATGCACAAGGAACTGTAAATCATCCGGAATGCGAAACTTTTGACACCATATTGTAGCCGTAGCCTGGGACAACCAGTCCACTCGACATCCTCCACATGTTCAGTTAGTTCAAGACATGCAATAATATCACATCCAGCGTCCCGAATACCACCAATATCGGTTTTATCTGTTCTGTGTTGCGTCTGAGTACACTACTACTTCCAACATAGCTCTGCCTCATGCAACAAATAATTTTGTGATATCTCAGTGTACAACACTGGTTGGCATCAGCCGTGAAACGTAGGAATCGCGTCTGCAGATCCCGAGCCTTTTCTGTCCAAGGAAGACACTAAATTTAGCATGACTTTTGCTTGAGTTGGGTCACTCACAAGGGAAAACTACCAATGGATCCAGTGTGGGAGAAAGTAGCTGTATATGTTCGAGATTGGACATACAGTTTCTAATGTAGCGCTGCTTGGCTAATCACATGGTTTTCCAGTGGCGAGCAGCACCAGATCGCTCCATCTATCAAATAAACTCCTTCTAAACACCTGCCTTAAATTGACTGCAAAGATAAACACTCTTTGGTGCTATATATACAAGACTTGCTGCGGTAACAACGACTCCCTTCTCACAAGTCTATCTCTGCATCGTCCCCATAGCAGGTACACTCTATCATGACAGAAGATGCATCACCACTTCATACTCTAGAGGACCTTTTGTCTGGTTTTAGGGATCTCGGCATATCTTTGACGTCAGAGTGGCAGAGCAAAGAAACCAACACAGCAGACTCTCAACCAAAGCTAGTGGGAGACGTGATGGATATACTGCTAGGAAAGATAGTGCAGGATGCGAGGGTAAACAAAGAAGGTATTACAAGCTATCTGCTAGTATCTCGCACGTATCTGGACCGGTGAGCATGACCTGTCCACTGTGTTGACAAGCTCTGACCACTTTCTGACAGCCTGTTAGGGATGTTAACTGCCAGGCTAAAAGCTGCTTATTAGCATAGCATAGCATTTAGCACCTTAGCAGCTAACACTAAATGCTATGTTGCAGCATTTAGTGTTAGCTGCTTTTATGTGCTTAAACAGGCTTAATAGCAGCTTAGCTGGTATACCTAAGTGTCATTTCAATAGGGCAATGATATATGATGTAGTAGAGAGAGAGACAGAGGATTGAGACAACTGCACAAGCACTCACAACTATAGACTCGAACCAGCCGCTGTGCTGATGAGTTGGGGCCCTACCCTACACATCAGCGCAGCGACTGGAACAAAATCTCACGATTTTGGTGGGTCGCGGATTTGTCACGTGAGTTTATTTAACTTAGCCATGAAAACCGACCATTGACGACCCACTTGCTTCTCAAACCTCTCCTATCATCGCCGAATGTATCTAGAATTATTAGCCTTCACCTCCCGAGCAACAAGTTTTTTTCTGTTTTTTGAAATCTGCCCCCGTTCCGTCGCTATGGCCTGCCTCGATCACATCCGCCCCTCAGCTCCTCTCTGTCCTTCATGCCTCCCTGTAGAGCGACCAGGCTGGACGAAGACCGTCTAAAGGACGCAAGAACACATCTATGTGAGGTTTTTGGTGTTTCTACCCTGAGAGACTATCAGGAAGAGGCAGCACAACACATCATCCGTGGTCAAAGTGTCATATACAATGTTCCCACTGGAGGCGGCAAGACACTCACTTTCTACTATCCTCTGTTCTACCATTGGAAGATTGGATCACCAGTTCGCTCTAATGATCCAGTAATCCTTGTTGTCAGCCCGTTGAATGCGCTAATGGATGCTCAAGTGAAGGATCTGGAAGATAGGGTCATAGCTGCAGTAGCTCTGCACTCGAAGAGTATTAAGGCGGAGGACTTGTTTGAGGTGCTATATCAACTTTATATAACATGCTAATATTCCCTACAGAAGCACCAGAACACAACCAGGATCAAATACAGGGTGATTTTTGTGTCCCCCGAAAGGGCCTTGGACAATACATTTCACGAGAAGGTTCTCAAGAGGAAGGCATTCAAATCAAACTGCAAAGCAGTTGTCGTCGACGAGGCCCACTGCATCAGCGAATGGGGCGGCGAGTTCCGTCCAGAATACGCTGTACTTGGGAAGTTACGTGCCCGATTGCACAGTGCTATCCCGGTTCTTGCGGCTAGCGCCACCATGCCCGTCGACATCATTACCGACATACGACTGAAGCTAGGGTTGGCCAATGACTGCCCTCATGTCGCTGTCTCCAATTCCAAACCCAATGTGGCGCTCTCGGTCCGTATTATGCAACACCCGCAAGACACATATGGCGACCTCCTCTTCCTCTTCCCTAACAAAGCTTCTGCTTCAGCTGAAGACTTTCCCCAGACGCTCATATATGTCAACAGCCGCATGGAAGCAGAGAACATTCAAGATTTCTTGCGCAAGCATCGACCCGAATACATACCAAAGACCACATTCGAGTTCTATCATCGTTTTGTTGACGAACACCGGAAGAAGATAATACAGGAGGGACTTACCGACGGGAGTCATCTTGGTGTACCAGCAACTGACGCCTTGGGCATGGTTTGTACATCCTTTGTATGTGTGTCATCACTCATTGACACTTAGTACAGGGAATGGATTTCCGAGGGGTCCGGCGAGTAGTCTTATGGCATGCACCGCAAAGCTTCTCGTCTTTTGTACAGAAGGTCGGGCGTTGTGCTCAGAATCCCAATGATATCGGTGAAGTGTTTCTATTCGTTACGAAGACTGCGTATAGTCAACATTTCATGGACCTTGATGACGAAGAAGAAGGCGATGAATCCAATGGAGCTTCGCAGCCTGCAGATCAACATTCATCTGATGAGGAAGATGCAGAGGCAACACTTGCTCCAGACCAGGCACGAATCGCTGCGATTGATACAGAGGATCCAGCGCCAGAAAATGAAGCAGATACACAGTTGACAGTGTCGCGTCGAGGGAAGAGGAAGGCACCTAAGTCTCAATTTGAGGTACGAGACTGCCGCTTTCTCAGTACATTTATCGCCACACAGAAATGTCGTCGCCGAGTTTGGGATGAGTATTTTGGCAATGTAGAGAAGTGTAAGTTTCATCTGTGATTGCCACATTCAAGTCGTTGATTGCTATATACAGCACCCTCGCTGTTTGTGCCACCACCAAACTTTCGGTGCTGTGATAACTGCCAGCCCGAGTTGTTTCCGATCGAAGTCCTCAAGGTCAAATACCCCTTTCCAACTCGAGCTAAGCGTGCTGCCAAGGTCTCGGAGGAACTCCAAAATGCTGTTTCCTCTGCGTTACAGAGATGGCGAGGAGAGGCTCTGTCGACTCACTATCCTAACCAGGACATCATTGTTGAGGACTACATTCTTGATGACGATGTTATTGAGAAGATATCAACACGTCCCCGGGCCGTAACATCCATTGACATATTTCGCAACGTTATACCTTGGGCTTTGGGAGTAGAAAGGTTCGGCGAGGAAGTGGTCAAGATTGTTGCGGAACAGGTTCAGCTACATCCTGATCCCAATCAGCTTGCCCGTGAAGAAGCTGCCCAGGAACGCCACCTCAATCAGTTCCTAGCCATGGCAGAAAAGGATCGGAGACGTATCCTAACAGAGTTATTTGAAGAGGTATATCAAGCGGTATATAATGTCCGGACTGGAAACCAAGTGCAGCAGGGTCGGGGGAAGAAGAAACATGATGAGGAAGAACGTATGTGTCAACCTTTTTTAGCTTTGCCTTGTAAAACGGTACGAAACCCCATTACATATCACTAGATATCACTGAAGTTTGTTGGACAGGCTTGGCCCATCTATTATGAGGTCATTGAACAGCCGATCTCTATGTCAAAGATCAAGAAATTAATGCATGCTGGTCCACTGCATGGTTATAGCACAGTCAAAGAATTTGTCGATGCATGGAGACTGCTTTTCTTCAACTGTCAAACATTCAATCAGAAGGGATCTCTTATTGTACAACATGCAGATATGTTGGAGGACGTTCTGGATGCACAGCTACAGCAGAGTCTGGAGGAGCATGACGTCTCATTCGACTTACTTCCTCCACGCCGATTCCCACCTGGATGGTGTGATGAAGATTAATGTATTCTAAGTCTCACTACAAGCCTGTACTGCTAATGATATGAGATAATCTTGTAATTCATATGGCTCCTCATTGTCAACCTCTAGGTCTTCTCTCAAGGGCATATAAACTGCATCATCACCACTATTTTCATCATCAGCATCAGCCTGTCCAACGTGCCCTTCATTTATCCATACCACTTCATCTTCCCGGTACTTAGCAAATGCCGATCGCTTGTTCCCATATCTCATTCCCTCATGAAACAGGTCCCGCACAGGGTCTACTGATTGATTAGCTGGGCGATCAGGGATGTATTCCTGAACTTGCTCATCTCGGAGAGCATTTGCAAGTTGTTGGATCTCGTTTGACATGTCTGGAACAGTGTGTTTCAAGCCATGCATAGGCGTCTTAAAAGCCTTTGAAACTGTTCGCAATGCCTCTCGCAGTGTATAGATACACACTGAGATCATTGATAGCCATTCCCAGCTTGCATTCGCCCCCTTTGCAGCATAGACTGCTTTGAGCCAGAAATTTTGATGCTCTTGTAGCAAGTCAACTTCCTTGAAACCATAAGGCTTTCCAGTAAGATTGACAAGCCAATTGTGAAGGAAGAATTTTCTAAACTGTGTTAGACATGATGGCATCAATAATAGAGTCATCACAACATACCGTACATATTCCGGACACTCCTGTAATCGCCCAAGAGTTTCGAAGATGGCATCAGCGTAACGAGGCATTGTCTTTGGTGCCCTCATCATGATCATCCATACACGTAAAACAAGAACGATTCGCCCTATGTTGCCGGCTTTGATCGACGTGACGAAAAGCCAATACATTAGTGTGTCGCGATTGTAGAGGATATTGTTACATAGAACTGTGTCAGGTTCACTCCGGCGCTTCTCCGCTTGATAGGCTTTACTGGTAAATAGACGCTCATAGACCCGAGTCGCTACCACGTTGAAATCCGCCATCGTTGAGTTCCTTGCCCAGCCTTCAAAGTTGTCACTCCCGCAATGGATTCAGAAAGCATCAAGTATATGGCCTGCGAGTGAAATCTGGATAAGCTCATGTGATGGTTTCCATGGCATAGCCTTCTTTGACTGCCAACCCGCGGACATGGCTTTTCATTTCAATAGGGTGTTGCTTTCCCACCAGAGGCTACCTGGAAAGAATGAATTCGGCTTTCCCCAATGTTCATTGATCACCATTTGACAGCCGGCCATCTTGCAATGAAACAACCCAAACTGTGGGGTGAGAGCACACATTGAAGCAAGAATCTCCTCACTGTTGCGGTGTGCAGACTGGGCCTGTATTCACGTCAGAACAACTGTGACAGATAAAGGCGAGAATGATTTAAATTGAACACTTACCTTGTCTATTAATGAACACGTCAGAAGGTCTCCGTCGGCAAAGAGAATACCGTGATGCTCAAGATCTTGTTTGGTCATCCCTAATGCGTGCAGAAGCGACTCGTAAATCTTGATTGTTCCATCAAGTGTAGATTCGTCTGTGTGCATAGCAGGGAGTGGGTATTGTTGGGTAATGTGAGGTTCGATCTGCTCTGTGGCAACGGGCAGCACTTCTGGAAAGTTCTCCTTCAGGTGGCCAAGGTGTGGACAGTGGTTGAGAATGATTTGCTTCATCTGCCAAATCAGGCATTGCTTCATCTGCCAAATCAGGCATTGCTGCAGCGCCACCGTGTCTTCAGCAGAAGGAAGAAGGAGAGAAGAGAGGTCTTTGATTGGTGTATGTGTTGTCTCTCGAGACTCCTTCATCAACAGAGGAAGGGTGCCATGTGTGGCATTCTGTCTGGTAAAGGGATCCCATTGGACTACAAGTGTAGCGGCAGTCCCACTATCAAAGTGATCCTTGGAGTTGAGTTGCTGTGAATTGACACAGAACGCGAAATTGATGTTGTCCCATACGAGAGCACACATGAAGCTCCTGATTGCTCCCACGAGAACATCAATGTTCTCTTTTGAGACGCGTTTGATGTGATTCATGACTGTTGGATATGAAACAGATAGCCCTGCATGTGCGAACACGTCAATTTCTCGCTTTGATGCACCTGAGCCAAGTAAGAATAGGCCCATGACAACCTGGAAATTGTTCGCTTTTTGAGAACGAACAAGGCTGATCATCACACAGATTGTTGTAAGAACCTACACACAGATAATTAGATACAAAACATACACCAGATAACGATGCGGACGCACCAGTTCTTTATTCCGCCTCGAGTCTTCCTCAAGTTCAGTGACATCCGTCAAAACACTCCACATTGTTGGAGCTACCCGCTGTACATCCTTCTCTAGAGCCTCCAGGTCAAACGTGTCCAGCAGGCTCTGCATTGTGGTCCCCTTCTCCCGAGTCAGGAGCTTCTGGATAGCCTCCCCCTCTTCACGTAGTTTCTTCTGCATAAATGGACTTTGCAAAAACTTGTCGAATTCATCCGGCGCACGCTCGAATATCTTTTCAGCCAAAGAAGCTCCATTGGTGTTAAGGAAACGGGTCATGTTACGATGTGCTTGTACATTGTCACCATCCTTCTCTATATCAAGCGCATAGTCGAAGAATTCCATCAATGAAGAGAAACCGAATCCTCCATCTGCTTCTGACTTTGTGATTCAACCCCAAACATCTTGCGCTCGATTCACCCCCTGCCTCTTTATCTCTGCTACCCGAGCTCGCTTCTCTTCCTCTGCTGCCAATGCTCTCGCAGCCTCCTCTGCTAATAGCTGTGCAGCACGCCTATCCTGCCACTCCTTGTTACCCCTTTCCTCCATACTCGCGCACGGGTTATGGTGAGCTTTCTTCACACGAGGGCGTCCACCAATCGCAGATTTTTTGGGGCTGGGTGCAAAGATAGATATGGGGGAGGAGTTTTGAGTAGGTTCTGCAACGCGGCTGCGTCGTGTTGGAATGGTCGGTTGAGGTAATGTCAGCTGATTGGCATCAGGAGGTTCCATTGGCTGGTCATCGAAGAAAGATGGAGACCCTGGCGCACTGCTAGTAGGGATTTCAGGAACAAGATCGTCATCTGATTTGACGAGATTGGAAGCAGGTGTGGGGGTCTCAGGCAGTGGTCTGGTGCGTGCGAGAGAAGGTGCTTCGGACCGTGCCTTCTTGTAATATGATCCTGGGGGCCTATAATTACTTTCTGAACATCTTCATTTGCTTGGGACAGCAGGCATATGGATAAAATGAATGTGTACGCATCAATTCCTGAGCTTGTAATTCCAGTCAGTTTTCAGCTTATATCTCGACGAATATCTCATATTTTCACTAGTGGATAAAAACTCGTTAATCACCTTGATTACTACAGTAGATCTAGCTACTTCTTGAGCAAAGTGGAGAGGTTTGAGAAGCAAGTGGGTTGTCGATGGTCGGTTTTTGCGACTAAGTTAAATAAACTCACGTGACAAATCCGCGACCCACCAAAATCGTGAGATTTTGTACCAGTCGCTGCGCTGAGTGTTTGATCGACTGTCATCAAACACCTGCAGTGAGTGGTTACAAGTCTATCACAACTAGATAAATATATAACCATTGTTACCAATGTGAGTTTACACCTTTTATCATGACTGTGGGACATGCAATACAGAAAACAAGATTGATAACAGAGAATGTATGAAGTACAAGGTCAAAAAAAAAAAAGATTGAGTAGCTCAGAGTCTATGTGGTAGTACAGGTGCTCATCCAAAAGTCATTACAAAGGAAGAAATTACATATCTCAAGCTACAGTGATTGGATTCCTTTCAAACCTGGGTCATTTCTTAAGTAGTTCTTCATCCTGAATTCGATTTTGAGGTTTCCCAAGCCCCCAGATTGCTCCCTGCAATACTACATTCATATTACCTGTTTTCTGTAATTGTGAAAGAAATGATGCATCTGGCATAGGGATTCCTGTCATGGGATTCATGGAGGCAATTAATATTTCTGTTCTATGCACAGTGAACAGCCTCTGATTCATTTTTGGTGATTTTTAGAGCAATCCCCATGCTCCAGTACAAAAAAAAACCCCTAAAAATGTGATTTTTTGTATAGCAACATATAGATGTATTCAAAAAATGTTCTTTTATAATAGGAAAGTGTATTTTGGGTGCCTGAACTCGATTCTGAACTCCCCTTTGTGCTGGAACGCTTCCCTGAGGTGCTATTCATGTACTACTGCCTGTGTTACATAACTGTACAATACATTGGATTAAACAAGGTGTTGCACATACAGGAGTGCTTGGGCAAGTATATATTCATCTATACACCATAGAGTGGGTTATAAACAAGAATTAGCTCATCCCATTCATTTCCTGTGGTGTAGCATTATTAATGTCAAAAAAAAGCAAATTTAGTTGTAATAAATCTGGAAAAATAGGCAGCCCTCCAGGATTGTATTTCAATCTAGGGGACATATATATCATCCCCCATCCACAATATCTAAGCCCCAGCTGCATTACATCCTATCCTGTAATTTTATTTCCCCAATTTCAGAGATTTTCAGTATTTTAGATATTTGTGCACCATTATCCCACCAATATATGTACTATTTAGTGTTCCCAGGCTTGTATTCAATGTATCTATGTCCTCCAACTTACCCCATGCCAACATCTGGCCTGTAGCCCAAGATCCAATAGGCCATTTTCCTGAATTACCATATTTGGACCGCTTTTTTGCATTCCCCTGCCCCCCAATTGCAGGGGCATGCTTTTGGAACATATTGGAACATATTCCCTCAAAAATGCGATTTTTATAGCCCCCCAGTGCATTGAATCCAGGTGGAAAATATTGAGGTAAGGCCACCTTCCATTTTGGGAAGCCAAAGGTGGAGTAGGGAGGCACCCAAATGATGTCAGGAGGTGTGGGAATAATTTTCCTGTTAAAAAAGCGCTGAAAAAAGCACCCAAACACTTGTTCAAATTCCATATTGAGTGTCATATGGCTATAAAGGTGCTTATGGTGCCCAATGGTGCCTCAAGCTTGAACTCCATTTTTTTTTACATTCTATGTTGTCTACTAACACTCTACACTATATTATTTGACTAATTTATCAAGCTTTAACTAGCTCAAGCTGCTAGCTGGAATAGCATAGCCATAGTCAGTAAGCTTACCAGCTATGACTAGCACATAAGTCTTAGCTGCTCATAGCATAGCCATAGCATAGCATAGCCAGCTGTTAACATCCCTACAGCCTGTTGACAATTGTCTATAAGTCTATCTATGTCACAGATGCCCAGACACTGTCGCTCCTCTGCAACATGCTAGTCTCCAATTCTATGCTTGCAGAATGCGTAAGAGCACTCTCAATTTTGACACCAGTAGTGCCGTTCACTGTTCTTCAACCTGTGTACAATGAACAAAGTTATCGGGAAATTCCAGAGCACATAGCAGCAGTCATTGCAGCCATGGTGCCTACTTTAAGGGCATTTTGCCTGAAAGTTCCCATTCACCTGTGGCTTATCCACGCCTTCTGAACATCTAGCTTTCCAGAACTTCAGTCACTCGACACTTTCCATCCATTTCTCCTTGACGTTTGCAGTACCATCTGGTTCTACAACCAACTCTCAGACTGGTATCAAACCCATTATGAATCTGATGCGAACTTTTGGCCTGACCAACCACCTTTGACAGAGTCACAAATACCCACCAGAGCCTGGCCAGTCTTGCATCGATTTACTGTCAGATTTGATGGATCCACACCGACTTTCTCCTGTTCTTCCATCGATCTGCAGTCAATGATCTCGGTGAAGGAGTTTATCATCCGACCCTGGAGATTCAAAAATTGGGACTTTAACGTAAAACAATTCCTCATTTATCTCCAGCCTCCCTTGGACGCGGATGTTATCGCCCTCGTATTGCCTTCAGCAACTCCACCTTTCCTTATTGAAGGCCACTCAATGCTTTTCAATCCAAGGATTGTCATACCAACATCAACAAACTTGATTCGCGACAACCCACCTGAAGGCAATACGTCGGAATTAATTGACAACCTCATATTCTCGTCACCGTACCCACTGGGTTCCAAGAGGTTTTGGCGGAAAGCAAAGCAATATGTCCTCTCTAGGAGAGACAATACTGCTCTATTCCTACCCTTTGATATAGACCATGTAATGAGTCTCCGTCCATTGGACCTATAGTTCGCTGTAGAAATGAACGGACTTCTGGTATCTAGTGACATATAACCAAGAAAGTGTGTGGATTAGTATACTAAAAAGACTATTGCATCTCTGTCACTGTCCAAGCTGTATCGTGATGCTAACAAAACTAATGAGGGACTGAAATTCATATACTCATCCCTTGAACTCGTTCCAGTCGGCGGCTTATGTCAGAACTTTTTAATCTTGCCGATAAGGGGCGATAAGGGCTGATAAGGCCCATAAGAGAAACGGGTCTCATAACCAATGATAATATTAGTCAAACTATGATAAGCGCCCCTTATAAGCGCTTGGACAGGGTATCTCAAAAAGATATCTCACATTATTCTGCTACTATCTGGACTCAAACCACAGGCCTTATAAGGCGCCTTTGTAAGAGCCAGTTTTTTTTTTTTTTTTTTCTTATACGACGGCACAGTCCAGCTGCACTACCAATCCTTAAATATTATACAACCCTGCTTTAACACACCCTGCCATTATTCTGCCTTATGTATTTCTTGAACCATGCTGGGGCACCTCTTTGCCTTGCCAAGCAGGTATGTTGCCTTTGATACTGTAATTTGTGCTTTCATTTCTCTCCCAAAGTGTCATGAACAGCTTCACTATCCTTTACAGTGAAGTAGCGGCCCCAGAGTCAAATGTACCTGTAATTATTCAACTTGAAACATATATTACAAGTACAGAGCCAAAATTGAGACATCGGGTTTGCTGCATATTTCCTTTGCAGCAAGGTTCAATATGCTTATCCAACCTCGAGGACATAATTTAAAGATGTGAGCACATCTAGGACGCAACTTTTGAGGTGTACAAAAAGTGATCGTTGGTGTTGCGTTGGTAGGCGTGCTGATCATGACGTTATCAGAGCTAGCCCTGTCTTATCTCGCCTGATAACGGCCTTATAACCGGCCGGCCCTTATAAGCCGGATTTGATTTCTCCGACATACGCCGACCCACTCAAGCTAGTTCTATGGACATAGCTGCAACCCTGCAGAATTGGCAGGGATTCGGTCATCTATCGTCGTAGAATTTTGACTTTAGCACTTCATGAACGCTTAGTAGGTCTAACCGAAGTCGATTTCTGGTTCTATAGGCTCATTCAAGCAGGTAATCGACGAGTCGAAGCTGCAATAATCGAAACATTCCGACTTGCCTAATTTGGGAATAATCGAAAAATTCTGGCGGTCGCGCGTGCAACCGTAAGAGCCCTTAGTCGTTGTGGGTATTACTGTGAGGAAACAAGAAACAATATAAATTGACCGACTACGCTACAACAATAGCTTAAGGTCGTCCTTTCCGTCGTGCGAAAGCAAGAAATTGTGAATGAGGGGGTTTCCGCTGTGTTTCCATTATGTCGTGTATACAATACAATACATCTATACCAAACATCTAGTCAAACTAAGCGTTCAACTTGAGCTACTTCCACCACTTGGACCACTCGTGGGTGTTTGCTGGGCATCGGCAGATTTCGTAGCCTGCGCATCGGGATTCTCACTAGCAATTTCAAGTTCGGCCTCTATTCGTTCTCTTGCACGCACAACTTTTGATTGAAGATAGTGAGAGTGAGCCGGTTGCGCTTTAGCTTTTGCTCCTGTGGCCGGTTTCTCGGGAGGTGGTGGTGGACTGTTGGCCTTGAACAAATGTTCATAATTCTGTCGCGTTTTTCTCATGTCAGTTTAAGGCCAAAGTATGAACGAGGTCGAGACGCACTGCAAGTATCTTTTCCATCTCTTCTCCACGTTTGACATTGAGGATTAAATGTGCTTCGTCAAGTGTCATTCGGTGTTGTCGCGTTAATTGGTCGGTCATTGAACCCGTAGTTGCATTGGCAACACCAGCCACGTCACCACCTGCTATCGCACCCTGTGGACTATGTTTTGCATCTGGGTGAAGGAATGAATGAATTAAAGGTATGGAAGAAGAGAGAAACCGTACTTTTTACCGCTTGTCTACCGGCCTCAAGGAATGCTTTGCCTAAGATTTTCGTTCCGGTCAAGACAATCTGGACCAAAACACGAGGAGAAGACTGTAATATGCGGTCACTATGAAACGTATATAGAGACAGGGAAATGACAGACCATGGAGAGACGAATGAGGTGGTCCGTAAGGGAGAATTCGAAGAAAATATCAGGAATTGGCACGTGCGCGCCCAAAATTTCCTTGAACCGAGACTCCTCCATGTCGCACACCACACATCGAAAACGCAAGCATTCAGAACATGCAGTACCCGATGCGCCAGCTAAAAAGGCAAAGCATTCGATCTCGCCGAAAAGGGATAAGAAGGAGAAAAAGGGAAAAGGAAAAGAAACCGAATTTCAAGTTGTGAAAGCGTCTCTAGTCGTATCTATACCGCCGGTATTCAGTATTGCACCAGCGGATGGCGTAGGAGAGATGCTGGATTCTATGATCATGCGGTGAGCTTCCAAAACATCCCATGGTGTATCTAAGACCTGACAGTTTGCCTGGATAGCTATATACCGGCGTTTGAAGGCGTGGTATTATCCCACTCAAATCTATTCTTCTTGGATAAAAATGCAACCATAAAAGCTGATTGCCCGTTTATGGTCTGCAATGTATCGTTTGATGCAACAGTATGGCGGCCAAGAGTCGGGATGAAACTAGGTTGGTCCCAAGTCGTCGAGCCGTCGTAATCTGACATCCATAAATCGATAGAGGGCAACATTAACCTCTGCTCCCCCGACCATATATCTTTATTAGTCCACAAGACTTTCAACGTTTCGGTACCTCGTCACCATATACCCACCGAATCGTATATATTTGAGTATGGACCAGCTGAAAACGACCCCGAATATGGCGCAGGAGCTCAAAATGAAGAGGAAGACGATGCAGGGAAAACAGGACATAATGGTGGTAGATGGGTGCACCACATAACTGGCACAGCTTTAGGAGATCCAGATGGTGTATTGGAGTTCACTGTGATAGGGTGAGTGACTACCAAGACTTATGTTGAGATAGCTAATCCACAGCGCGATTCGTAGTCTTACGGTTGCAAACGAAATGCTTTCGCTACTTGGGTCATTGCAGAAAGACCCTTTCTCTCCGCTTCATGTGCCCACTGCAAAGCTATCGGAGACGTCTGATGCAGAGAACGCTGAAAAGGTCGATTTGGAACTGCGAGCTTTAACACCTGTCGAGCAAGAGAAGGAGGAAGACGATAGTGATGAAGAGGACACATTTAAGGCACTGGGCAAGAAAGCGGACGAAGCGAAGAAAAGGGCTGAGGAAGCGAAGGATAAGGAACGGAAAGAGAAAGAGAAAGAGAACGGGAAGAAGAAGAAAAGAAAAGAAAGAGACGGTGCAGAATCTGGAGGAACACGGCCCAAAAAGAAGAAGGGCAATAAGCAGTTGCCATAGTGCGTTCAAGCTTTAAGTATCGGTAACTGAGCACCTACACCAGTTTCATCTTACTATCTGCGTTACCCTCTAGTTGCTTTGTTGCACCCCTTGATGCTGCACTTGCCCTGTGCTACCTAATATATCGCTTTCAGGGAACTCCAAGTATGACTACACGCATGTAAACAAACATTGAACGATCCTCAGCCCAAGAATTGACTTACGTAGCTCGTACACTAGCCGAAACAAGAAATTCCTATGTCCCGAAAGTCGGGAATGCTTTCGATGATATGTGTGCTCGTGATGGGCAAGAGGAAGAGTCAGTGTTGTTAAACAACGTGAGAGAATGTCGTGCTTCGTAGCAATCCTTGCAAAGAAGTTGAACCTTTTCTGAGCGCCTGCACCGAGCGTAGTGATGCACACTCTTTTCCCCTGTTCTCCATGTTGTCCTCTATCCAAGCCTCTTTACGACGCACATTCACTACCTCGGCTGTAGATGGCTTCACCGGAGCTATTGGAAACACGCCTCTAGTTAGTCCTTGTTTGTCTAATTGAACCGACCCACTTGATTACCTCTATGCGACAGATTTACTTGCGTGGTCCTTCTGAGAGAACCGGTTCTCATATTTATGGCAAGGCCGAGTTTCAAAATCCTGGCGGAAGCGTGAAAGACCGAGCTGCACTGGGTGTTGTTACCAACGCAGAAAAGCTTGGATTGTCAGTTTTACGGGGACCATTCATTTCGATATGATACATCCTGATGGTCATTTCACTTTCAGGCTGAAGCCAGGCGGTACCGTCGTCGAAGGGACAGCTGGAAACACCGGAATTGGTCTCGCCCACGTCTGCAGAGCAAGGGGTTACAGATGCGTTATCTTCATGCCCAACACACAAGTATGCACGCTTTTAGCTTTCGACGTGTTTATTTGTTAACCAATTGTCGCAGAGTCAAGAGAAAATCGACCTTCTTCGTATGCTGGGAGCAGAAGTTTATCCTGTTCCCGCTGTTGCTTATGAAAACCCTGCAAACTATAATCACCAAGCGAGAGACTTTGCCAAGAGTACCCCAAATGCGATATGGACGGACCAATTCGATAACACTGCCAATGCCGAAGCACACTACAATTCCACGGGCCCTGAGATCTGGGAACAGACCAAAGGTGAACTTGATGGCTTTATCTGTGCTACTGGAACTGGAGGTACACTCGCTGGTGTCGGGAGATACTTGAAGGAAAAGAGCGGTGGCAAAAGCCAAGTTTGGCTCGCTGACCCCCCGGGCAGCGTCTTGACCAGTACGTGTCCCTCATTGTTATTGCCTGAGGGTGGGTAATAGCTAGCGGATACCTTCTGTATAGGTTATGTCACTAGCGGAGGAAGACTGATTGAAAGGAGCGGGAGTTCGATAACCGAAGGTTAGAGCACACTTTACACACAGCAAGTCCCGGTAATGGCTAAAGCGAGTCTCTAGGCATTGGTCAAGGCCGCATAACAAACAACTTGGGAACATTCATCAACGACATCTCTGGAGCATTCACTGTCCCCGATACCAAGTCTATCACCGCTTTATACGATCTCTTGGACACTGAAGGTCTGTATCTGGGTGCTAGCTCGGCGCTGAACGTTGTTGCTGCAACGGAGCTTGCGGTGAAGCTCGGAAAGGGTGAAACCATTACTGCATTCGTGACTGGTCAAATGCTAATGTGAATGGATGTGATTAGGTTCGAAAGTAGTGACAATACTTTGCGATGGTGCATACAGATACCAAAGCCGACTGTTCTCAAAGAAATGGTTGGAGTCAAAAGGACTGTTGGATGCGATACCTACACACCTACAAAAATATATTGTACTGGAGTAGAACACGATGTAAATGCATGGTAGAAGGAGATTGTAGATCTACCCTTAATGAATTTACTCGGGTTTGGTTTACGCATGCGTGCGAGGCTTATATCATCAGCAGGTCAAGGTTGACAAGAACCGGCAAGTGGTTTGCTGGACGGCGTTATGGACAACTCTACTAACGTCGCCGACGACCACGACGACAACAAGGACGCGTCCAAAGAGCCCAGCAAGGAGCCTAGCAAAGAAGAGGATCCTTCTGCTTCCAATACCCTCAACAGCTCCCAGAATCATTCACGTCGTCCTACCAACATGGAATCCACCTCAGAGTCCCACCCAACGATACCCCCCACCGCCAATGGCGAAGAGTCCAAGGAGACCCAGCAAAAACAGCAGCAGCAGCAACAGCAGCAGAAGCAGCCAAAGTCTTCGCTCTTTTCTAGAGTCATTCGAAAACTTATTCCTTGCATACCCTCCAATCCCCAGTCGCAACCCATCGAAATCGACCAGCCAGCGGCATTAGCTCCGCCGTTATTGGAAAAGGAAAAGTCTTCTGCGCCCCAGAAGCCAACAGAAAAGAGCGTACAGTCTGCAGAACAGTCTGATGTAGCAACCAAGGATGCAGCGCCGACAGGAGAGCCCTCGCAAGCCACCACTCCCGGCCATCCTCCTCCGCTGACGGTCACGCCTCAGCCATCTTCAGATGCTGAGGTGATCGTTCCACCGACTCCTACCTCCCAGCTTCTTCCTCAGTCAGTGACGGAGGGTGTTACATCCGGAGCCGTCGTTCCTCCTGGGTCCAGTGGTACCGTGAACAAACGTCACTCACACCATTCAACGAATGCTACTGGAGCTGAAGCTGAGGAGTCAGAAGGCTCCAGCTTCACGGAAGACGAAGACATAGATGACCGCAGTCTAAACGACGTGGAAGACGAAGAAGACAGGTTAATTATGAACGGGGGTGCTGGCATACCTATTGGCCCTGTATGTATTTGTCTGTCTCATTCTCACGAAGTTTTCTAAGTTCTCTATTACCATAGGATGGCGTTCCCAAACCCTTACTGCCCCCCATTGCGCCCCAACATGCTGGCAGGAAATGTCTTGTCCTTGACTTGGATGAAACACTCGTACACAGTAGTTTCAAGGTGAGGCCATTGTTGACGATATGTAAGAGCGTGCAATGACAATATACTCTGCCCACAGTCAATACAACACGCCGACTTTGTCGTGCCAGTGGAGATAGAATATCACTGGCACAACGTGTATGTGATCAAGAGGCCAGGTGTCGACAACTTCTTGAAAAAAATGGGAGAACTCTATGAAATTGTTGTTTTCACCGCTAGCTTGAGCAAAGTAGGTTGCTCGGTACCTGAATATTGTACATCGAACTCACAATCTCTAGTATGCCGACCCCGTCCTGGATAGACTGGATATTGGCCATACGATTACTCATCGTTTGTTCAGAGAAAGCTGCTACAATCACAAAGGAAACTACGTCAAGGTTAGGCTCTAGCTTTCCGCTTCCTGCGCTCTAGTCTTAATGTGTTGCTTGCAGGACCTTTCTCAACTGGGCAGGCCGATAGGTGACACCATCATATTGGACAATTCCCCGGCATCGTACATCTTCCACCCAAACAATGCAGTTCCTGTCTCGTCATGGTTCAACGACCCACACGATACAGAATTGACTGACCTCGTGCCGTTCCTCGCCGATCTAGGCACGGTGGACGATGTCAGGGGTGTACTCGATGGCGCACGGTAGTTTCCCAGGATGTAAAGTTTCCTTGCGTGCTCAAGGGAATGTATAAGATTATTTGCTGCCCGCCACTGCATCTGAGCCCTCTACGTCTTGTGCAGGGCGACTTTGCAGGCTCCGAAGCGCAGGTGGGATGCGAGGTCTTCTCCCCGCCTGTTATGCAACTACTGCCCGAAAGGCTGACTGCTGTCATTCACATCTCTCTTTTTACTGGTGCTGTGGGTTTATATTCATACAACTGAACCTATACCCTCCGTGAGCCATTTCCTCTTCCAGTTGCTCCACGGTTCATGACCCATGCTGTAGATATCTCCGTCTTCCGTTTCTCCTGTCACTCACACACGCCCTGGATACCACCTCGAGTCATCCATCCAACTTTCTTCACATTCATTGACCCCTAAAATCCACCTGTTCCGTTTCATACCTTACTCGACTCTTTCACAATTTTCCTCTGTCTGTGCATTCTTCTGGACTGATCACCTTTTCAACAATGTTATCGCCGTTAGCACTCGCTTTTATCGCTTTGGGTTTGGTTGATGTATCGTCTTTTCAGGTGGACGTAATCGTGATGCATCAAACCTTCCTTTGTTATCCACTCCTTTGTGCTGCACCGTTGTCGTTTCTCACTTTGATTGTCTACGAACATAGTATGAACAGTCATGATTACTCATGAACGAAACGCAAGGGAATCTTTATACGACGTCGCATGATACATCAGCAACATTCACGACCTTATATAACTTGATATGCAGCACACTCGGAAATAGATAATATGTATATTGCAACACAAGACATGTATTTAACAAGGACTGATCAAACACCGATTCGCACCGACTACCACTACTTTGATACACACCAGGTTATTAGAATTTTTGTCTCTTCTAGATCATAAATGTTCGTAACCACAAACACACCCAAGAGCGCGTCTGCCTTCAAATCCTGCCCCCACCAATGATACCGTTTACGTTGGCCTTGGATGATGGCACTGGTTCCTCATCATCCCAAGGACTGAAGTTGGGCTTGATGAGAGGGATCGACTGGAGCCACGATGGTATTTTTGCATGGTCTCGCTGGGGGGTATGAGTAATGCCAACAGCTTGTGTGTGAACGTGGTTTGGGGAAGGAGGAATACTACCACCCACGTCGCTCAAGCTCGGGAGACGTTCTAGGCTCGCGTTGGTTGATCCTCCTAATGCGCGCTGGAGTGCCTCACGCTCTGCAGGCGAAGGCGCAAAAGCACGAAGGAGAGTACTGCTATCGGACGTTGTGGAAGACATGAGGTTGGAGCCAAGACCAGTAGGGTTCAGCGCATCGTAGACATTGTTGGAACCGGTCAATGATGATTGGGGAGGCGAAACAGGCTGAGATTTTCCAAACAAGTTGAACACCTTTGCATCTGGATTCAGACCCTTCTTCGGTTTATCTTTCATTGAGAACAACCAGCGTTTGGGTTTTTCTACGGACTGTGCAATGCTTTCGACCTCATGGCCGGGCGATGTAGGATCCGAATTATTGCGATGAGGTTGCCCAGGCGTGTTAAGGTCGACGCTTCTGGAAGGAAGACTATAGCGATCACGTTCCTGTGGAGTATATACTCGCACTTCGAAAGGATCGTGATGCTCATCTGTTACGGGAGACGTGGTCAAAAGGCCATTGTCCTGTCGTAAGATACTATCCCCGTTGCTGTTTAAACCTTTCTCCCTCCAATCTCTGTCCAAGAAGGCATCGCTGTCTGACTGGAAGGAGCGCGATACACCATCAACGTTGTCCAATGACGAAATGAGTGAACTTGAAATCAGATTCGAACTAGTGCCGGGGGACAGCACCAGCGCCGGTGTCTGGGGCAATCCATCGACGTCCCCAAATGGTGAGAACGATCCAATAATTTGTTGTGGTCGAGAACTATGAGACTTGAGAGGCTGATCAAAATAACCGCTACCAAGGATATTTGTCGAGGCGATGGGGTCACCATTATAATTGGACAAATTTCCCAGCATGAGTTTCGTAGGATGGGAAGCAGAATGTCGATCACGAGGATCCGAGGTGCGCCGGATACGGTCCAGAAGTACATGCCCATTGCCTATGATATCTGGATGCTGCAGGTTGTCCGTGGTGTCTGAGGGTATAAGGGAAGAAATTGTCGGCGAGTGACTGGGCCCTAGAGGAATGCCAGTAGACACGGATTGCCATATGCTGGGTACGAGGTCAATGCCTGAAGGCATGTCGAGTGAACCCTGTTCTCGCTTTCGCAACTCTACTTGTTCACGCAACAGACGCAGCCGTTCCGTCCGCTGGGTGAACCTTTCCTCCAAGTCGCGAGCACGAACATTAAGCGCCATTATCACGTCCTCCGTAACCTTTATTTCTCGTTTCTTCCGCTCAATGGCATCGGTAATTTCCAGCTCCGCTTCAGACGCCGTCTCCTTGCTTTCGCGTAGAGCTGTTTCGTCGTCCTTTAAGCGTTGTTGCAGTGCAGCGATTTCCTTGTCCAGATGTTCCATTCGTCGCATGGCATCGTCCCGGGCGCTTTCAGCGGCACGCAACCGTTTCTCTGCGTCCCGCTTGGTACCTTCGGCAGCTCGCTTTGAATCATCCAATATCTTGGTCCGTGACTTCAAATCATTCCTCGCAGTGTCGTCCTGCTTCTTACGCTCCCTACAGGCCTCCAACTCGTGTTGGAGTAAACTGTGAGACTGGGCAGCGGAAGCTTGATATTCTGTCAGTTGGTTGCGTAAATCAAGGACGGAGCTTTTCGAGAGTGATATCTGATGAAGCAACTCGGCTACGCGTGGTGATTGATCGAAAGACGACGTGGTTTGAGCAGTTACGGACGACGAAAGGGCATGCGGGTCATCTGGCGTGACTACAGGCTGCGACGAAGGTGAACGAGGACTCGACTGTGCCGTATTACGCTCTACATGGGTCTGCGAATTGCGAGGTGTGTGTAACGGTAAGCTGGCCGATTTAGGGAGAGGTGGCGGACTGGAACTACGGGAGTTTATCAAGCCAGAACGTTGTGACGACTTTTCACGATTTCGTAAACGAGGTGGAGATCCCCTGGAGAGTCCATGAGGAGGTAGGTTCTTGGTGGAGAAGGGGAGACCAGGTAGAGCTAAGCATATGAATTGATGTCAATGGGGATGGCACGAGGGGGATTAGATAAAAGATATACATACCATTATACTCGTTGAGTCTATCCAATGTTTTCATTCCCAAAATCCCAGAACTCCAGCCATCCTCGTTGCCGGTACCAGACCGTGCGATGACATCTTGATACCAAGCTTCAAGAACACCGCCTCGCCACCACTTGCCAAAGGCACCAATGAACCAAGAATCAGATATCATGGACATATCGCGATGCTCGTTGATAGAACGATCCGATTTTGCTGCTGGAATAATCGCAGCTATGGTGAAAATGCCAAAACTGTGAAAGACGTGTTTTGGGGTGCGGAGGGAAACCGAGGCTCTATTTGCGAAATGAAATGGGGAGCGGTTGTCGAAAGGGAGAGTGGTTGTAGCACTGTGTCTGAAAGAGATATGATTCGAGCTGGCCTGGTCCTGAACGTCATGATCATCATCGATGTTATCGAGACGACTGAGATGCTGACGAAAAGACAGCTCTGTAAGGTATGCACGAAAAGAGGTTTCGGAAGGGTTTGTGAGGTAAGCTGCGATGAGAAAAAGAGAAAGAGAACAGAGGCGTAAGCGAGACATGTATGAAAGGAGGAAAGACACGAGTAGACTGACCAAGTACAAGAAAAACGATAGAAAAGACGACGATGCAAAATATGGATTGAATGTCGCCCTTGCCCAATAAAGTGCCGACCAACTCCGCAAAAGGTCTACGAAGGGACATGATGCCCAGGCCACCGAAAGAGATGCTCATGAGAAGAAAAAGAGAGTCCCTCCGAGAATTGTGAAGGCTGCTTGAATGGCCTGGGTTGGCAATGGGGCTGCCAGAGAGAGATTGAGCAGACAGATTTGCAACTGGGCCGCTCGATAGAAGCGACCTCAGCCGATATGATGATGGTGAGAGAGAAAGAGAAGACGAGCAGCAAGAAGCGGCAAGAAGCAGTAAAACTGCCAAAACCTAGCGCTGTGGTCAGAAACCAAATCCAGGTGCTGTGACAGATATGTCACGGAATGTCACAGTGAACCCGACACTGCCCACCTGTGCTCACTATCACTAACAGGCTACAGCTGTACTCACTGCTGCTCACGACGTATATTCAGGTAATCTCTGGGAAATCTCCTATAGGGTATCTCTACTCTCTATAATCGATATCTGTATGTATTCCTTGTCGATTGCTTTGAATCTCAACCAACACCTGACTCACCTCACCTTCGGAATCCGGTTCCGGTTCATTGGTTGGCTCATGTGTTGTCAAGGACAATTGATGTTTCAGTGAATCTGATATAGTTATACAGAACACAGCTATCACAGCCTGTTGGTTACATGGTTGTTACATGGAATCTGTTACTGTGAGCCCGCTTTGAGCCGCATAGAGCTTCTCGGTCAAGAACCGTAGATTACGCTTACACTTTATGGCTGACGTGTTGTGTGTGAGAAAAAAAAAGAGAATGGCTTATAAAGCTGCTCTGGCTTACCAATTGATGAAAAACGCGCGAGGCCCGCCCCTGCCAAAATGCTGAGCTTTGAGCAACAAAACCAAAACTCTTCTGCTCATGACTCACCTCAACAGTCTCAGTCTCAACCTCAGATGCGTCTTCGCGACGAAATTCCTCAAATAAATCAGCCAGCTCAGCGTAACGGTCGTAAACGAAAGTCTCCTCCCACAAATCCTGAAACTCCTCAACCCCCTCCTCCCCCTCAGCCACAACAACAACAGCCACCACCTCAATCCACTGCCCCTCACAATCTTCAACACGTACTACCAGCTCATCTTATGGCACATCCTTTTCCCTTTGCAGGCCCTGCTCCAGGCACAGACTACACTCCCGCCGGTATTCCTCCACAGCCAGGCCAACCAGGTCCTCCTCCAGAGGCTCAGCAGCAGCAGCCACCCCAACAACAGCAATCACCCACACAACAGACATCAGCAGCGGCAGCAGGAGGAAGGGCGTTGAGTAATAGTAAGAGAGCGGAGCAGAACAGGAAAGCACAGCGAGCGTTTAGAGAACGTCGAGACCAGTCAGTCTTTCTTTATTGTCCATTAATGCCACTCACTTCAACCCATTACCTAGACACGTCAAAGCTCTCGAATCTCGCTCCCAGTTGCTCGATGCTGCACTGGCATCGGCAGACGAAGCTAATCGTCGTTGGGAAGAATGTCGTGCGCTCGTCGATCAGCTTAGGGTAGAAAATGCTACCCTTCGAGCTGCACTGAGCCAGCACGTTCAAGTCTTGCCTATTCCTCCCGTTATACCAGGCCAAGAACATCAGGCACCGAAGGGCGAGGGCGAGAACAAGCCTGAATCAGGTGAAGGCGTCAAGTCGGGTTAATATAGACAATGTGGATTGAGCACAGACTTTTTTTTTTGAATCGTTGTCGTTATTCCCTGTTCTACTCTTCTTCCCGGTCTCAACCGTCCTTTCTGTAGATTCTTCGTCGGGGTCCCCTTTTCGTCGTACTTTTATGCAAATAGCGGTAGTCATCCAACTTGTGTGTATCATTAATCCAGTCGTCGTCTTTGTCTTCGGTTCAACTCCTCTTCGCGAGGAGAGAAAAGTGGTCCACAACATCGTCATGAGCGGGAAATGATGAGAACAGAAGGAAAAGCGTTCAAATTTTATGTAACCTCCTGTAGTTGTCTTTGTCAACGTCTTTGTCATCGATGGAATACTTATACCGCTTGTAGTATGGTCCTATCAAGACAGAGAAAGAGTTCAGAGAACTAGAGAGGTGTGTGTATGCACTTTGCTTGAGGATGTGCCAGATTACTGACGCCTGTCTTGACATTTCAACGCCTCACTCAAGCTACATACACCCGTACGGTACCACCACTCGTCAAGATAACCAAGTTCGATTAGGCTCTTGGACTTGCTTGCTACACGACTTGTACCATTATCATAACAAGGACCCATTCGCAGCAAAGTACGATCTATAGTCTGTCGATGCGGGCTTTCAATAGCAGCTAGCTTCCCCCATCATCACCATATTCTCGTCTCTCTACCTGACCTTTCTACTCTCCATGCAACAGTCCTCGCAGCCAGACTGTTCAACAATGTCTTTATATTCTACTCAAAGTCCGTTCTACGGGCTGTAGCCTGCAATGTGACTGGCCCTGCTCCGCCGCGGTACCTGCGCTAATCAACAGAGAATAACGAGTCGGAACTGGTACGTGTCAAGGCGGACACCACTGCTGAGAAGATACCCAGAATTGCGGATGCGGCGCGTACAGTCCATGGCCAGGAACTGGAGGATTTCTCATTGTCAAGTTCTAGGTGTGTATCACGTTCACTTTATTTTGTGCAATGAGCTCAAGAGTCAAGACGGACACATGGTATCCCAGACACAAGAATCACAAACTTGAGAGCAATTGACATACGACGAATCATCGCGATTTAACTGCGCTTTATACTGCATCATGCTCTTTAGCCACTTATTCCCTGGGAGATTCTATTATTCCGACGAAGTATCTCCACCTGCACCTGAGGATAATCCCTGTAAGCGTTGAATCAAATAGTCATTTCGTCTAGAGCCGGAATTTAACCTCTCCTGTAGGTTGCCACTGCCAGAGACCTACCGGTTGTAAAACTCAATCAGTCTGTGATTTTCATTCCAAGCTTACCTCCGTCTGACAATCGTCTTTGATGGCATATGATTGTCTGAACCGTACAAATTGTATATTTTCGTCAAGCAACATTCCAATTCTACTCATTCTACTCAAATTGAATCTCAGTGAGAAACTTACTGACCGAAAAACTTGAATGGGAAAAGAGCATGTACAAACTCCGTTGTCAAGGAAATCCTATCAAGCGACTGCATATTACAAGCTGCTAGCGTCTGCGACTGGTTCTGCGACCCGTACTTGCTTCTACTGTTTAAGGAGAACCTACATCTTTGGTTATTGGACAAGAAGAAGAAAGGTATCCATCACCATTCCTCTAAGATGTACTTGGGTCAGACTTGCTTTTTCTTTGAGGGGTGAAGAGAAACTGCTCGTTAGTATCTTTTCATTTAGCTCGCTTCAGGTCTTATTCACGAATGCTAGAGACGGCTACGACTGTAAAACACATGATCCATACCATGCACAGGGCCTCAGTCATCTCTGCGATCCAGACTTAACGAATTCAAAGGACTTGCGATTCCATATACTAAGCATTGGCAATCGGTACATTATAGATATTCAATAAACATCATATCTCGACAAGCATTAGACTTTAGTTCGTTTTCTTAATACCCAATCTCTGACCACCAAACACTTTCCGTCTTTGCTTCAGCATATGAGTGTACATCACGAACAAGCCTGAACAAACGCTAATGCTTCAGCAAGAATAATCAATGCAACAATGCATGACGAGCTCACCAGGCCACCATAAAACAAACAAGATCCCTCGCAGATAATCATAAGCATTCCACGTTCCAGTGATCCAGCTCCTCGAAAGCGGGTTGGAGCGAGGCAATGTCGAATAGTTCAAGAAGGCCTCCGACCCAGCACCTAACGGATACAGAACATAGAATGTTGTATAACGGAGGAGTGTCAAGATTGGCGAGTCATATTCCAGCAGTGCAGACGCATAAAAAGAGTATCTTATCACTTCCGTCAATGACCATGCGAAAACCATCGAGGTGAAAAGAGGATTCGTCCGAGCCTATCAAATAACAAAAACCATCAGTAATTGGATGCTATCAGACGAGAAGTTGGCACGCACGTTAGAAAACTGTTCTACTACTCCCCACACTATGAAAAGCCGACTAGCGACCTGCATGACAGTTGTTTGCAAGGGGCTGCGCACCCACTTGAGGAGTACATGAACCACTTCCAGAACAGCAAAACTTTGCACGATCGCGGTACTGGTTCCAACGCGTGTGTATGTTGAAGAGGATCTGCGATAGATCGGTAGAAACCATGTTGGCAACAGTACCTCTACCCTGGAAACGCTGAGTGGCGGTTTGGTCGAGGGTAAGAGAAATTTGGGTAGGAATCGAGAAAGAATCGATGAGGCGGTGGCAGTCGTTAAAGGAGTCGAAGAAGCGCTCCCATCCAGGTTGAACACATGAATAAGGATGAGGATGAGGATATATGTCCAACCAATGGCCGAGAGAATATTATAGAATGTGAGGTAGTACTTGACGAAGTGCGTGCCTAGTAAGCTGTCAAGGTTACTTTGAAAATGGCGCAGGTGATGGCTGAAGTTCAAACCTTTCTGAAATGGCTTGATTTTTTCTGTCTTTGCTGTCTTTTGTGGTACAGGAGGACCAGTTACTGCAGCGTCTTTGGCCTTGCCCATGGTCGTTAAGGAAGAGTCGTATCTATCTATCCTATCTAGCTAGTTAGTATACTGATACCTTGTGATTTTGACTGACTTCAACTTGCCACTCGATCAACACTGAGTAAAATGTTCGTGTATTGCTATCGAATGAAATACATTGTAAGACGGAATAAGTATACCAACCCCTATGGAATTGGAACTTATGTCGATACATGGGAGAGTCCATCATGTAGTTCCAAAAAGTCTTTGATAGATCGGCGCCACTGTTTCACCTTCCATTCCCAAAGCATGGAAGATCCCAGAACAACTTCCGCGTGCGACAATCTCATACGAAAAGGCCCCACTTGCCCCCGTTCTACGTGTTCCTAGCCTCACAGCAGCATCCGCTTCATTGGTCAGCGTTATATTGACGAGGATATGCGGGAAAAGTTCTGGTAAGGACTCCAAGTACAAATCGTCCGTCAAGCGATCATCGTTCCCGAGACTGACGATAATGGCCGAAGTGGTGAGAACAGACGAGCTGATAGCTCGCTCTGGAGAGGATGCTGAAAAAACTGGGATAAATATACGATGATCATCGATGACCGCCGCGCGTTGAACCAAAGCCGACTCGACGACAGCCCCAATTGTGTTGCCCTTGGACTTGAGTGGGGCCGAATCGATGAAATGGTTAAAATGGATCCAAGCATTGGGAAAGACATGGCCTATTGTCGGTAATTCGGTCACCAATTCGCTGCTGATAGTCGAGAGGCTTCGTTCCCCAAACAGGATTGTTAGAAACTCCAGCACTCGGACAGGTATGCTAGTGCAATTGGAGGAATCTGCAAGAAGCCGCGCTGATGTATGGTCTTGGGTGTTGAGAAGTAATAGACGTAGAGCGATTTCGGGAGCGGATTCCAGCACCATCCCGTGTGCGACACATTCTTGGAGAAGCAGCGTCCGTCGACTGCGTGAAGTTCTGGAATTCGTTTCTTCACTGTCCGGAGCTTCCTGAGTCAGGGAAACTATATGAGGAAAAGAGTCTTCGACCATTGCTAATTCGTCCGCGACTGCGTAGTCTGGTGTTGGACGGACCAGAGTCAGACCCAAGAGACGGGAGAGATTGTTAACATCCTTCTGCCTATCGTCAATGGTGGTTGCCCAGTCCTGTAAGTATAAGGGTGCAGACTCCGCGATTGGGACGTTATCGTGGTATTTGGTGGGGGTACAGAAGATTGCTTTCCACCTATGGCAATGGTATCAGTCTACGTCCCTGCTGGCAGAGAATATTAGCATACAATCTTCGTCCGCTAAGGAATTCCTGGATCGATCTTCGCAAACATCCTGAGGGAAGATCGAGTGGTAACGGAACAAACATGGAGTCTTCGTGAAGTGCCGCGAAAGGGTAATTGACGGTAGGCAGTGCAGTTCGGGTGAATGAAATAGTGCCGTGCATGGGGCGGGTGGTGATATGGAGGAACATGATTGGAAGATGGGTGAACAAGTGAGAAAGGATTATCATGCTGTATTCGGCCTCTGCAAGAACTTCTGCGTGGTCGAAAGAGATGATGAGTCGAATGGTCTGAAGGGTTGAGGGTTCCCCGCCGGCCAGTCGACTGATTAGGGCAACTAGGGACTCCGCTGCGAGCCTCGCTTGTTCTGTCAATTGTTAGTCGTTACAAAGCTACAAATAGGTTCCGACCCTCACTTTTGCATTGGGATCTGAGACCATCTGTCGGCCAAGGGTCGATACTTATAAGGTCAATCTGCCAAAGCAAAGTCAACTCGAATCACTATCCGCGAACAACTCTCGAACACACCGTTCGGGCTCTCACGTCCTCGAGAATCCGAGTCTTATGCACCCAGAAGTATTGCTTCCAAGTTCGAGATAGTTCAAGATAGTTTTGATGATGCTCCCACGTCGATATTTCGTCGCGAATCTTGGAGAATAGCGCTACAAGAAACCAGGCACAACGCATTGAATGACTTTCGGCAGACTCTGGGATATTCTCTGAATTATAGTCGACTCTGAGTAGTTCCAGGATTGACACGTCGGGACCGGGACGACCTGTGAACAAGACTGGTCAGCCATAGTGGCGAACGATATTGATCATAGACGAACAATCGCTGCCATCTCGACCAAGAATGAATGGGATAACAAACGCATGGGAGCCCAATTCGTGAGCTATACGGGCCTTTCCAAAGGTTTTGATATGGAGCATATCTGGAGGCTGAATATCTTGACCGTACAGAGCATGTTCGCAGGGGAGGTATGCCATGGGGTGTATGATCGGAATGCAGGGACATTCCAGCAAGTCGCACACCACGTTAAAAGGCATCAAATAGGAGTTCGATTGAACGCCATTTTCACTCTACGCTTTCTGCTGCTATCGAGCATTGCGTGGAAACAGTTTTCCCATCGGCCCTTTCTCTGGTTTCAATAGAATGATTCTAAGATTGCTTGCCTGGCCCACCGCTTCCAAGACGCCCAACGGGGGCCAATCGTGCGGACACCGCTTGACCTGGATAATTTTCGGGATCAATGACATCGGCGATGTGATCCTACTCTAGCCTACTATACGTACCTGTACTTTTAACAGCCTATAGACTCCTGTAACTTGAGTAAGCTAGCTGAAGCTGAAGCGCTGAAGCATTGAAGGCTTGGATGAGAGGTACTCGCATGGTGGTTCGAAATGTGCTATGCTCGACATAAGCGCTGGATGACTGGCGCCCGGTTCCGTACCTTGGTTCTTTGGTTTTGGTTCTATGCAGTCATCATTTTCATGTTCAAGCAACGCGTAAAATCCAAGCCAACTCAACGTACGAGGCCCTCGTCGCCAGAAGATTCAATCGACGATGATTCTGTTACTGCCACTGCCGAAGAGTCGCCTTCCACCATAGTCAAAAAATTCAAGGACAAGGCAAAGCGTAATAAGCCGAAATCTAGGCTCAGTTTCGGCGGAGAAGATGAAGAGGTTGAAGAGGGAGGAGACGCTTTTCAGCTCAAGAAATCCAAATTAAGCCGCAAGCTGGCTTTGGGACAGAGCTCTGCGTACGTGTCAAGAACATATCATTTCGATTGCCTGACCCTTGACCTTTAGAAATGTACCGACAAACCTCGATCAAGCTACCATAAGTCCCAGTCGACCTACTTATGACCAGGCATACCTAAATGAACTCAAAGCAAGTACAACATCAACAAGGGCACCCGTTCCACTCTCAGATCCATATGATGCAGACATGTCCATGATGTCCCTCGATGCAGACAACGTTCAAGGCAACGAAGTCACTGGTAAGTCGTTCTATGATACATCCTCTCGGCACAGCGTCTGAAAACCTGCCAGAATCCTCAGAGACGATTATACCATCCGAATCTTCCGTCAAACAGGCGAAAGAAAGAAGAGAACGTCTGCGAGCAGCCAAAGCTTCCGGGAACGAAGACTTCATTTCTCTTTCGGTCACCAAGGCACCTGAGTACCAAGGACCGCATCCCGAAAGTAGGCTTGTGCGAGAAGAAGACGAATTGGGTGAAGCAGACGATGGTGAGTCGCGGTCGTACCACAAAAGAACATATTTTCACGACTATACTTCAGAGTACGCCGAATATACTAGTGCGCAGGAACGAATAGCTCTAAGTAAAAAATCGCGCAAATTAGAGGCCAGCAAACGCCGCGAAGCCATGAAAGAGATGATTGCTGACGCGTAAGTAGCTTTCTCTTTCCGTGTTCGCCCATGAGATCAAATACATCACTAGTGACGAAGAAGATGAAGAAACTACCGAATGGGAACAGGCGCAGCTCAGACGAGGAGGCCACCTCCCAAGTCGGTCACCGGCACCGGCATCAAAGCCATCCAAGCGTCCCTACAAACCGGCACCAAGTCAGCCAATTCATTCTGTAATGTGCAATCATATTGCTAACGTTTTCGGATTAGTACCTCTTTCGACGCCGATCCCAACACTCAGTGCTTCTCTCGCCCGTTTGACACAGCAGATGGCACAGTTGACGACGTCACACGCAGGTAACACAGCTGCCCTCAACACGCTTGCACAGGAGCGCGAACAAGTCGATGAGAGAGAGAGAGAAATGCGAGAGCTTGTTGGGAAAGCCGAGGAGAAACGTGCTTGGTTTGGTTCCTTCCGGGAGTGGGTAGAAGGTGTCGCAGGCTTTTTAGATGAAAAGGTATAATCACCCCGTTCTTTATGTGTAATACGAGTTATATACTAACCCCTTTCACAGTACCCCCTTCTAGAACAGCTTGAAGAAGGACATCTATCGCTATTAAAAGAACGCTACGACATGGTAAGCAGCCGGAGACAGCAAGATGATGAAGATGACCTTTCGGTCTTCCTCGGACCCCTACCGTTACTGGAAGATACTGAAACCACGAGAGAGGCCGATCCTCAGGCTACAAGACGCCAGCGCCGAATCGCCCGAGTCTCTCGTCGCCAACAAAGGCAATTGCGTCAGAAAGCAAGACCTGCGGAGGAAGAGGGATATTCAACGGATTCTGAAATA
Source organism: Paramarasmius palmivorus (assembly GCA_037176845.1). Taxonomy (NCBI): domain Eukaryota; kingdom Fungi; phylum Basidiomycota; class Agaricomycetes; order Agaricales; family Marasmiaceae; genus Paramarasmius; species Paramarasmius palmivorus. The sequence continues at coordinate 205,232 of JAYKXP010000052.1, read as the reverse complement.
CCACCCGCAGACGAAGACGCTTATCGTTCGGCATTGCGATCGGTTATCACGCAAACGCAAGACGTCTTGTCTGATGTGAAGGCGAAAGAGTTTCTGGATCCGGGCCAAGGACAGTGGGGTGTTTGGAGAGAAAAGTACGCAGACAGTTATGTTGGTGCTTGGGGTGGCCTAGGTGTGGTCAGTGTATGGGAGTTTTGGGCAAGACTGGAATGCATTGGCTGGGATTGTATTGAGGTTTGCGTTTGATTGACTTGGGAGTTGAGCACCGGTTTGACTGCCTTACAGGACAAGAAAGGATTAGAAAGCTTCCGATGGTACCAAGGGCTCTACGACTACTCTCGGCCTGGGGATCCCTCCGATACAGCGAGGGAATTAGGCCCCGATGGTGATCTCGTGTCTTCCATGATAACAACAGCCATAATCCCGAGAATGTCCAAGATCATCGAAGGGGGCGCTCTAGATGTCTATTCACACTCGCACATTCGGAGAGTGATTGATATCATGGAAGAATTAGAAGCGACTATTGAACCGGGCAGTCCCAAGCTCCAGGTAATCGCACTTCTTCATGTTGTCGAATCTTTCTAACTCGTAAGTTCTGTCAGGTGTTATCTAAATCGGTCGTAATCTGCTTTGAAAAAGCTATTCATGAAACCGAAAAACTAATAGCTAAATTCACAAGTACGGTGGCAACACGCCCAGCTCCGGCTTTTGACCCAGAGTCTGTACCATCAAGGCAGCGCTTCTTGACGCGCCGATTGAAGCTGTTGGCCAACTTACTGCAATGGCGAAAACTGACCGGAGAACGATTTGGACTGGGACAATTGGCCGCACGAATTGTAGATGGACTTATCCTTGGGATCGCAGAAGGTGGATGGGAAGTTGGTGGTGCCGATGTTATTCAGACAGTGAGCACATGTTAGCTTATGTTAGATGAAATGCTTACCTGGATCCGACAGGTAGCAAGCATGTTACCTCCAGAGCTTATGACCAGAGACATCAGGACAAGGTTGAACAGTTGACAATATGTACACTACGACGAGGAGGATGGCATTGGGTTGTCGTCAATTGTGCTATTCAACAGGCGAGATGAACTTATTGTTGATGCTCGGGGCAAAACCTACTCTCCCTCCAGAAGAATAATCAAACGTTGTGTACCCTAGTGGATGCCTGTAAGCGTTACCAACGCGAAGGGATGCTTTTCTCTGCGACTTACACGACTTCAGAAATTCATCCCCTAACACCCATCAGCGTTTTCCCGTGATAGAAAGTTTTTTCTTAAGCACACCTATGATAGCCAATGTGGCTGGCCACAAGTTGTCCCGAATCGCGATTATTCCTCCTACACATCGTCTGGCAAAGGGCTTAATTTTTGAATAGGTATATCATCCTGGACTTACGATGGGTCCGAAGCGGATGTACCTGCGACATTTAGTATTAAGAACCCAAGAAAAGTCACCTTCATACCTAGATTAAAGTCGTCCGGGTGTAGGAGAAAGGAATGTTCGGCAAAGGTGAGACTGATCTTGGGCACTAGGTTGCATGGGTACGTGTAGAATCCTAGAGTGCGTCGAACAACCGGACAGTCCGCCAAACACTCGAACTTACCACCGGTAGCGCCATACTCTGTTGCATTTTGTGCACCTGGAATCTGTCGATATATAGTATCGAATTGAGGACGTCCAAGGGTTCGTTCTGGGAACGTTGCTCACCATTCTATACAGCTGATCAGCAGCATAGCCAGGCAAGTAGATAAAGGTTGTCCCGGTATCAATAGCCTGGACACATGTTAGCCAGAGCAAGTGAAGACGTTACGATCACCTACCGCAGATATCATGTTATCGACAAAGATGGCTTGAGTGCCTTGAACACCTAAGGCATTCAACGGGATGGACCAGTATGCCTAGCCAGCCCGTCAAAAAGATACAGTCGCTCATCGACGTTTGGCTTACACGGCGAAGGATAGGAATCCATTTAGGTGGAGACATGGCCTTCGATGGATCAACGCAACCCAAACAGACCTGAATATAAACGGTTTAGAGTCGGCCGCTGGCGCTCATCTCAAGTTGCAGAACATAACTTACTTGTGACCCATCAACTCGCCCTCGTTCCAGGTGTACGGAGAAGATTGGTAATTGTACCTTTCCCTTCAAAATCGCATTTTCCACAAAGGTGTAATCCCCGGACTGGGCGATCGTCGAGAACGCAGCACCCAAAATACCGTCAAAAGGTTGTTCTGTAAATTCAGAACTCTGATGAGTGACTGAGGCGAACGTTTGATTTTCGACACGAATGTCGGCTATTGTTACCGTATCCTTCGCCGTTTTGCCACGAACCGAACCTGTGCCCTAGATAATCGATCAACTATGCATACAAAGACTGCCCACTGGCCGGACTAACATAGAATAGGTGGAATGGTGAACCCTGATTCTGATAAGTGGAGCTTCGCTCCGGTTCGTACTGCATTGACTCGCAATTGCGACAGTTGCTAGGCACCCATAGGTCTGCCGAACCTGTGTCAAAGTCCACGGTCAGTTTCTGCGGTGGTGTTCCGATCCCACAACCCCCATAATAGACCAAATCCAGTCCATTCTGTATATCGTCGCGAAGAGGCATTATGCCAGGGGGCGATAGTACTGTGTCGAAGACATGGGTGATATCTTCCAGGTCGCCGTTTGGGTCATCGTCGAATGGGCCATATCGGAACATCGCGTTCAAAAGGGTATCGTCGACATCGGGGTACTTTTCGTTGACAATTTCCGAGATGTCGTTTGCCGGATTGAAGTGATTGAGGAAACCATCTTGGCGAACAAGTGACTCGTATTTTCTCAACAGGGCCTTCAATTCGCCATTCTGCCAAAGGCGTTAGAACAATGGCAATGCGAGAATATCCAAGGACACGCACAGCGATTTCAACATCAAAACCTCTTTTAGTAGATGGATCGGCGGAGTTGCTGAACGAACGACGGGTGATAGGAAGAATGTAACCAGTTGTCGCGTAGGATGGTGATAATAAATGAAAGAATACGAAAAGAGCGAGCAATTTGAACATGAGGAACAATCTCAAAAGGCGCGAACAGAGGCGCTTCCGACGCGTCCCTGTTATAAGTGTTGTTACGTATGTTTCACGATTACAATTTAAAGAATTTACACCATAAGAATCCGGCAAAAAAAACTCCTGGTCTCAGGAGACATCATCTCTACACACCTCTACTTCAATCTAGTGAGCGGCTCCCTGTTCTACCCTAGCGTTGCTCCTAGTTTTTCCCCCTTCCAAGTTCTGCCATCCCTCAGCAGTCCAGTTACTCCAATGGCGGACGTGCCATCTCGCCCTCCAGCGAGCAATCATAACAAACACGGAGATCAACACAATAGCTGCGCCGACGACAGATACCACGATAATGACTGTGCGCTGATGACTAGTTTCTGAAGATAGATGGCTCGATTGCGTTGAATGTGGTTTCCCGAGATCCGTCATGATTGCTGGATGCATGGTAATAGTCTGCACCTCGTAGATGGTTGTGTCGGAGTTGACCTGAGTGGAGACCGTGAAAGTCGTCGTCAACGGTGTAAAGGGATCGATGGTTCGCACTGCTGTTCGCAGATGCCAAGATGTGATTGCCCCGCCACTAGAGCCTGATGTTGGAGTTTGCCATGATTCGTCGGGTAGGATGACTATTCCCAATACAAAATGGAACAGTGTGGCGAATACGACGAGGGCTGTGAACATATTTTCGACGGAGCGTAGCACTGAACATCGAGAAGCCTGTGCTTTTATATAGAATTCCAAGACACTGTCTGCAAAGAACAGTTCTATGCGTTCGAGACATTATCGATGCATCATCGATGATCTACGGTCGAGTCCAAGAGTCTGATAAAAAAAGGGGTCCTGAAGGAAAGACAAGGTCGATAGTACATTGTTTTAAGGTGATGAAGTGAACCGAGCGAATCAGGAGTTATAGTCAAAGTTCATGGATATAACGTATGCCTGAAATTTCCAAAAAGCGTAGATGATTAGGATGCCGGATACCACCAAGACGGAAAACATTTCTGCGAGTACTTCGCGGAACTGTCGCGTTGCCCTTGCCGCTCCTTCCAAGTCAGGATTCACCTTTTCATCGTCCCAGTGAGAATGATCTTCGCCACCTGGCCGAAACTTTGTCCTTCTCATTCCTAAGTTGCCTCGTAGCGTCATAGCCATTCCAACGCCATATATATGACGTCTCTTCTCTAGCCAACCTCTCCGGATCCTTTCTCCATAGTACCTGGAAAAGACCACAGGTAGAGCTTGAATCGCAAGGATGAACCGGAGCTTCACATTCATTGTCCAACTAGGCTCGGGAACTTTAAGATGAGTAGCAAGTTCGTAGCCTAGCAAACGATGTGTGACGGCGCAGTTCCACTCCAGCGTGTTATACAGCGGTGGTCGTCCTGTTGTTGCCATTAAAATGGGCATCGTGGGGGCATTGAAGGCGCTCGGATCGCTCTCGTCGTCGGGCGAGAATAGGTGGATGACCATCGATGTCAAGAACTGGTCCGAAACGTCTATGTTGGAAAAGTATCTCCGCAATATAGTGGGCGAAACGCCCAGATAGAATCCTACGTGCCTCCAGATAGCCAGGAATGCTTCGGCATCTTCCCGGCGTGGCGTCAACCCCAAAGTGGTTAGCGTCCATAAAGTGACGGTGGAGAAGGATGCAAGCCTAGATACATGAAAAATTTAGTGATGTTACGACCATGAAACATGTGTAAACCTACGTAGCGCTCATATCTTCCTGAGAAATAGGAACATCGTTGACATGAGGGTCATCTGAGCTTCGTTTGATCTTTGCTCGGACTTTCTCTCTAGCCACACCATGGAGCATCCGGACTCGAACAATTGACTTCCAACCTTCACCTCCGGGTAAAATGTGAGCGGTGCCACGAAAATCAGATGCCGGAGAGCAGCATCTCATGACATCGAGCACGAACTGAAATGTCTCCAAGAGTCTGCGGAAGGTTCTGTCACTTGAAGCCGAGGAGACTTCGCCTGCTTTTGAAGGGACAAGATAAGAGATTGCTTCGAGAGTTCGCACGATTCGAGGGCTAAACATATTCATGAGCAAGGAATGGAGATACTCAATGTTTCACGATACCTTGCGAAGCCTCCTGCAAGGCTGTAGTATAACAATGACTGAGCAATTTGTACACTGTTGTCCAAAAACAAAGCTCTGCCCTGGTCGAATTGCTCGTCTGTCACTCGAATGTCTGTCGGTGGAACTTCTGTGATTGCTTTCCAGAATGTGCTGACAGGTGACGCATTGTCGTGAGCATCAAGTTTGGTTACGAAGGTATGCAACCTATGAAACATGTCGAGCCCGGCCGCAGAGTTGCCAGACAAGAGATGAATCACTGCCGCATCGCAAAGAGGATCGCCTTCCATTCTCCACCTGACTTTGGGGGTCAGAATCGCTGCATGGTACATTTGAACATAAGGACATACTTCACGACAACGTCTTCTGGGACACTATGTTCATCCCAAACGAAAATATGGCCGAGATATCGTATCACATCACCATGGGCGAGAGAACGAGTATCGGACGAATGGTTGATGTATTTCACAGGTTTGCTGGGGTCGATGCGCAAAGCACCCGTCGAGGAAGGTATTCTGAGGCTATGAGAAGGCATGAAGAGAACAGTACTGCTCAGAAATCGAGAGATATAAGCTGAATGGATCCATGCCTGTGATATCCCATAGTAAACATGATGTCAAATAGCCGGAGGTCAGGCGGTCGTTGCCTTTTCAGGGTTTGAAGGGCTTCCCTTCAAACCCTCACCGTTACACTCTAGCCTTAGGACTATGCTACTCTTCCTATCCTTTCTCTATGCGACCTTCGCGTTATCTACCGCAAACGAACTCTACACTCTTCAAGACAACTACTCCGGCTTTGATTTCTTTGAAGGCTTTACATGGTTCAACAACGACGATCCCACTCATGGGCGAGTCAACTATGTCGACCTACAGACTGCAATCAGCAAGAACCTCTCCTTCGGTGCATTTCCTCGCCATTTGATATATCCCTAGTCCTAATGCAAACCAGCTTCTGCTGACAACTCCAAATTCGTCTTGCGAGTAGACCCTACACAATACGTTCTTCCCTACCAACGAGGCCGGGATAGCGTGCGGATAACCTCAAGAGCTGGCTACGAAGAAGCAGTCATAGTACTCGATGTTGAACACATGCCTATCGGTTGCGGCACCTGGCCGGCGTTTTGGACTCTCAGCGCGAAAGGACCGTGGCCAAACGGAGGAGAGCTGGATCTCATTGAAGGTAAGCAAATTCATTCGCTAATATGCTCCTAACCATGCCTTAGGTGTCAACATGAACACACGAAATGTGGCATCTCTGCACACGACACCGAATTGCGCTATGCCTGATAGTGGTGATCCAGGGCGTGTAATGACAGGGTGAACGTCACTTCCCATCATCATGTTTCTAGCTACTTACCTTTGCTCCAGAGTACCTGTTTCCAGCAATTGCGACTCGAGCGTGAATTTCAATCAAGGCTGCGGCGTCGAATTTACCCAACCGCATTCGTATGGCGTTTCTTTCAACGAAAACAAAGGTGGAATCTACGTACTTGCAAAAACGTCTCCGATTCGCGTCTGGTTCTTTCCGAGAAACTCTCCCGATACTCCTCAAGAACTCTTGCATCAAGGAAATTGCACAGGAAAGCTTGATCTTAGCCGATTCAAAGTCCCCGATGCCTCTTTCCCAACTCAAGATAACTGCCGTTATTCGGACCATTTCGATGCTCATAACATAGTGTTCGATATTACTCTCTGCGTTGGTCTGGTTATCCAAGGTCTCTTGAACCGATACTGACAAGCTTTATAGGGTGACTGGGCTGGCAGCGCTTTTACAAAAGCTGGCTGTGGCTCTTCTTGTTCTGACTGTGAGTTATTGCACCCATTCGCACATTCTGCCATCTGACATATATTTCAGTCGTTGACAACAATCCACAAGCATTCAGAGATGCTTATTGGGAAATCAACCGGCTTCAGATTTACACGAAGGATTCGAATGTTGACATGTTAGGCTTCACTGCCCAGGGAAACGTTGGGCGTTACTAAACGTAGCGACCATTACATTTGTACTACTCTCACGAACACGATCGTCTGACCTGTATTACCGGACTGGCAAATTCTTTACCGGAATCACCGCGTGTCCGTGTTCTGTTCATATAAAGGCTGCGCCAATCGTGTAAAGGATGAGAAATCGTTCCACAACGTAGGCCCAACATGGTCAGACTACTCGCCCCAGTCCTGCTGGTGGGATGTCTTTTCAGCGCTGCCCTTGGCGTATCCATCTCTTCCTTATTGAAGAGTAGAGATGACAATCTACCTGCGAGAGTACCTTATGTCTTCCCTGCCCCAGGGACAGACCCGGTGAGGATTGCCATCCCGAAGCCTTTCACTAACCTTACCAAGCTCTAGATTGCCGATAAGATTCGCTCCAGACGTACTAATGGTACTCTTTTGGATTTGGACGGTGCGCTGTGAGATCTCGTTCTCTTGACTCGTTGATATGTGGTCGTAGTATAAACTGAATCATAAATAGGCTTAATGCACCACTCATTGCTTCCGGATGGGATGCGTTGTTTAGTGCGATCAGAGATAATAGCACATTACCTGGAGATATGCGAGAATTATTTGTTAGTTTTGCTATATCGTTCATCACATCGCAGGCTAACAGAGCGTCCTAGATTCTTCGGATTGCGGTCGTGAACAACGCTGCCTATGAATGGTACACGAATTCCTATTGAAAAATTTTTGGATTTGATACAGCCTGACGCCCCACAGGATTCAACACGAATCTGTTGGTCGATCTGAAGGTCTCACCCTTGACCAACTTCTTGCAATACGCTTTGCCCCGCCATTCCTAAAGGGAAATGAAGCAAACTACACCAGTATCCTCGGCGGGCCCCTCACTGCGGCAATATTGTTCGCCGACTGGATCACCAAATCCGTCCATGTCCCCGACGAAGTGTTTGACCGGCTTGCGCAGTTTTTGAACGACCAACAAATGGTGGAAGCGACTGCGACAGCAGGAGGATATAACTTTGTGAGTAGGTTTGTTGTGGCGTTGAACGTAGATGGAAAGATGGATGTTCCTGTTCCTGTGCCAGAATAAATGTACAGCAAGAGTATCAAGGATAAAAATGATCACTCACATCATAACGCGTACAATGTTTGCATGTCGGGCACACAACCTTTTTCTTGCGTGAAATAATCTACGATGTCCTTTGCTTTGCACTTGACTGCCGTTCGAAGCATTTCAGGCGATATTTTGACCCTATCCTCAACCTTCCTCTTCTTGTTCCCTTTCTGCTGAGGTTCGACCAGAATCTTTACCATGTGTAGATTCCGTTGACGGATGGCAATGGTGACTACCAATCCATTTTTATGAGCCGGGGAAGCACCATGGAAAAGAAGGAATTGGACGAGAGGAAGGAATCCAGCATGGACGGCCTTTGTCAATGCATACCCTGAATGGGCGTTTGCATTTGGCGGATATGAAGAGTTATTGTATAAGAAATTGAGAAGAGGAAGCGGGTGATGGCTCTTGTCGTATTTTTTTCCGGGAGAAAGATGGCGGAAGAGATGGCGAGGTAAGTCGGGTGAGCGATCTGGGGCTGGAAGCAACGGTAAGACTTTTTCGTCGCATGCTATCGGGTATCGCAGTGGGTCGTCGACATGGTAGAGATACTGGGCTTTGTACGACGGTGGTGAAGAAGAAAAAATTTGGTGAAATCGACGATTTACTTGAGGAAGAGCAGGAGAACGAGCCCAGAGCTGGATTTCGTACAATAGCTCGACAGGAAGAGTGTTCATAACTTGTTCTGATTCATACTCGAGCTGGGGTGTTCATGTCACATTTTTGTCACAACAAAATTTACCACTTCTTTCCCAGACCACTATGAGGAAACAGTTGGATCCTCGAATATCTCATCTCATATCCAACAATGTCGCAAAGAATCACAGGTCATTCATAGTTTTGGTCGGGGACAAGGGAAGGGATCAAATCGTCAATCTCCATTACTTGCTTTCCCAAGCTAGGGTCAGTGCCAGGCCAAATGTGCTTTGGTGTTATAAGAAGGATCTCGGTTTCACAACGTGAGTGTCGTGCTATTTTGTCTTTATATCAACTTATACTTCCGTAGGCATCGTAAAAAACGCGAAGCAAAAATCAAACGAGACGTTAAACGCGGTATCCGTGAACCCAATGAACAAAATCCATTCGAAATTTTCGTCACCGTTACGGACATTCGCTATACCTATTACAAGGAGTCGCACAAGATATTGGGTCACACATATGGCATGCTCATTCTTCAGGATTTCGAAGCCATCACCCCCAACCTTCTCGCCAGGACGATAGAGACGGTACAAGGTGGCGGCCTAATCGTTCTGCTTCTGAAAACCATGACCAGCTTGAAGCAGCTCTACACCATGACTATGGATGTTCATTCCCGTTATCGGACGAATGCGCGAAATGATGTAGTAGCACGCTTCAACGAGCGTTTCATCCTTTCACTTGGCGCATGTCCGGATTGTCTTTTCCTGGACGACGAGCTGAACGTCTTGCCTATCTCAAGAGGGAAAGACATCACTCCGTATCAGCCCCCTTCTGCTACGTCACCCGAGGCAAAGGAGTTGAAAGAGCTGAAGCAGAGTTTATCAGATACACCCATCGCTGGGCAGCTCGTAGAGTTGACCAAAACGACTTCACAAGCGCGCGCTCTCCTCACCTTCATCGACTCCGTCACAGCCAGAACACTCTCTAGTACATGCACACTCACTTCTGCGCGAGGTCGTGGCAAATCTGCCGCCCTGGGTCTAGGTATTGCTGCTGCCATCGCACATGGCTACGCCAACGTATTTGTCACTTCACCTACCCCTGAAAATCTTCAGACCACCTTCGAGTTCGTATTCAAAGGTTTTGACGCCTTAGGGTACACTGAACACCTAGATTATGACATCCTACAAACGACGAACCCAGAATGGGGTAAAGCTATCGTTAGGGTCAACATCCTTAAAGAAGGCCCAGGTGGTGTTGGTCATCGCCAAACCATCCAATATATTCAGCCAGCCGATGCACATGTCCTCGGTCAGGCTGAGCTCGTCGTTATAGACGAAGCAGCAGCTATTCCTCTTCCGCTCGTTCGCGAACTTCTAGGCCCTTACCTGGTCTGGATGGGTTCCACTATCAATGGATACGAGGGTACAGGAAGAAGTCTCAGCCTCAAATTAATCAAGGGACTCCGTGAAGAAAGCGCAGCCTCCGCCTCTCTTGCTACCTCAGAGTCTGATGAGGGGAGCAAGAAAGCGTCCGGTTCCGGCGGTAAAAAGCGTACCAATCGAATACTCCACGAAATCACGCTCACTACACCTATCCGATACGCCCCCAACGATGCAATTGAGTCGTGGCTCAACACCGTTTTATGCTTAACCCCGCCACCGCCTTCACCTCTTCATGGTACCCCTCACCCAAGTACATGCCAACTCTATAGAGTCAACCGGGATACATTGTTTAGCTTCCACCCAGCCTCCGAAGTTTTCTTACAGCGCATGATGGCGTTGTACGTTGCTTCGCACTACAAGAACCAACCCAACGATCTACAGCTCATGTCAGATGCACCGGCCCACGATTTGTATGTTTTACTTCCTCCCCTCGAAGGCAAAGAGGGCGAGCTACCTATGCCTTTGGCTGTCGTACAAGTTGCCCTGGAAGGCCGAATATCGAGAGACGCGATTCTCGAGGGTTTGAGTAGAGGTCTAAGAGCGGGTGGGGACATGATTCCTTGGTTGGTGAGCATGCAGTACCAGGAGAGCAGGTTTGCAGAGATGAGCGGTGCAAGGGTGGTCAGAGTTGCTGTGGATCCAGAGGTGGTTAGCGTTAGTATCATTATTTGGTTTGCCCTTTTGTGTTACTAATGTTGACTAGATGGGATACGGATCGAGGGCTTTAGAAGCGTTACGGGAGTTCTATCTAGGAGAGCATATCTCCCTTGATGAGCCGGATGCACCTAAGCCGAAGGCGAAGTATGACAGACCAGGAGATGTGGCAAAGGTATCTTTCTTTTATTCAGTGTAAATCAAGTCTTTGGCTAAATGAAATGGACAGAATACAGACCTCCTCACCGACGAGATCTCTATTCGACGTGCGGACCGGATGCCTCCTCTACTGGAACGGTTGTCGGAAATCAAACCCGAGTCTTTGGATTGGCTGGGTGTTAGTTTTGGGCTGACAGGGCAACTCCTTCGGTCAGTCTTCTCTTGGATATAAATGGAAGAGACTAAGAGAAAGGTCATAGATTCTGGAAACGTCTAGGGTATACACCACTTTACATCCGGCACACGGCGAGTGATTTGACCGGGGAACATACCTGCGTAATGGTACGCACATTGCACAACGCTAAGTCAGAAGAGGAAGATACAAACCAGGATGACGATGCATGGTTGGGCGAATTCGGTATCGACTTCCGAACTCGTTTCCTCACACTACTCTCCTTCCCAAAATTCCGCGAATTCTCCTCAGTGTTAGGACTGAGCGTCCTTGAAGCCATCAACAGCTGTGCCGCTGTGAAACGTCTGGATGGCACTACGAATTCCAAGACTCTCACGCCTGCTTTGCTCAACACCCTATTGACTCCATTTGACCTCAAACGGCTGGAATCATACGGAAACAACCAACTTGACTATCATGTCATCTTGGATCTAATGCCAATCATTTCTCAGCTCTTCTTCTCCAGACGGTTCTCTAGCTCAAACAAAGGCGGAGAACTGGATGAAAAAGAGGGCAAGGGCTCAGGGATATCGTTATCTGCAGTTCAATCCGCGATTCTACTTGGAATGGGGCTCCAGCGTAAGACTGTCGAGGACGTAGAGGGCGAACTGAACCTACCTGTCAGTCAAGTTCTTGCGTTACTCGTTAAGGTGGTTCGGAAGATCTCTAATCGACTTGGCGATGTCGTGCGGTCTGATCTAGAGAAAGCGTTACCGCTTCCGCCACGATCAGCAGAAGCTCGTGTAGTTCTAATGGGTTCGGAAGGAAAGCAAACACAGGCGCTCGAGGAGGAATTAGATGAGGCGGGGAAGGAAGAAAGAGAGAAGCGGGAGAGGCAGCGAGAAATGATTGGAGCTTTAGACCTTCGAAAGTTTGTCCTATTTCATGCCTGTTTGTCAAGATCGACTGAATTGACGAATAAAGCAAATAGGTACGCAATTGACGATTCGTCGATGGATTGGACGGCAGCCGAGGCGGCAGTGGCTAGTGGGAAGGCAAAAGGGGTCATAAGTGTTAAATCTAACGACATGACTAAGAAGAGGAAGGCAGAGGGGGATGAAGGTACGCAACAGGGTGCAGAAGGGAAGAAAGGAACGAGAAGAGGCGGGAAGAAAGTCAAGCGGTAAAACAGTATCCATTGACACACGGAAATTCATATCTATCGTGCCGTATCGAGAACCAAAAGTATGTTAGGACCTTAGGTATCTATGTAGACGTGTTGTAATTCAGTTGTGGAGCGGCCAAGATACAGACGCCCCTGGCGGACAGCGTTGCGGACAGCGTTGCCTGAGTTGTGAGAACCTTGATAATCCAGAGAACGGCGCATCACCGTTTTGTTGTTTACAATGTTTTCACCCGCGATGTTTACCTTTATCTACGTATTAGTTGTGATGGTATATCATGACGCCAAGCTAGACATACTGCAGTTACATAGGATCAAAAAATCAACCTCTGTGCCACATAACGTGGGGAGCTGAATAGGATCAGCTATAACTCTCCCAAGAAAGTACCGAAACGATATGGTTGCTCGGCTCATGGTCTCTGACCTCTTCCTTCCCAGCTCAATCCATTGTTGTGTACGCCTTCCCATTGCTTAAGTGCCTCCTCGTCCCATTTCTTTCCAGACAGGTCATCCTCCTTCCTCAAAAATATCTGACCTTCAATCTCCGGTGGTACATATGAGTTGTGTACAGGGTGCCTAGAATGTTCTGTCAATTCCTAGGTCCACATCCGGACGTGAAAGAACGTACGCGTAGTCTGGATTGTACCGATAACCCTCAGAATACCCTAATTCCTCCATTAGCTTCGTCGGTGCGTTGCGCACCTGCAATGGTACTGGAAGCGTGAGATCAGCTTTTGCGGCTAATTCCGCACGACTATATGCTTCGTAGGCCCGGGTCGATTTCGATGCCTCGGAGAGGTAAGTGACAATATGTGCAAGATTGATACGGCATTCAGGCATCCCAATGGTTTGGCAGGCCTGTAGAGCTGCCATTGCCTATATGTGAAACCGTCAGTTCACGTTCACGAAGCTGAGAGTGGCACTTACTAGTGGCAAAGCATGTCTATCAGCCAAACCGATATCTTCACTTGCACACACAACCATCCGCCTCGCGATATAGAGAGGGTCTTCTCCTGACACCAACATCCGGGCTAGCCAATATAAAGCCGCGTCTGCATCGCTCCCTCGAACACTCTTATGTAGAGCAGAGATCATGTCGTATCGCGAATCTCCTGTACGATCATAAGATGTAGATACCGAGCGTCTTAACGATTCCATCAGATCTTGCTCGGACACAGACCGAGGAGCCAGTAAGGTGAGTTCGAGAAGGGAAAGTGCGGTTCGAGCATCTCCAGCCGACAAGGATACGATAGATGAGACTACCCTTTGAGTTATGTGGGGGTAGCATGGAAAGTGGGCGTGGGAGCTGCTGGTATCAATTGGTTGAGACGTAGACGGTGTTGAGGGGGGAGTTGGATTACCCTGAGAGGAAGGGTCAGTACCAACGCTTTGTGCCTCCTTCTCTTTGGATGAGACGCGTAAGATGGCATTTCTGATTATCGTATCGATCTCAGTATCGGAGAGGCGCTCAAGTACGAAAACTCTGCCACAAGGTCATCATGAGAATAAGATTCTATCTCAAAAGCGATAACTTGCCTACATCGGCTCAGTAGAGCACCGTTCAACTTGAAAGATGGATTTTCTGTTCAAAAGCCTTAAACAAATATCAAATGTCGTGCGGCAAGATATGGTCTGACCTGTTGTTGCACCAACGAGCTGAGAATAGTTAGATCGTTCTTTCTGCCTTCTAGATAATACGGTTCACCTGTATATGCCCTTGCTCGACGTATGGAAGAAAAATATCCTAAAGGTTGTTTCAGAAGGACTGATTCGGAACAGGAGGTAATCACACCTGCTGAGCTCTGTTGAAACGATGGATTTCATCCAGAAATAGTATTGTTCTCCTACCAAGATATAGATTGTAAGATAGGTCTGTGCGCAGAGACAATTACTTACCGTCCGCTTAGTGATAACGTTTGCTTCGCTTCATCAAAGACAGAACGTACATCGTTTATGCCCACCACGGTGGCACTCAGCTCTTTGAAGATTGAACCTGTCTGTTTAGCAATCAATCGTGCCAACGTTGTCTTTCCACAACTAGACAAAACTACAGTCATCAACAAGACAATAGAAGGAAAGGACGCACCCCGGTGGCCCCCAGAGTATCAGCCCCGTAGACCGGGAAGCAAAACAAGCCATGAACAGGCCATCCGGATCTGATATGTGTTTCTGACCAACAAATTCTGATAGAGAAGACGGACGAAGTCGTTCCGCGAGAGGGCTAGCTTGTTCGAGGTTGGCGGATATTTTGTTTCTTTTGGCCGGCAAGGGATTCAAGTTACCGGGTGTAGGGGGATTGGGTCGTTTTTTGGACATAGATATCGAATGTGTATTCTTAGGTTCTTTGTGGGTTTGTGGCTGAAAGATGGGGTGAATGAGCTTCTGTGAACCAGAAACAGCCTTTGAGCTTTTAGATTGCGTTAACGTCGCAGTTACTGAGGCATCTGCGGAGCCTGGAGCCGCGGGTACCAAAGAATCGTTACACTGGCTGTCCAAATGATGATTGATATTCTTTTCCGGAACGTTCTTGTTGCATATTGGGCTGAACACTCCAGTTAAAACTTGGCCGATACACCTATATTGAGCCACTGCCTACCAGACGACTAAAGTGGTCAGAGTTAGCCATTTCCTTCCGAGTCATTGAAATAACAGATTTACCCATTTGAGCCGGTGCCATTTCTTCGATTGTACCAGCCAAGCTGGGTAATGGAGAAAGCAGCGAGAGACGCGTTTGTTTAAAATTGTTATAACGTCAACCACCGGCAGGCAAAATTCAATTCTTGAACCTCTGGGCTCTCACCACGGCTACACACGAGGCTACTGGTACACTTACTTTTGTCGAACTCATTCTAAATATCTCAAGCGAAGGAACTCGAGTGGTAATAACAAGAAAGGTACGTCTTCTTGGGTTCTAATTGCGTGAAACACGAGCTGAGTGCAATCTTGCTGAATCCAGCCGCAGAGTTTCAAGCATGTATAATAATACAGACTGCTCTTCCCCAGCTGTACCTGATTATCAGTAATTCACACTGCGATAACTCATATTTTCCAAAAACGTGCGCTACATAAAGCGCGTTCGAATGGAAACTCTCCACTCCATGATTGGGCGTCTTGGACGCTCTGATCCAACCAAAACCTGAGATTGTTGACAACCCTCCGAGCCTGGTCGAACTCGGGGACCCTTCCAGCATCAATTTCCTCCTTGCAACTCTGTTAATGGGTGACAATTAGCGAACATCGTCTCTGAAAGCGGAGGCTCACTTGAATCGCCTGTACGAGAATCGCAATCAGCCGTGGATGACGTTCACAACCAAATAGACCTCACTTGGGTAATATCACTATCGATATCGACCAGGGTTTGCGCAAAATCCCCGTTTATATCCCATCTTCTTCCGACCGTGGCCTTTACAACCGACGATAAGATATCAAGTCCAGCAAAACCCATCCCGACGCCATACAAAGAGCGGGCTCGTGTCAGTGCCTCTGCGAATTGCGAGGTAGGTACTGCATTCCCCCTGGCATCATCCCTTAACAGCGACTGATCATGCACTATCAGAGGGTTTCTGTCGAGATAGGTCCGTGCAACGTTGGTGAATGTTGGCGCAACCCCCGGCAATCCAGAAGATAACACGCCGCGCACGATAGATCGCAAGCTGGATTTTAACATGATCAGTTACCTATCCTATCTGCAGGTGGATAATGACTCGCTCTTCGATCTTTACATTGGCGAGGAATGTGTCCACCATGAGATTGCTTGGGTGCGGTGTTAGTGCCTAACTTAGCCCTATACGTATGCATCACTTACACGTGCCCTACAACTGGGCGAGTTTCATGGGCGGAGATGGAAACATTCGGGGCGGGCATGGCAATAGAGGAGGGATTACAACAGTGAGCAGGTTTGCATTTCTGCATATCATTGGGCTCTCATTTATACTATTGGTGCAGGAAATCCTCGCATCATGATTTCCCAGAAGGATCTTTCAGGTTCGATCAGTAAAGGTGTGGGGTGCACTGGTTCGACGATTATGACGGGGCCTTAGTTGTCGTTTCGGTCTGATTTTCTCGGATCAGACAGTGGCGAGCTTAGATGAACTACAGCCGTTCAGTTCGACTTGATCAAACTCCTACCCTATGCCCTCTAGGTGTTCACCTCGTCTCACTTGAATGATACGGATGAGCGCACTCGTGCGATCTTTCGACTCGGATCATCGCAAGATATGCTTATAAAGGTATGGGTGGTGGGTTGCTCGAAAGAACACACGCTCACAATGTCGCAGTCTACTCGATCAACTTGCCCCCGAGAAATCGTACACCTGGGAACCCTTTCTGTCCCCCGTCTCTGGACTGGACTATGGCAACTTTCTGGCAACTCTTGGGGGAGTGCACCAGTCGCTAAGATTCGACAGGCTATGATATCCTACATTGACATGGGATACACTGCGTTTGGTGAGCAGAATCGTGTATTCACCGGAATTCCATCATTAACAATGATTCTGTAGATATGGCAAGTGAACAAACCACATATCTAATAATGATCACTAAGTGAATCATACCCCTTTCAACTGAATTCAGGGTAAGGATCAAATCTCGTAGTCGAAACCCAACTGAGATTCTTGACAGCTGATCACTATGGGAGCGCTGAAATCATCTTTGTAAGTTGATGGGGTTCTTCCTGGTAGCTGGTTTTTGACAGACCTTTATTGCGCCAGGGCCAATTTCGCAATAACCTGTCAGACGGTACACGCGTTGTGGGCGCTACAAAGTGGTGCGTCTTCAAGGATTCGCACATAGATAGTACAATTGTCAGGAGCGCAATTCTGGACCGCTTGGAGCGCATGCAAACGGATCACGTCGACCTCCTCCAGGTAAGATATATTCTTTGCTTGGGAAAACAAGCTGACGTCGCTCTGCGGACAGTTTCACTGGCAGAACTATGCTAATAAAGACTACATGAAGGCCCTGGAAATCTTTGCTTCACCTTCGCAATGAAGGCCTCATTACGGAGCTTGGGTTGTGCAATTTTGACGCTATCAGAACAGACGAAATATGCACCCAGCTTGGACCAGGTGTAATTGTTTCTAATCAGGTTCAGGTAAACTTGATGTTTGGTTCTCTTTTAACCGCCCACCGATGTTTCCTCTAGTTCTCGGTTATCGACACACGTCCACTCCATGGAATGTCGGATGTATGTGAAAAGCACGGCATCAAGCTACTCACATATGGAACCCTCGTACGTACTCGTCGGAGAACAAACGCAGTTCGAGTTAATGTTCAATCGCAGTGCGGAGGTTTTCTCTCCGATATTTGGCTGAACAGGCCTGTACCAGATCTATATTCTGGGCAACTTACTCCTTCGCAACGAAAGGTGATTGTCCTCGCTCTGCTGTCATATCGTGTCTTCTCATGTCCGCTTGACAGTATCTGGATATGATTTTGAACGCTTGGGGAAATTGGGAGCTTTTTCAAGCATTGCTATCTGTTCTTCGTAATATCGGAGATAGACACGGCGGCCTCAGCATAGCAAACATTGCAACTCGCTGGGTTCTCGATCATCACTTCGTTGGAGCAGTGATTGTTGGTGAGCAGATCGATCATCGGCGCGCTAACGGAGAAACTCATCCCTGATGGCAAAGGTGCTCGGCTCGGACTCACAGAGCACATTGAAGACAACAACCGGGTCTACAATTTCACTCTAAGCAACCAAGACAAACAGGACATTGAAGCGGTGCTGGACCGCTCAAATGGTCGACGAATGATCACTTCAATTGGAGATTGCGGGGCAGAATACAGGTAATCGGGCTCGGTGGGCAAATGTGTGTAACAGTATCGGAATCACATCAAACATCAAGGATACCGAGAATCAATGCAATGGCTATTTTATCTACCTTTACAGTGAGAGAACCGTGTCAACCGGTCCAAGAAGTGATTTACGTTGTATTCCGTTCCGTGTTCGTCGTCTTTTCACTACTTATACAACTATGTTTCTACAGGTACGTAATGAGATGCAATGGAGAGCCGAAGAATAAAATCGTGTGTGAGATAACTATGTCTAGAGTAAATTAGTGATGAATGGATAAATTATAGTATGCAGATAGTCCCCCAAAAAAACAGCCAGAAGCTCAGGATTCACAGCTTGCTGATTGAACTCGAAACACCGGAAGCAAAGTTTGATGGCAGTCGCTGGATAGGTTGCAGTTTTCGCTTGATGTCGCGTAAAATCGCAGTCTTGGGATTCCATTCACGGAATGCGTCCCTCAGTTGTGTAATTTCGTGAGAAAAGAAGTGAGCCACTCGTTCATCAGCAATCAGATCGCGCAGTGCCCACGGAATCTAAAATCAGCTTTTTAGTCGCCGACTTAATCAAGAGAGTAACAAATCACCCACTTCGTAATCATTTTGCTCAGCAGTAGCATTAAACGACTCGACTTGCAAGTCCGGATGCTCCTCTAATCCCTCGTCGGTGAGGAAGAGATAGTTTACAGCGAGCCTATTCTCACTTTGAGCGACAGGATGTACTCAATGGTTGCAACGTAGACTCACGCATAAGTCGATAACTCCTCGTAAGCAGTGGAGTGGCCAATACCATTAAGCGAACCGGCTGTTACCTCTGATAGATGCGCAAGAAGGCCACTGTCCGACAGGCCACAATTCTGGATCCGCAGGAGCAAAACGAGAAGGTTCGACAGGAAATCAGAGGAACTGGAGAACGTGTAGAGATCAGATCAGTAAATCAATCATCCATGCGAGTTGGTATCAATATCAAAGAGAAACTTGTGGGCTACTAACCTGTATGCATCGCCATCGATATAGAGCGCCCTCAAGATTAACGGATGCGAGGCTGAAGTAAATAGTCCCGAGTAGATCGGCACAACTTGATCATCTAGTGACGCAACATACACCATCTTCGTCTTTGAGAGGCGATGAGGCGGGACGACTTCAGTGCTGTGCTGAGACTCAATCGCAATGCACTCACTCCGTTGTTCACGACGTTGCGCAGAGCTTTCACATAAGATTTGGAAACCTCGTTTTCTGTATTCTTCGAAGATTCCATCAGGTTCGCGCACAGGATTATCGCTGCAATCACCTACCTGAAATTCGAACAATTCCCTTGCCGCTGCTGACTCGAAATACTGTAATGATGTGAATGCTAGTTATGTCGGACAAGTCGGGGAAACTCACTTGTATATACGGCTGTACAATGGCACTTGATCTCAGGTAGCGTAGGGGCCCTAGATGAATACCACACAAAGCGAGGCAACATACCCTCTGTGGTTTCAAAGGTATCATGTTCACACCCAAGTCGGCTAACCCTTCCGTCGCCGCGGCGTTTTTCGAAGTGCGAATGTGACGATCCCGTATCAGCCGATCCAACAAGTGCGTGGACACGACTGAGCCTTGAGAGTGCGTTGAAACAAATATAGCATCCGCATCGTGCAGATCTGACATCCATTCGTCATTGGAGAGCAGACTGTTGTAGAGTCTGGAAAAGATGCGAGGTAAGGCAAAGGTCAAGGCAATGCTAATAGGAAGAACGCACTTTTCCACACGACGATCAATTGTCCCCTCGCCTTCTAGCGGGATCTTGGTGATCTTCTCGAGCTTTACGCCATGTGCCTCTTGGAATTCTTCCAGTGCTTGAACCATCATGTTGACAAACTTGGGACTGGTTCCCGTGGGCTGGAGGAATAGATCAGAATTACAGAATTAATTCGGGGTGGTACAATAATTAAGAAGGTTTCTGAGGAACATAAGATTATCCGGCAGCTTGCTGGGAACGAAGCAGTACAAAGTGAGATGAACCGTTCGTCGAGACAAATTTGGTGGGTAGCAACCAGGTCTCCAGTTTGTTCTCTGGGAAGGAATAGAAATACATTACTCACCTCTCCAAGCATCGTTCTCATGACAGCCCCTAAGGCACCAAATTTAAACGTAAGGTTGACTTGGACAAGGGGAAAGACATACCAGGAAACCAGCCGTGGATGCCGATCACAACTACCCTCTTACATCCCCTCAAAACATCTCTGACATGTCCCTCGGCGCCATCTCCTTGACCTGTCCCGGCTGAACCTTTACCTGCTATGCCATGGCTCATTTGCTCTGCGATGTTGCCTTCTGGGGCTACGCCGCCGTCCGTACTCTTCTTCATCAATCTCTGTAACAACGGGGGGTCTTCAAACGGCGGTTCGCGACCTTGTAGTACATCCAAAGCCCGCGGCAAAGCCTTCCCCCATTCCTCCCAGGGTGACATGGGCACAGGTTTGGAACCAGAATCACTCCGTGAGGATACCCGGGTGTCTGTCGTTGGGCGTTTAACTCCGTGACCAGGGACTTGATCGGAACCCAATAGCCATTTGCTCACACGTCCCAACTTCCCCATCATTGAGGGGTTGACATCGTTCTTGTTATTCAAACCAAGTCGACTGCGTGCCGACGCTGGAACGATGCTCCTGGGTGGTGTATGAAACGTATCCGCCCATGTGGGCAACACCAAGTTTGGTAGCGAAGAGTTTGCCGCGGCGGGAGGCTGTGATGAGCTCTTCTTTCCCTTATCTTTTCTTTCCGTAGGCGAGGGTGAAGAGGAAGGTGTCGACGTGTTCGGCGGTGCAGACTTAACTGAAGACGTAGGACTCTTCTTACTCTTATCTCTCTCCTTACCAAGGAGCGATTCACCTTCTTGACGTATCGCGTCCGAGACAATAATCGTCGGAGGTGCACCTTTCTTGCCTTCTTTTCCTTCCCTGGATTTCTCCTTCTTAGCCTTTTTCCTCTCTGGCTCTGGGATCTCGGACGTCGCAGCGGCTGGTGGGGCTGAGCGGGTAGATGCTGGTCGACTACCACTTCCTGAACTGTTGGCCCCTTCTGCTTTTTTCACTCTCTCCAGATCCTTGTTCTTCGGCTTCTCGTTTGATCCCTGCTCTTCCTGCTCTGCGGGTAGCTCCTCATTCTCGTCTAAATCCATAACCTCCATCCCGTTCTCATCACGTTTCACAGCCTCTCCATGTTCCGTGATCAGCTTGGTCCGCTTGGAAACAGTACCAAAGAACGACGCCCAACCCGAACTATAGCGGGTTGTGATTGTTTGATCGAGAGGATTGGAGATGGGTGTAGACAGAACTTCTTCCGATTGTTCATGTTGCGGCTGCGGCTGTGTATCTTGTTCCTGTTCTGCCTCCAGCGACCTCTGTCGAGCAAGTGCCTCTTCCTTAATCTTCTCCGAAGCAGTCATGGTATTAGGGTCGCTTTCTTCACGCTGATCCTGTTCATCTTTGACGCTGGCGGGTTCAGGAGCGTACCAAGTCCAAGGCGCAAACCATGAGCCTCGTGCGGCAGTATCGGATGAACGTATCGAGGGTGCTTTTGAATCAGGAATCGTGGATGCCTCCGTGGCTTGAGTCATCGGGGTAGCTTTGACTGTCGTCACCTCAGACGAGGATGGCTTCACAGTTGCAACTGACGACTGTGACTCAGAGGATGGGTCGGAAGCAATGAGTGGTGGTGGTACGGATTGAGAAGTGTCTCGTGATTTCTTTCCGTCTGCACTTTCGGCAGTGCTGGACCATGGTCCAAACCATGCGGTACTAGTAGTGGTTGCAGTAGTAGTGGTCGCAGTAGTAGTAGTTCCAGTGGTAGGGTGTACATCATCAACGTTGGCCTGAACCGAATCAGGTATTGAATCCGTGGCATTGTGTTTATCGTCACCAGCAGGTGGTCCTGTCACGGATGTTTCTATTCCGACTCTACTATCGCTCTCTTCCTGGACAGATTCCGACTTGGGCTCAGCTGCAGCCGTATTCGGAACAGTGGTACCCCAACCAATGTAATCCCACCACGAGTAGCGATTCTGCTCTGAAACAATAGATGCAGCGCTAGATGACTCCATAGTTGGTGCCTGTCCCCCATCTGAATGCTCGTTAGTGGTCTCAGTTGTAGGGAGATCAGAGGCCGTATCTGTGGTAATAGTGGCGTTTCCACATGAGTCATTGGTGGCGGTCGCAGTTGAAGTGATGCCCTCCCATTGCGCAGTGCTTCTGGATACAAATTCCGAACCGGTAGCATCGTTCGATTTCGTTTCTATGAGTTCGTGAGCGCCAGTACTATAAGGTTCAATTCAGTATGATACGTACCATCTGTAGGGAGGCTAGACTCGTTGTTCTTTACGATATGGGCATCACCAATGTCCTTCTCTGCACGGTCCTGGGAGTTGACCTTGTTTACTACATCCTCCAGCTTCACCTTTTGCCGACCCAACAAAGGCAAGCTGATCGTAAACCTGCTTGAGCTCGGATTGAGAGAATTGATTCTGGCACGAATTGTTGCATCGCCTTCCCATGGGCCGTCACCAGGTGAGTGAACCGAGAGCACCTTGGGTGGCTGTTCGTCGTCGGAAGCGCTAGTGGGCGTCTGTGCCAAACTGGGAACACGATCCTCATCAATAGACGAAGGAAAGCTGGAAGCAGAACCGGAAAGGGGTGGTCGTTGGAAATGCTGGGAGTCGTCTGATTCAGGGAAGGAAGTGGTTTGGAGAGGTGACGAGGACTTTGGGGATGTGGCAGGTCGATGAGAGGACGGGTACCATGTACGACGCGAATCGGGTGAACTAGCTGTTTTGATAGGTCGGGTTGGTGTGAAAGACTGGCCGGCTAAATCAGCCTGTGGTTCGACAACACCTTCCTCAACAGCAGTAGACTCTGAGAATTGGTATCTCTGCGCCTGTCTGTGAAAGCGTGGGTACTGTTTCCCTTTCCGATTGAGTGATGGCATCTGCTTCACTCTGTGACGGTGATGCTTCAGATGATAGAGAAGATACGGCTTTGCCTTTCTCTCTGCCTTTAGCACGCCCGAATGACGAGAACCAGGAGCTATTGGCAGACGGAGGCTTTGGGGTAGCCTCCACAGATTTATCTACAGGAAGAGATAGGTCTGACGGAGGCGAATCGGAAATGGAGTCTGTGAATGATTGCTGCCTGGGATGCTTTGGGGTCTTCGTGCTCGTCAGGCCCCGCATCGCCGGACTCGTTGGTTTCATCCAACATAACGTCAAGTTTACTGCCTTTCCTTCGCAGAAACCCAGATGGAATGCGCCTCCTGCTTCCAGCACTGGAAGCTCTATTGAGGGCCTTCTCTGATTTGAATTGTGATGAGTCTAATTGTGGTTCAGCTACTACCAGCGAAACACTGCTTTGGGCTCTGCTTCCTTTGGATATGGACAGTGCTCTCCAAGTTGGATTAGAGGAACGACTAGATCCTTCTCCTGTAGAAAACGTGGAAGCGGAACGTGTTGAACGACGTGAGGTTGAACGCTGACTTGCGGGAGACTGCGGAAAAGGAACTTGGGTTGACTGCCTAGATGTGGAGGACGACGATGGAGACGATGTTGGGATTGTGCTCATCGACGACGACGACGAGCAAGGGTATGGTGGAAGAGGGATGAAATGAGGGAGACAACGAGGGAGACAGTTGGCGAAAGGGGAACACGTTCGCTCAGTATTGCCGGAAGACGTCAATGCGTCATCCTCGCCGCTATTACCACGTGCTCGTTGCTCCGTGAAAAATAATCAAAATCACTGTAAAAACTTGGGCACAACCACTGGCCACGTTCACCATGCTTCGCCCACTAGTTCAACGGCCCGTTCAGCCCATATTCTCAACTAGAAACGTTTCCTCTTCGCCTTACGGTCGTACCCACGTATGGAAACGACGCGCACCTACTCTCCCGAATCCTCTCGTTCCGAAATTCCCCCAGCGCGTTGTCCGTGCTGATGGTTCGAGCTTTACACACTGGATAACATCGCCTCGTTCAATGATACGGCAAACTAGAGACACCACAAACAATCCTATATGGAATACCTATCTATGGGCTGACGCTGAAGCGTCACAGGAGGAAGCCAGTACCACTGGTAGATTGGGCAGGTTCAATAGACGTTTCGAGGGTATTGGTGGTGGCCAAGGGCAGAGTCAGGAATGGATGGAAGGTGTCGGTGGAAAACTAGAGGGAGAGCTTGTAGATCCCAGCAAATATGCTGTCAAACAAAAATCGAGTGGCAAAAAGAAGTAGTTATCCAGTGAGTTTCAGAGTCGAGGTGCAAATGCTTCATGTTGCTAAATCTGTTCACAGTATATGCTAATCGTTTTTATCTACTACGCATATTACTTGTCGCTTTTTCCGTATAATTGAATTTTGGTCCTTTCCGGTCCTTTCTTACGCTGAAAACGGGCGTCAAACATTGTGTCTTGCCTTTTCACCCTTCGCCTCAGCAATTCATCCATCATCTGCTAAGACTGCTAGTCTCTTCTCTTCAATTCCGCTCAGCATGCCATCTATTTACACTCGTGGGTATCTGGTTCTTTGCTCACAAAACAGAAACCTGACTAGTTCCTCAGTACGAGAACGCGAAGAACCTAACCAACTACACGCTATCTTACTTTCGCTGCCATCGCTCAGTACAGAAGAGACCATGACTCCACTCCAAATCGCTCTTGTTGTGCTTGCTGCTACACTCGTCCTCATCGCTGGCATAGCAGTCATACGCGTCGTTGTTCAGCATGCACAAGAAACACCACCACGTACTATCGACAAATCAAGTTCTAGCTCCATCAAAACGCCAGAATCGGAAAACCCTGAACCAGTCCCCCAACAATCTGTCACGGTCCCTCGTCTTCCTGATCTCCCCGCCGATTGCGACAATGATTCCTTCGTTCGATTGCCGTACCTCGATAGCTCTCACGCCGGCAAGCACGCGCAACTATCTTTTCAGGCTGGGTTCGCAGCCGCTCGCAAGCGTGCAGGTTCTAAATCTGAACTTGATTCCGAATCTGAATTCTCCTCCATTACATCGTCTGCTGAAGAAGACACCCTGGGGCTATGCGGGACAGCCAGTGCCAACACAAGCATGACCTCGGTTACAGACAGTGTCGAAACCCAAAGTTTGGAAGCAGAGTCAGATTTGGAGGGGTTGGACGTTGAGCTTGAGCTGGGCGAGGTGAAAAAGGCGTCGACGCAGAGTATGGAGGTGAAGAGAGGTATTTTGGTATCCTGGAGGCTCTCTTTTCCGTCAGACTACTCTTCAATGCCGACAGTGGTTGTGTCCGAAGCGCTGGATCAGGTTGAGGATACCCTACCAATTTCTTCCCCTTCGACGACTAAAAACGGGTTTCTGTCGCCTTCAAGCACGTTTCGTACACAGAACAGTCTAGATTCATGTGCATCGAGTGTCTCGGTTGATTTGGACCAGTTTCCACTTCCACCTGTTTCGCCTTACATTATTTCCTTGCCTCTACCTTTGGACGATAGATTAGAGTTCCAGGATACTTTTACAGACAGTGAACGCCGAATGACTGAGAAAAGGTCAACCGTAGAACATGTCATTATGTTGTATGCCTAGCACATTGTATATTAACTTATCCGGCTATAGAGGTAACCGAGTTTGGATCGTGATCTCGTTGTCCGAGTGATCGTGTTATACCTGGACTTGCAAATTGACTCCCAAGTCGTACTTCAAGTCGACCATCTATGGTTTCAACCTCATCCTTGTTCAGCTTTCTACACGCGCTCGGTTTCGTTGGCAGGCTTACATGACACTGGAAAAGAAAAAGAGAAAAAGAAAAAGAAACTGCCGGGTGCCGCCAGGCCTGGTGAGACATTGACCATAGAAGTGGCGATCGGTGCCCCCTCAGTTTCTCTGGAGGAGTATTTCTAAGATTCTGGTTGCCCATTCTCCCATTTTCTCCCGCCATGGTCTCTCAAAGTGAAAGACATCCAGTCGCCAGGTCTGTTGTTGTCGTCGTCGTCGGAAATCTTTTGCATGTACTGACATTGTTCATCGTTCACAGTCCACCTATGATGGCGTTCTCTGCGAGCTTGATCTCTTTACCTCGACCTCGCCCAATGGATGTTGACCCAGACGACTTGCGTCTCACTTCATCTTCCATGTTGGACCTCAGAAATTCACGCTCGCCGCCTGTCGATCCTCGTCGTGCTCGTCGCCAGTGTACAGATTTCGGCATCCGAGCAACCCCTCCACCCCCTCTGCCACTGACATCTATCCCGTCCAATACCGTGGCTATCGTCGCGCCAAGTCTCACACCGACCAGTACACTCAGCAGTGATTCTGAATATCTTCCAAAATCTCGAGCTCGACATGGGTCTGGATTTTCCTGAGCCTCCACCTATTAGTCCGATTCTCCGGAGGATGAAGAGTTCGCCGTTGTTTACATTGGAGGATGCCGCTGCAAGGTCCACTGGGGATCTCCTGAGGCTAAGGAGAGTCATAGGAGTCGAGGGTCTTGATAAGGACAAGCACTGGAAGAATCCCTTTCGCGACCGCTGCTTCTGACGAAGAGAGTCTATTGGACTTGGACGATCTGGGCGTCTCGCCACTGTCGAACGAGTCTTGCGCTGTTGTTGTTCCTGAGGAAGGCGGGCAGCACATAAAAGGACACCGAAAATTTCCATCGACGTCGACGTATACCTCTACCTCAGCATCATCCGCATCATCGTCAGCGTATCCACCTCCACCACCTATACCTCTCCCACCCATACCAGCAGAAGAACATCACTAGGTCTTCGCCGAGGAAGATGCGTTCGCTAAGATTTTCCCCTGGGTGCGAGGATAAGCCTAGCAGGCCGATGGTACGAGGGAGGTCGGTGTCCATGGATTTTCATCATGTACAGAAAACGGCCCTGTTCTTCTCTGGGCAGCCTCAACAAACAAATCAAGGATTGAGGCAATACGCTTCACCTCGCCCGCGTCCGCAGCCCACGCTTGAGACACCGTTTTTGCACCGACCAATCCTGAAGTCTTCGAGTGGCGTCGTACCCCGCAACAATAAGGAGGAAGAGTTCAAGTCTTTCATCGACATTTCTCCTGAGCCCGAGAAGCTCAAAGGTGGGAAGGACAAGGTGAAGAAACTCATCAAAAGGGCGAGCATGGTCTTTGTGAAGAGCGGAAAGGGCTTGAAGAAGTCGGGCAGTTTCGCGCAGCTGATCAAACGGTGAATGTATTCTTGTGTATCTTTTGTTGGATATGTATCTAGTTTTGTAACTCTTGTTTTGTTAGTTGGGTCAATGTGCGGTCATAATTTGTAGTACCAATATAATGTGAGCAATCGCCTTCCATGCATGATACAGGAGTAGGATTAATTGCAAGGGATATCGTCACTCTCGGCCATACCAATATCAGCCTGGTTGAGCGGCGAATCCTTCGCCTATGTACTTTCCAATCTTCTCTAAACATCGTTTTCAGAGCTCAGTCCTCTTTACCATCATGTGAAAGAGCTCAATTTGTCCTTTGCTGTCAAGAATTGACAGGACTTACTGTGAATAAGCAGATATAAAGCCTCTTCGCACTTACCTATTTGCTAACCGCATCCCTCGTTATCTTCGACTTCATTTAGATAACTATACTTGTGTATGTACATGGTGGGCTCGTAACAACTTGAAGATATACTCCCCCTCTCGAATGAGGAAAGTCCAGATACAACAGACGTACATCGCAGAAGAAAACAAGACGATAAAAAGATGACGATGATGTAGATTCCACCTTGATATCCCGGTCAGATATCTCAATAAGATAAGACAAGACACGAGAAAAAGATATAGTCATTATAATCCCAAAGCGGACCCAATAGATCTTGCCACTGAGGGCTCTCGAGATGGGCAACCGATGGCAGTCGAGATGGTGCAGGGGAATCATGGTGCTGAGACTGGCGCTCCCATAGTTTCTCTTTGGCCCGTACCTCGATGTTCTCAAACGGACCTTCTTGGGAGACTTTGATGCAGTCCCTTGTGCTGAGTACGAGGAGCTCAAAGAAGAAAGACGCAGCGGCGCGGCGAGAAGCCTGTATCAAACGCGACTCAGAAACAAAGTTAAACGACAAGAAAGGAAGATTACACACCTTGGTTGCAAACCTCTGGAAACTGAGGACCTTCTCCTCGCTCTCGCCTTCTGTGGGACGAAGTTCCCTTCGGATGATCGACAAAGCCTTGATAGTGTTCCTGCTGTAGCCTTTTCCCTCCGTATCGACAGGTTCCTCTTCAATAGCACCTTGTGTCTGCGTCTGGGTTTGCGTCATGGGACGCGAGTCGAAAACGGCAATTGGACATGATGCATCTGCATATGAACCCTCGCCTTCGTCAAAATCAGGAGCAGGGGTCGAAAGTCTGCTAAGAGCAGAAGGAGCGGCAGACTTGGACCGAGCACGTTCGTTTGGTAGTTCTATTCCAGCATCCTCAAATTCTGGGACGTTGAGCTGGAAGTCTTCTACCATGCCAGATTGATCAAGGAATTCTAGCCCACCATCAGGGCCCATGCTAGCTCTCCCAAGCACATCGCTACCTAGCGCGATACTGGGTGCCAAGCTTGCTGCTCGACGAACGTCCTCAATGTCATCCGGAGGAGCATTCTCATCAAGGCGAGGTCGTTTGTTCAGAGTTTTGTCCGGAGAAGAGGCTCTACGTTTCGATGTCCCATTGATAGGGCGAAGGAAGAGCTCAGCCAGTTCTGGTGCCAAGCCTGGAGGAGCGGCACAGTAAAAGTTGCCATTGGGAGTAACTCGTGTGGGCAGGAAGTGGGAAAGTGGGTCATTGTGAATCTCGAGCAATCTCATGGCCACAGTCGATCTCGGAAGGAAGTGAGGTTCGACAAGAATGTCACTGAGGTCCTTATTTTGAGGCCCGCCTAGTCCACCGTCTCTACCTCTACCAACTTTGGCACCTGGCCCACCGTCCTGTAGTTCTGTTACAGAATCGATGACCTGTTTCTTCTCCTTGAGTTTCTTCTTGAGCTTCGAGACTTTGGGTGTTTCCTCGGGAGCGAGCTCAGGTTGCG
Source organism: Paramarasmius palmivorus (assembly GCA_037176845.1). Lineage (NCBI taxonomy): Eukaryota > Fungi > Basidiomycota > Agaricomycetes > Agaricales > Marasmiaceae > Paramarasmius > Paramarasmius palmivorus. The sequence goes on along the minus strand of JAYKXP010000052.1, from coordinate 175,959 downwards.
GCTCCGGCGGAGGGGTAGGTGGAGGCTCGGTTAGAGGTGACGCTATGAACAAAAAAAAAAGGATTAATTGCGCATTCGTATAAGAAACAGCTGGGGACGCACATGCACGGGAAGGTGATCTAACACGACCGGGTGTCCTCTCTCCTTCTGCGGGGAGGCCATCGTCAGGGATACCTTCAGGAGCGCCTTCTGCAGGACCATCGCCAAAGTTGATACCGAAATCCCCCAGGTCAATCCCACCGAAGTCAGCACCACCCATATCCATGTCCACATCCATGTCCGCTCCGAACCCATGCTCAGAAGGAGCACGGCTTCTGCTTTTATTCGACAAGAGGTCGAGGTCCATTGTTACGCCATCTTCCATGAACTGCGCGCCTACGGAATCTCTCATCGAGGCAGCATCACGCCCAACACCAATACTCTCGTCTACACTCATGGAATCCTGATCCTTCTCTTGTTCGGGTCCGTCACCAAAGTCGAGCCCCAAGTCAAGTTCAAAATCTTGGGAACCAATACCGTCTGACGGACCAACGTCGAACCCAATGTCAAAGCCAAGCGGATCAAATGCGTCGGTAGGTGGAAGGGTAATGTCATCTATATGAGCTTGATGATGGCCGAACTGTGGTCAGGTGTCGTTCCTCGAAATCTTGACGCCTGTGCTTTATTGAGCGTCTGCTAGCACAGAAAGATGCAGCCCTACACACCAGTTGATATCGGGAATGAACAAGTCTACATCGGGAAAGTCATTGGTTTGGATAGTAATGGCGTTTTTGTTTGCAACGAGTTGTTCTTCGGTCATGTCGACCATCCCAGGTCGAAAAGCCTAGAGTGCGTGAGGCTAACCAAAGTATGGAAGTAGGTCAAAACTCACCATCTTTATCTTCAAGAGGGCCTCATTACAATCGTCAAGCAGATACTTGGCTTTGCGACTGTAAATCCGCACAACGCCAAGGAGGAGCTGCCCGCTCAGCCTCAAGGCCATGAATTCGATTTCTTGGTCCATTATCGCCTCTATTACAGCATCAGCCCAAATTTTCGAGAATATGAAGCAACAGTACGTACCGACAGACTCCTCTATATCCGTCTGCAGCGTCTGTGTTTTGGAAAGTTTTCGTTCCATGTGAGCGGCCAGCCATACTTTCCCAAGCGGCCCGCGACGTGAGAGTATAGCCTCAGAGTAAAACTAGATGCGTTTCAGGGAAAATGATGAAATTTCAGTGGTGAAGAACGTACCATGATGGAGGGGGAGGAGAAGGTGTCGCGAGTGGAACGCGTCCATCAATTCCGAACAAGGGGCCAGTGTGACACGTGATAAGGGATGCGTGACTCACCAGTCGGAGAAACTAGGTTAGGGTTCTGAGCGCGACTTGAAATGCACCGTATACCCCTTCGCCGTCTGTCTGTGCAATGTCGTGAGTCTTATCATCTACTCGAAAAGAGGCTAATACTCATCATGCTACAGGACGATATGCTACTGCTTCTGAACGGGCATCATCAGGACAGCCTACTTCTACCCTTCCTCCAACATTACGCGCCCAGCCATGGTCTTCAAAACCTGACACTCAGTTTCAGAGGTCACGGAATAGAACCTCATTAGCATCATGGAATATGCAGCTTGCGAATGCAGCTGACCGTGAAGATCCCACTCGGTGTTTCGAAATTTTGGAGGAAATGAAGAAAAACAATGTCAAACCTGACATAAACACCTACCATTCCGTTTTTCGTACACTGAAGGGGGCTATCGCAGGAGATGATGCAGTGGCTATCTTTGATGACATGGTGACGTTTGGAGTACAGCCGGATGTACAGTCATTTAACTATCTCATTGAGGTGTGTCCCGGTAGCCTGACTTTGACGCGGCAGAATTGACCGTTCGTGTCCAGGCAAATCACCATAGAGGGACGAGCGTCATATGGAAAATTCTAGACAGGATGAAAGACATGTCCATTGAACCCAACGCCTCCACCTATGCGAGCATCATCCGTTACTTCACGGGATCTACAGGACAGCTGGAAACGGCATTACGCCTGCTACAAGAAATGCAAGAGAAGGGACTGGAGCCGGATGTTCGCACTATACAGCGTGTAATTGAGCTGGCCACGGAGCAGGGTTTTCCACGCCTTGGTGTTGACTTGGCCGAAAAGTTCCAAAGTAGTTCTTTGAGGACCTTGGACTCGGCCATTTGGCTCAACTGTCTGCGAGCTTCTGCTGCTGCACTCTGGGTATGTCCCATATGCTCTCGAGTAAATCATTACTGATGCTTGTATAATCATTGCAGAGAGAGGGTGTTATCAAGTCTTGGGAAATCGTTGTCCAAGAGCTCCAACTCAATCCCGACGAAGGGATATGTATTGGCGTGTTGAACACTGCTGCTCGAACAGGCTCTCCGGATCTTGCAACCGATGCTCTTCGTGTTTTGAAGGCCTCCAATGTTCCCTGGCAAGAATATCACTTCGCACCACTTGTGGAAGCGTTCTGTCGCGCTGGGCAACTCAAGGAAGCATTCATAGCACTCGAAATCATGCAGTCCAATAATGTCAATGTTCTCCCTTCCACTTCATCGCCTATCGTGGATCTCATCAAGAAGGATGAAGATACCTTCGATGCCACCTGGTCAATCGTTGACGAGATTCACAAGGGCAAACCACTCCATATATCCGTTCTGAACATCATGCTCAGAGCTGCTAATGCTCTAGGCGATCTTCAACGCGCTGTGGGGGCATACAAAAGTGCTTCCGAATACAATTTAAAGCCAGATTTGGAGACCTTTAACCTTTTGCTCGAAGGTAGTGTTGGCGTTTCACACCGGCCAATCGGAGATTTGGTTCTCGCAGACATGAAAAAAGCATCGATCGCTCCTGACCAAACGACCTACGAACTTATGATCAAGCTTTGCTTAACACAAGGTACCTATGAAGACGCATTTTTCTATTTGGAAGAGGAGAAAGGTGCGGGATACACCCCCTCGCAATCAATTTACACAGCTCTTGTGGAAAAATGTGCATCCAATTCGGATGCCCGATATCGACTAGCAATGGAGGAGATGAAGGAGATGAAGTATGAGCCAAGTTTTGGTTGGTTGTCGGATGTTAGGAAGAGCTTCTTGGAGGCGGAAGACGTGTTCGACAGGAAGAGGTGCATGACCCGAGATCAGAACTAAAGCCGGCCGGTTTGGACGGGGCTGCTCAGAGATTCATAGACATGGGAGGGCTGTAGTATACATCTGTCAGGGTGGCACGGCTCAAAAGTAGACCAGCTTATTTTAAATGATATGATAATTACCAACTCACAATTCTGTCTAGTGGAATGGGGAGAGCACAGACGCTCAAACAGCTAGATTTGGCTTTCAGTGAATTTGCATTGGCATGGGGTCTGTTACTTAAATGTTGCGTCTTCCCTCTGGCAGCGTCCTAAATGGATGAACAAAAGCTTTTATATGTACTTGAGAGTATTCGAGAGTGAAACGACTCCTGATTCAAGGATACTTACTCAGGCGCCATCAATACACATAGCTTTGAGTATCCCAGGGACCCGTGTCGTGTCTCCCTCAAGTTCAATACACCACTATGGAAGACCAACCTTCGCAATCAGGGTCCTCTCTTGATACTCCAGTTCCACTTTCTTTCCCATCCATTCTTCGCAACCCAGGCGTAGCCGAACGATTTGCTCATCTTCGTGAGGTGACCAAACCGTCTCCAAGAACCTTTAAGAAAACAAAGAGAGACGACAATGAAGGAAAGCGCTGGGTCAGAAGGAAAGAGAATGGTGTGTGCCATGTATGACCACCTGCTCGTACTAATCCGTTTACCGTTTGCTAGCCACGTTCGTTGACAATCCACACGTTGTCCCAGCGACCAGAAAGGATTACATCGTTCAATCTGCTACTCTCAAGCCCACATTTCCAGAACCTCTCCCTCCTTATCTCCCCCGGAATGCAAAGCTTCCAACGCAACCTCCACCGATGGTTGACCCTAACTCCTCGAGTGCAGGTCGCTTTTCCCTCAGTTTGAAGGGGATGAGACGAGACTTGCGCAAGTGTGGATACCGAGCGGAGGTTCTAGTACCGAGATATAGAGATGGAGATTATAGAATGGTTAGAAGCAGGAGGGACTGTTCTTGCCCCCAACTCCAGCGCTGAGGACAACATACAGTCTCCTGGAACACCAATACGAGATACCAACACTGTGTTTGAGGTCTCGCGTACACCTCTCAAACTCATTTGGGATACCTCTAGCGACGGATTCGCCAGATACGTCGTCCATTGTTGCGCACGCTTCCATAACGTTGTCAGTTTCAGTAAGTTTCCGGTCAATACGATGATGTGGCCTCCGATCCCTAAGCTCTTTTCTATAGGCAAAGATGTTTCTGGCACGCGTCTCACATATTTGCTACGTCCAAACGTCACCCGACCTGACCCTGCGACGGCTGCGACGATAGACACTCCGCCAGTTACAGACCTCGACAATTCTTCGCACTTTGGCTCGGAATCAGACTTCCTTTCGGATCGTGATACACATTCCGAGCTTGGGTGTATCGGACAACGAACGGGATGCATCTCATTACCACCTTTCGACTATTGCCGAAAGATCCTTGTCTGCTTCACCAGTGCCGCCAGCCGTCGCGCTGGAAGATAAATGGTCTGTTATTGGGAGTTCTGATATCGACGGAGACGAATCAGAGAGTGATGGTGCCCTAGTGGGCAGCGTTCAATCTCTCTCGATCGAGGAGGACCCGGACAAGACGATAGAAGCCATCTCTTTACCAGGACCAAAGCCAATAGCCTTTCGGGCCCGCCTGCAAGACAGGCGGCACACACGATCAACGTCTTCGCCTTCTCGTTCTCCGGCAAGAAGAGCATTGCGCCGACCACAGTCAGGTATTGACAGCGCCCGGAAGCTCAAGATGCGCAACGAAAGGACCCTGTACAGTTTCGTCTACTCATGAGCAAGTAAATTTTTTTCCCTTCTGTAAAGGCATATTGACCTCGAGATTTGCCTAAGTATATCATATTTCTGTACAATGCAAGTCCCATCCTGTCACAGTAGTCCATAGTTATGTGTACTATGTACATCATTGAATCTTATCCTGCTATTAACCGTACGAGAAGGTAGAGTGTGGAAGCAGTGAAACGCTGATGAATGTATTATGTGAGCACCTTCCAATGACAATAAAAGGCAGAACACTTACAATCAGGTTACTTATGGTGGTGAACACCAGAATAAAAATCAAATAAGCTTTAGTACGTCCAATGGCCGCGCTTTCGTCGAAATGTCCCGGAAGGTTCTGCGCCCTTCAGAATCGCGATAATTAGCAGGACCTATAGGCGCGAGGGGTAAGTTAGGCATCCAAGGCCGTGAATAAGAAACCAGAGCCACTCACGTTAGATACTGTCCAAGCTAATAATACCTATCAGGGCAACATTAGCATTTGCCTAGGCTATAGCGAAATCCTCCACCTACGTTCGTTCGCACATTTGCGTAATAATCCTTCATGGCTTGTTCTCTTTCGGCGTCCGTAGGCGCTGGTGGACGTGTTTTCGGTGCACCCCTCACCTTAGGTTTCGGAGGCGCCTTCAGATTTCTGAGCTGGGTGAGTGCAGCCTCATACACATCATTTGGATCTGGTGTTTCTTCTGGACTTCGACATCAACGTGCGTTTCACTCTTCTGAACGACGTTTCCGAGGTCATTGTGTTCCACCACCGAGTCTTGTTTTGTACCCCAAGAGATCTATGGGACTGGATCAATCCGGGTAAACGAGAATGGGCGATCAAACGTACATCGTCAAGGTTGGAGAAGGCATATCTGAAAGAGCCAAAATTCAGATCAGGAAGGATGAGATGAGAGAAAGCCTACATATTGAGGATATTGATGAACGTTGGCGAGAGCAGCAACCAGCTGACGAAACTCGTTATCATATGCCATGGGTCCATCGCTAGAATGCTGCTGACTGCATACACTATGGCCACGTACAATCAAAAGCTCAATCACCTTCAAAAAAGGAGAGACTTACTTCCATACGAAATCAGAACACTGTACAGCATGGTTGAATTGGCCGTTCCGCCTTGTTTGGCTGCCGCCAACGCACAAAAGACGGAAGCAACGAGCATGTAAATCATAGAGACGCTCAGGAATATTACGGTGAATTTGTATTTCCACAATGACCTGTGGCAAGTTGAGCCTTGATACTCCGATGATAATTAAAATGTCTTACGCTCTAGGTTTGTTTCCCATGCAAAACAGGAAACAAGCAGCAATCATCAAAACCAAAGCATACTGTGCACATGTATCGGTGGTATGTCAAAGAGGCTTAATGCAATCAACTTACCTGTATTATTGTGTTGAGGTATTGTATTCCTGATAGCCCGAAGGAAGGCGCTTCAAGCGATGATGTTAATACAACCTGAGCGAAGTCAACAAGGGATTTCGCGATATCAAGGGAGACCCGAGCTCACGAAGAATAGATAAAAATTTCCCTGTACGTGAAAAGTCAACCCAAGTCCCAATAAAAGCCATCTAGCGACTTACGATAGCAAACCAAGCAAACGTCAGGTTAATGATGTTATAGATCGTCTCTAGCATGAAGGACGCATTTTCGAGTAAAGCTATGCCCTGAGCTCATGATCTGACCGACATGTGCTATTGCATAAACCGCCGCAAAGAACGAGCCGTTTAGCCAACGTCTACGTTGACTGATAAACTCCGGAATGGCATCTGGGACATCGGTTTCACCAACTGCACCCTTGACGTATTTGAGAACCCTGTGCACATGTAATGAATATCGCGCGTTTGCCTGCCGGCTAAGTAGTAACCTACCAATTCTCGTTCGCTTTGGCCACAAGTTCAAAACAGAGAATACGCTATACATGGTTTGTGGATTCGTATGGAAGAAATGGTCGCCAAAACTCACGTCTTCTGCAAGGTCTGACGAAGCGAGGATTAATCAAGCGCCAAAGTGTAAGGACTTGGCGTTCAACTTACACATGTTTGAGGTGAAGATATCAGTATCTCGACCATGAAGAACCTCTCCTTTGAAATAAGAAGACAGCGGGCCCACGCCTCTCTCGTTGTTTTGCAACGCGATATATCTATAGGCTGAGAACGCACCCGGCTGTGTAATCAGCGTTATTAATGACTGGAACAACAAATGGCCAATCCATACGCACTAACACGCTGATGTAGCCAAACAGACTCTCAGGTGGGTTTATCAAGTATACAGCTGATCTTATACTCGAAGTTCTGTGCAGCAACTGTTCGAAAATTATTCAGTACAAGGGTAATTGATCGGTGGACGACGAACCCAGTGGATTGAGCAAAAGGGACCAATTCTTTCCCTTGTAGACTGATATTTCTCCACAAGCTCCGCCGACGTTCGAGTGCGTGTCGAAGACCTTCCACAGCTTATAGATACTGTTGTTACCCGGCCGAGTACCAACATCAAGAAGGATGCACACGTTGGGCTGTATAAGTGATGAGAGTGGGATCTGTAAAGTGTGCCGGTTCATTACCTGTAATTGAGCTGCGAACGCGTTGAAGGCCCAACGGATGACTGTTGATCTTTTTTTGATTCTTCTCCTTCATACAGAAGATTATCTGTGTTGGTACAATACCCTTGTCTGGGTACTTGAATTGTAGATTCGGGTCGAGACCAAAGGAGGTTGTGTATTCAAATAAATGGGCCGTGACAGGTTTTTCGAGGACGTTGTTCTTCATAGGTCCAGGTTGATAGACGCCGAGGAGTGTAAGACAGTCTAATACTCGAGGATGTACCTTTTTTCGTCCATCGGCCACGATGCACACTACCACCTGCAATAAGATGTGAGTCCGAAACTCGCTTGGCAACGATCCATTTCACGCACCTTTTTCCATGCATCAGCACCCCATGTTTGTGAGTTCTTGCGTGTACACAGATGTTGAACGTTCTTCATGACCCCGTACAGAGTGCGGCAGAACAAAATTTCATCTTCCTGTGACGAATAAGTGCGTGGAACGGAGGAAAGGACGTATCTGAGCTTACATTGTACATTGTGATGACAATGAGTAACTCTGTTCTCCGACCACTCGCGACCTGCCTCAAGAAGTAGCCTTCCCGCTCAAAATCATCTGGATCACACGTAACGGCCGTATATTCGGCACCCATCATCTCCGGTTCTCCTTTTCTTGGTAGCACCATTCGCGGTGGTATAGGAATGGGCACCTTATACTTTCCATCCACAAGCATTACGCGTTTCTTCTTGTGCCTTCGCGCTACACGGCCCATGGGAGCGTTTCCAAAATGACGCGTCTCGACCGGTGTGGTCGGGTCAGGAGATCGACCCATGGCTAGGTCACCCATTGATTCAAAGGAATGTGAAGGAGGGGGGTCGTAGTAGTCATAGTGAATGTCCGGTTGGCCTAATGCATGTTTCTCTGGGTCGGAATATGAGTGAGGTTCGCCGGTGTAGTGGAAGCTGTTGTCGCCGACGACATAGTAGTCCTCATCGTCTACAGCAGGTGTTGGTGATCTAGAACGGGGATATGTTCGTAAATGGGTTCCAGAAGAGTAAGCTTCTGGGTCATGTTGGAATGAGTCGACATAGGTATGGTGTGAGGAATGGTTGGATGAGGAATGCGAGGAATAAGACGCCCTATAGGGATCATAGTATGCATTCTCAGGGCCATGGTATTCGTTATCCGGCAGCTGGAATGTCTCGCCTGTATGGATAGTTTCGAGTTGCTGACCTGGCTGGTACGGGTGATATGGTGAAGAGGAATATGAAGTCTCCTCAGGCTGCTGCGGTTGACGAATATCCTCGTCATAGCTGCTCTGGCCTGAACGTCCAGATTGACTTGCAAACTCGTTGATCATTCGTTCTCGTATCTCTGCATCGACGCGTTGATATGCTTCTTCGTAACTTGATCGTGGCGGCATAGAGCTCGAGCGCGAGCTCTGGTAGGACATGATGGTAGAAAGCAGAAACGAGTTCGGCAAGTCATTCGGTAAAATGGGATTCAATCAACACATCACGAGGGCGCGAGAGGGGATTCCCACAGCATGGCAGCCTGCAGGCCTGGTGCTTTCCGGCTAGGAATAGACATGCTTTTTCTTCTACTACTACACCATCCTACATGGATCTCCTAGTCTCTACCACTTCCAGTCTCGTCCTCAGATACGTTCTCAGCAGCGTCTCGACAGCGTACAGGTTTCACAAACTCATTCCTATCGGCCTAGGAATATGGGAAGGAATTTCAATGCATGTTCTGCTGCAAGCCATGCCAGCTTCATATGATCCATATTTGGCATACCTGCTACGGGCAGCCATCGACTTTTTTATTTCGAGGGATATCAGTTATGTTTCTATTGTCACTATTTGGACAGCGCTCATTGTCCTTGCCATGGACGCCTTGGGATCCGAATATTTCTATCATACCCGACATCAGCGAATTCCAAAACGACCAAGTCGAAACATTGGTTCCCTGCACACGACTGTGCATACAACACCAATACCAATACCTCCAGCAGCCCCAGTTGATATTCCACGAACACGGTCGGCACGGTCGCTCACTTTCATTTTACCTACTGCATCTCCGAGTACAGTGAACTCGGAAACACCAGCCACATCCTCCACCCAACAGCAAACGAGCACCAACAACACCCCCTCCGAGCAACCGACCACTTCGTCACAGTCGTCCATATCTACCGTAAGAGATGGGTCTGGCAGTGATGACTCACTGGGATACATCTTCAGTTCGCCCATTTATATCCCGGAAACACTCCATTATGACACGAATGAGCGCCCCGGAAACGTTTCCAGTACGCCAATAACGTCTCTCACGCTATTACAGTCTCCTACGAATCCTCGACCGCTTGATTCGTCAAGTGAACACAGCCGAACGTATATGCATCCTTTCCCGCTTTCAAACAACTTCTCCCCTCGTCCACCACCACCCCCAAGACTACCAATCGAACAGCCTATACCCCAAAGGCCACTCGTAGAGTCGCCAATCCACGAAGCAGCACGGGGAAACTTTGAACCAGAGGAACTAGTGCTGCCAGTACCAGTACCTGCGCCTATGCCCGCATTGCCTCCTAGTTCATTAGCCGAATCCCATGAGCATCGTAGCCATGACCCGGAGTATGTACTGCCACCACAATCAGAGCCAATATTCATTCCACCACACGAAGATGCACTACAAACCCCAGTGCTCCATGGCCAGCACTATCCTCCAGGTGAACTGGATGCAGATGAGCTCTTGACGCCTCCGCAGTTAAGACCCGCGTCGTCTGTAATGGTTCACCGAGCTTCTGTCATCTCAGAAGCACCAGTATCCTCATTACTCCTCGACGTCCAATCAAATACACTCGTCGCATCGACTTCCAACACTACACCTGTACCTATACCACCGCGTGAGGCAGCGGGGTCGCCGCTCTCCGCATTAGATATCCACTCCCCTGGACCTTCATCTTCAGCTCTGTCAATCGCAGACAGTATTCTGTCCACCTCTGACCCGCACCTACTATTCGAACGGGCTGAGAAGCTGAGGAATAGAGCCTGGAAAGAAGCCAAGGAGAAGGATAGACTAGAAGCAGAGCTCCGACAGGCCAGATCAGAGGGCAGAACGAGAGACGTCTTCCTTCTAATGGGAGATATCAAGGACTGTAGGCAACGGATGGAATCATTACACTCTCGTGCTAGACGGAGATATTATACCGGTACGCATCAATAGTATTATTTGATAGTACCTATCTGACAGCAAAGCAGCTAAGAACAACGCGGGTCAAGGACAGGGATATGAAATTGATGTACATGGGTTGCTAGTTGCAGAAGCAATTGAAGCGACGGAAAGTGCCTTTCGAGAGGCGCTTAGGAACGGCCAAGACACACTGCGTGTCATCGTTGGAAAGGGAAACCATTCCCGTGATGGCCAGCCAAAGTTGAGACCAGCGGTGTATGCCGCGATGAAAAAGTGAGCAAACAAAAAGTATATGATAAGAGTTCTGGCTGAAAAGCGGTTCTAGACATGGGTTCGAATGCAGTATAGACTCACGAAACCCAGGTGTGCTTGTGCTATCGCTGTGACATGCTTTAAACTCCTTTGGTCGTTCAGGTACATCGTTTGGAAGGGGTCATTTTGTATTGTATCTAGTCTTACATATATCTAACGCATCAGATTGCTTTCAAGTTTTCGAGCCGTAATAGTACCCACCTCAAGTCAGAACTTCTTGATCATCAGATGGACGTCAAAGTATGCATGAGCTTAGAGGAGATACACGAACTTGACATGGACTGATTAGATACACGAGGGTAAAAAAAAAAGAACAAGTAGAAACCTTTGCTGCTACACTTGAATTCGACCTGTGCTGGCCGCAGGTTTCTTGCGCTTTTTGAACAGCCCACCACTGCTACCTGTCGGAACCGTAGACTCGCGAGCTTGCTCGATAGGTTCTGACTTGACTTCAGAATCTGATTCCGCCTTCACCGCCGTTTCAACCACCGTCTTATCCCCAGCATCTCTCGGTAACTCATTCTCCGACTGCTTGACGACAGCATCGCTGTCCTGAATCGCCTCCGGAGATTCGTCGCCTTTCTCTCCCGGCCGTTTCCATTGCGTTTTAATCCATTTGGTCGTTTTTGGTGACTCGTTGGCAACGTTCGTTGTTGAAGATGAAACTGCCGCTGTCTTCGGTTCCTCCTGCGCCACCTCTTTCGTCTCTGTCGGTTCCTTTGTCTTCTGCTTCACGGTGATGATGCCTGGATCATATATCTGCCCAAGGCCAGTAGTCAGTGTCTTCTTCTGCAATTTGAAGTGCCGAGTATCCTCCTGATCCACTGGAGTTTCAGCTGGTCTCTTCAGATTGTTTGTGGAGATGGAGGTGGAAGATTCTGGAGGAATCTCGTTCGAAGATGACTGCGACGGTTCAGCTGGTACTATTTCCCAATCTCCAGCGACACCCTGTTCTCTGTGACGAGTTGCCTCAGCCTGAGCTTTTTCTACATCAGGGTCTGTATACCCCAATGAGGCAGCAGTAGAGTAGTTTGTCCATGGATCTGAGGGCTTTGCTGGCTTTCGTAGAGTAGAAGATGGAGTGGAAGAGGATGAAGGTACAGAAGTGGGACGTGCTCTACCGGCGCCGACATCTTGTGAGTACGCAGCTTGTGCAGCCTATGAGATCCTGGTCAAAGAAGTTTTTTGGTGCGATACTGAACTGACGTACCTTTTCTACTCTTGCCATTTCTCTCTTCTCTTCCTCTAAATCCTTTTTACGCTTCTCACCCTCCTTGTAAAGACCCCGAATGAACCTATCCCTGTTTCCCTTGTGTCGCAGTCCATTCTCGTGTTGCTGGCGTGAGGGAGCATCGTCGGTGATGTATATTTCGCAGTATTTGCAGAAATACTTCTTTTTAGAAACCCAGTACTCGCTCATGGTATGTTGTTGTTAGAAAGAAGTGCTTGTGACTGGCAGGATCATTGATTACCAGGCGGTTGATTGACCTGAAATTTCGTATCGAAACAAATTGCCAAAAATGGACATGTGTCCAGGAGGAACTGAGATTTCCCCGCGCCCGATTCTTATCACATTGGTCCTGTTCAACGACCATATAAGCAAGCATGACAACAAGTCCAAGGAACGTCGAGTTCTCTCTCCCCCCTCACCTCGTCTTCCATGTCCCAGTCTCCTCGCCCCAGTCACTCGTCCGCTGGCGACAAGTCTCGTACCTCTGGAAAGGTCGACAAAGAAGACGTCGCAAACCTTCCCCCCGAAGAGTCGGTACGGGAAGAGAGCTATGCCGGAGAGTACAGATTATACAAGCGACGATTTGTCGGACTTATCGGGATCGTATGTCTCTTCAGGTCATTCTTTGATTTTCTTGACCGATGCTTCGCTCTAGATTGCCCTCAATATCGTTGGGGGGATGTCGTGGCCATGGTTTGGACCAATAGCCAACGACAGTGAGTTATCAGTTTCGACATTTGTATATATTTCTGATTCCGTCTCCTCAGTGGCAAGCGAATTTGACATTTCTCTGGATAAGGTCAACTGGCTCGGAAACATCATGTCCTGTGTCTACATACCAAGCGCACTTCTTATTCCATATATGATCCCTCGGTATGGTATTAGAAGAGTGGTCTGTAACATTATCGCTTTTTTTGAGTACTCTGCTCATTTTCTAGTGAATAGTGTGATCTTGGAGCCATTTGCCTCATTTTGGCAGCGTGGATCCGATATGCGGGAACCCCGAGGACGTTGTCGAGTGAATCAGCCTACGCTTTGCTAATGATAGGACAGGTGAGTCCCAAAAATTCCGCTCTTATGTTTACCGCTCACGAGTGTGTCAGACTTTTGCTGCTATTGCTCAACCACTCTATCAAGTGCTTGCACCAATGTAACAATCTCCCTCACAGTGGCGATAGTACTTATACTAAAAATGTCCCGAAGCTATTCAGAGAAATGGTTTGATTTGAGAGGCAGAACTACCGCAACAATGATATGCTCAGTCGGTAGGTTCTCATCTGGTCTAGGTCACGGAGATTTAGTTCTAACCTAACTCGGTCGCACTTTAGCTAACCCAGTCGGCGGAGCCATCGGACAGCTCCTTAGTCCCATGGTTGGCGATACCAGACAATCCGTACGTATCCGTTGGTTCCAAGTATCTCTTGTAGTAATCCTGGCCCACGCAGATATTAGTTCTAGGCATTATCTGCACAGCAGTGTGTCCGTTTGTCTTTGCAGTACAATCAGCCCCACCTACACCCCCTAGTAAGTGAACTGGTGCATCTCCTGACAACTGGCCCATAACCAAACCCAAAACAGCCTACTCTGCCTCCCAGAAGCCGCCATCACTCCCTGAATTCCTCAAGGTGTTAGCGGGAAGATCCAAAGTACAACAAATGTCAATACGTGCACGACTCGACTTCCTACTCCTCGTTCTCATTTTCGGCATTTCAGTCGCAGCGTTAGTCCACGTCTCTGTTTGTCTAGGAGAAATATCAGCTAATCCCTATTCTTGTCCATCAGGACACTCACCTTTTCTGTGCTGACAGGCCAAATATTTGTAAGTCACGCCACGATTTCTGGCGCTAGGATCACCGGCTCACAATCTGACCTCTTCAGGAACCACAGGGATACTCAACAGATATTAGTGGTCTCTTCGGTGTATGTAGACAGTTCGATTCAGATACCTTCCTAACACTGATTTTCTGCATAAGGCAACGCTGTTGTTGGCGGGAATTGTAGCCGCATTTATGACCTCCCCGCTGTTCGATAGAGTGTTCACGAAACATCTTGCTATCACAGCAAAGATACTTATCCCATGTGTCGCTGGTGCTTGGCTATCGCTCGTATGGGCAGGTATGCATTTCTAGACGTTGTGAAGTGAGCTTCCTGACGGATTTACCAGTCAAACCAAATAATACTGGCGGAATCTTTGCGGTTATGGCAATTATCGGAGCTATTTCCATTACGATGTTGCCTGTAGGACTCGGTGAGTTCTCGCCCTCTGCGTCGCCTAGATTCTCAGACACTTAAGTGATCTTGTAGAACTCGGCTGTGACCTCACCCGCAACGCCGAGGCTAGTTCTTCTATACTGTGGCTTACCGGCAACCTCTTCGGGATTATTTTCGTCGTTGGTATGTCTCGCTGCTACCCTCGACTCGCAGCGGAATTTGACTTTATTTTCTAGTACAAAACGAATTACGAGCCGGACCGGATGCCAATCCGCCTTTGAACATGCGCCGAAGCTTAATTTTCCAAGGGTCCATGGTAATGGTAGCCGGGGCTCTCACGTTGTTACTTGGAGGCAAGCAGGTGAGGAAAGAACTGGATGAACAGAAAGTTCAGGAAGTTGCAGGACACGCGGAGCACGCTTGACACGACGATTAACGAGGAACATCATGCTTTCGGTTGTTTGTCTGTATCTTTACTTGTACATGCTGTGTTAAATAGTGTTGTCACCTGGATTTTTCTTGTTAAAACCTTGAAAGTATTTCTCTCTGAAATCCTTGTGTGCAGGAATATGTTCTCCGGTCATTGGAGCGTTCTCGCCCGATGAGAGTGAAGGCGGCGGATAGGACTTTTCGGTATTTTTCCGAATTGTTACTAGCTATACAGATTGCCTCTCAGTGCCATAGAGACCATATACACTGTTCAACTTACGCGACGACCCCACGATCCGAAATCTTGAAGGGAGTTAGCAATAACCTCCATGCCCTCACATAGCATGGAATAGATATCGACTTCCTCGTACTCGTCGTTTACGGTCGGCAAAAAGAAGACAAGTCGTCCGTTCGGCTTTAACAGATACCTGCCTAAGAGCACGAGATCTTTAACCAGATTCGATAGTTCGTACGGCTTTGTAGGAGGAATATAGGGTGAATCGTCACTGTCCCTGATTTAGCATTAATCGGAAGACGATAAGAGCACTCGTACGGCCGTGGATTTGCTCTGTGTTCATGATATAGAGCCAATCGCTCAGCGTCTAGCTCTCTCTTGCGGCCTAGTCGTTTTGCTCCTGCACGAACACCATCTTTGCATTATTAGTCATTTAAAACTTTAGAAGGGCATATCGCGCAGTAAGCTTACATGGTGGGTCCGTCACAATAGCGTCAAAAAGTCCGCCGCATCGCCATGGATGGGTTGTGATGTCGAATGTGCACAGATCGAGTATACGGTCGGAAACACCATATTGCGATGCAGCCCGATAAACCCCTGGTATATTACCTTCATCGCGTTGTTAAGGTAAATGACGAGAAGATGTTAATTACAGAACAAGATTATGCCTCACCTTTCCCTCTCATCTGCCGACCATCGATGTCCGACCCGAATATATGAGCACCAAAGTGGGCTGTCGGCTGCTTGCTGTTAGACCGGCACCAAAGTCGTAAAATTATAACTCACATAAGCCATACTTCCTGTGCCCATAAACGGATCGTACAACAATTTCCCGGGCGAAGCCTGGAAATACACAAACTAGATCAGTCACGAGCAAGTGATAGCTGGACGAACACACCAGTGTTTGGTTCGCCATTAACAAGGATATCTCAGCCTCCATACTGGTATTTCCGAAGTACGAGCGTTTCTTCACATCAAAAGTCGAGATTAAGGATCTGGCTGTCGCTTCTGCAATCTACAAGTTGATAACTTTCAATGGATGAAAACGAGGTACCGTTATCGATGTTCTGAGAACATACCAGCCTCCCAAAATACACCCGAATAAACTTTCCGTCGCCTTCGTGTTTATCTCTTGTCTGCCCTCGGCGATCGTCATCTGGAATCCTGGAGTCAAATTTGATTCAGTAGACGAGCGATGACAGGGTCGTACACTCTTCAAAGCAGCCCAAGACGATGTCCGGCGATTTCATATCAATCTTGCCCATGAAACCCATATATGAAAAACTCTCGACAACTTCTTTCTGACGCTTTTGAGGTATTCTGTGGTTGTACGCAGACACGAAGAATTTGAACGATGTGTCGGGGATGTATTTTGCCCAGAAGGCGCGATGGGCGCGATTGCTCTCATGTAGTTCTTCATAAGTGGAACCTTGTCCATAAAGTTCATAAACAGATCTGAGCAATACAAGCTAAGTAAATCCAATTGTGAAGAAAGATCACGACATACTTGATCAGTATACACCGTTGTGCCAGTAGTCGAGCATGTTCATCGTTGTCGAGACCCAACACCATGAAAGGCCGAGTAGAATCATGTTCTTCTGGAATAGAAACCTCGAAGCCATATAGCTCTGAGATAGACGCAAGTTCCGGTAGGCGGAATTCGTGGTGAGCCTGGGCAAAGTGAAAAAGAAACTTTTTTGACATCGTGGTCTTGGTGAGATCTAGGGCGCTTAACCAATTGCAAAGCTTGACGGCTATCCGTATGTTCCCCAGGGCCGATACATGAAAAAAATGCTGCCTAGTGAGCTCATGCGGCTGGCAGACACGGTGATAGACAGCTTGGAATCAGCTCAGCGTGGGTTCTTCCCGTTTATCACATCGAAAAGGGCACTAATCGCGGCGCAGCATTATCTGAAGACTCAATACGTCGCCTTCATGCCGTGTTTCCAGATACACTTATCCTGGCCGCTTTGGACCTCATTGACCGTCAAAATGGTTGGTCCAATCAAATATATCATTCACGATTACTGTGTCTTTACGCTCCCTATATACTCACAGTAATCCAAATCACTTCTCCATGGGGTCACACAAACTACGAAGTCCTAGGTTCGACGGCTACGTATACGGTTCAGGTTGACCTATCGGTCACTCCTACCTCTAGCTACTGTAGCTGCCCTGCCTTTGTCTACTCTGTCCTAATGGCTGGCTCACATGTGATGGTCTGTTGCGAACACACCTTACTGAGAACACATGCTAACCTCTTCCCTAGTGCAAGCATGTACTTGCTACTCGGCTAGCCATCAAGCTAAATTTGTATGTTGAAAGGCCTTTGAACGTTGACGGCTTGGCATCCCTTACGGTTCTTCGACATTCCAATTCGAATTGAGAGATCGATTTGGAGATAGAATGGTGAAAGCAAAGCGCATATGTTGGGATTGAAACTGGGAATCTATTTAGTATACTTGCTACTGTATGTTCGAATATAAACGCTGTCACTGTAACGAAATAACTTAAGTGGTACACAGTAAATTGCTCATACAATGAGAATTCCAAGAACGTCAATGTGCAAGAATAAATCTAGCATATGTAGAAAGTCAAAAAATCATCAAAGTGTCTCCGCGTCTCCCTTGCATCTCCACTCGAGCGCAGTTGCGTACTCTTGGAGGTTCTTCGTTAAAGACCTCAGTCGGCTGTGACTTGCAGGTGGTGCACCCTTCACGGCAGATTCATCAGAGTCTGACTTCGCACCCAAATCATTTGTATCCGAAATCCAGGTAGCCAGCTTACGAATCTCTTCAGGCTCCCAAAACACCCACCATCCTGGTTCCGACTCGATCGAAGATGGGTGGTGACCCCACACCGCAAGGAACCAAGACCATTCCTGAAAGGCCTTGCGGGCTTCAACGGACTTGGCACGTCGAATGGGCTTTCTCCCCTTAGTCCTCTTCGACGCTCCAGCAAGGAGGTTTGCAGCGAATTCTCTGTCGCGTACTCCGGGTGATAATGCATAGTAAATTCGTCCGTCGTGATCAGTGCCGAGAGGTCCGAACCGAGGAGCGCAGCTAGGCACGAGTACCTTGAGGATGTGCTCCAGATTTTGTACATTGTCTTTCTGAGTCTGACGGGCTTCCTTCAGCTTTGTCGCGGATCCCTTGGGAGAAACGTTAATCGTCCAGGTACCAGGCAAAGCCAGAGAAATGCTTACTTCGGCATCTGCATTCGCTTCAATGTCCTTCTTGATCTGCTCCCACTTCTCGTTCTCCTTCTTGATATTCTCGCGGACGTTCTTCGTGATCTCTTTGCAGCGCTTGAAACCTCCGTCTAGCTCCTCGCGGATAGTATGCGATTCGATGACTGTTTCTATGAGTCCGTTGATTACAGGGATGAGTTGCATCGTGCTAACGATGTTGACGTCCGAGGGAGTAGTTGCAGCGCTCGATCGGCTGCTTCGGGTATTGTAGTTGGCAGTCATGCCTTCAGGAGGTGGAAGAGGATCTGGGAAAGTAATGATGATTCTATCCTCCGAGGATTCTGAAGAATTGGAATGGGCGGACTTGGCGTCATCATCCGGATAGTCGAGCGATTCTCTAAGAGCAGCAAGGGCAACCCAGATCTTGTTGAGATTGACACCAGCGGAACGGACCTGCTTAATGGCTGCTTTGATGACCTGTAGGCGTTGGGTTAAACTTTTGAAGTACAGTAAAGCGAAACACTCACTGTAGCAGCACTGCTGTCTTCCTCATCTGCCAACGTTCCCAGTAGACCCAAAATAACCGCTTTTACGCAAGCCTCGCTAACCCAAGCGCTTGGTGCCTCCTCGTCATTCTCTGCCACCTCCCCGATGCGCTCTAATTCCTCAATATCACTTCTTACAATACTCTTTCCGACTGTTTGATCGAAGCGCAAGACAAACTCCCGGATCTGCATGCGAGCTTCGGCGTCATCTAGTGACAGATTTACGGGTAACTGGTCCATTCTACAACGGGCAGCCGCTTGGCAGAAGGTTTCTTGACCTGGAGTTTCGTAGACTTGGTACTGCTTTCCGCACCAGAGGGTTTCGAGGTCGTCATGGGCTGGCTGATACTTTTGGACTTTTGCTTGTCTTCTTCCGCACCACCGGTACGTTCTTCGCGCGGTCGGCTTAACCTTTCTATAAGTAACTGAAACTGAGAAAGTGCAAGGAACTCACGCTAAAGGCCCCAAACCCTTCGCCTTTCTGCACCTGGTGCAGTTACAGACATCCCGGCAACGGGGACACCTACGGAACGTTGAGCGATGATCCTAGGTTCAAGCAAACCACATACTTGTAGCTATATGCTATGCCCTCTTGTACACCATCTGTGGAACAACACGGTACTAGTTTTTTGGCGTCGATGTCTTCATTGTATCGATTCCTGAGACAACGCCGGCAGTACTTGGTGCGACATCCCTTTCCCCTTCCCTTTTCCGCTGGCTTGGGAGAATGTGCAGAATAATATATCTGTATATATGAGGTCAAACGTCACATTCCTATACATCAACTGGTGAAATCGCATACCTGATGCGTCTCTCTTCTTGCTGCATTGGTGGCAGTAGAATGCCGTAGGGCCCGATTGCTCCTTCGTGATATTGTTGGATGAATTCTCCTTCTGTGAACCCACGTCTACTTTCTGTTTCTTTGAGACAGGCTGGGTTGCATTCGATAATTTTCGTTTGTGAGTGGGCGCGACTGGCATGTTACTCCGAGTAGGTGAAAGGGGCATATTCTGGGGTAAGAGTTTAGAGAAAGAAGGGGAATTTCTATGTAGAGGAGAAGGGGGTATCTCGACATAGACCTGCTTTAATCTCCGGATAGCTGAGAGAGTACCTGGCGTTGAGGACGACATGATGGTGGTTTGAATTCAACAAGAGTGGGGAAGATGTCACAATGTGACATCAACGCGTCTTGTCACAAGACTTTGAAAACATTTCCACGTGTCTGCCTGGGAAAGAAACGAAAACTTTCACCTCTACCTATTCCACCCGGCGCACTCCTACTCTCCAACAAAAATGGCACACGCTGACCACACTAGAGATCCCTGGCAAGTACTCTAGCATCTCGTTCGAACAATGTTTCGTCTAAACAGGCCTTTTCAGCCCATGGGTCATCCTTAACGACTTTGGAGGAGCATTCGCAATGGGTGCCGTGGGCGGTGGTATATGGTACAGCATAAAAGGTGCTAGAAATTCTCCTCGGGTGCGAGTTAATACTCTCTCTTGGCTTCAAAAAGACTCATGCAAGCTTTTCAAAGGGTGAGCGTTTTGTCGGAGCAATATCATCCATGAAGGCACGAGCACCGGTTACTGGAGGCAACTTTGGTGTTTGGGGTGGGATGTTTTCGACCTTTGACTGCGCTGTGAAGGGTGTTAGACAAAAAGAGGACGCATGGAATGCCATTATATCCGGTTTCATGACCGGAGGATGTCTGGCTGCACGAAGTACGTACACTATTTGGGTTCTTCCTTGTTTCCGTTCTTACCGTCCTCATAGGTGGTCCGAAATCTGCGTTTGGTTCAGCGGTAGCATGTGGTATTCTGTTAGGTGTCTTTGAGGGCGTCGGTGTGTTATTATCTAGAGTGTTCAGTGAAGGACAACGACCGCAGATGGCACCATGTGCGTAATCTCTTACTATGACCTTCTCTACTGAAAAGCTGATGTCTTTGCAATTCTAGTACCATCTTCAATGCCACCCGCGCAGTCACCTCCCTCGATCCCCGGACTCCAGTAGATGTATTGTTACCCGATTCTCTTATTTCGCAGCACGCAATCGACGTATAAAACTCACCACTTAATTGGAACATTTTGACCTATGTATACTCTATGCTGATATCAAGCGGATTACTAGTGAATTTTTACGTGGAGCGGGTGAAACTTTGCGATATTGAGATTGAGGACTCTGATCGGCTTCGTATTCCATTACAGTGGTATATTTCTCGTGACGTCAGGTATGTCTCATCCAACGCTCGGACTTCTATAAAATGCCCCATCCCTACCTATTCCTCACTCTATCATGTCTTCCACCACCACCAACCTTGATCCCTACGTCGCCAATTCGGAGAGCCAGAAGGTCACTCCTCAACAGAAAATACATGGTGAGTTTATTGTTGCGTGCTTCTAGCTTATGCTCAATTTCTACTATTAGACCTTCAGTCATTGCTGAAATCGACGCAAGCTGGGATGCTTGTAACTCGATCCTCAGACGGCTCGCTTCATTCTCGTGCAATGACTCCTGTTGCTCGTACGTCTTACACCATGTCCATGTTGCACCAGTTCACTGATCTTCTGCGCAGCGGATAGCGAGACCCAACTCAATCTCTTGTTTTTCGCTAACAATGTGAGTACCACAAATATCAGGTTGAGCTGGCTGTCTGAAGTTCTTATAGGCATCACACAAATTTGAGGAGATCCAGCATGATAGCCATGTCAACGTCAGCTTCTATGACACCGGCAACACTAGCTGGGCATCGTCAGTATCTTCTATCATTGATGCTCTTCCTCAAATGAAGCCACCTTGTTATACAGATATGCGGGAATTGCCAGAATTAAGCAAGATCGTGAATTGATTAAGAAGCACTGGTCTACTTCGTGAGTCACGGTCCCATGTTATTCTTGCAACAAAGCCTCACTTTCCACTAGTCTCTCCGCTTGGTTCGGTGACCTGAAAGATGGCATTCACAAGGGCGATGAAAACGACCCTCGCGTATCGCTCATTGAAGTCGAACCATACGAGATTAGGTACTTCATTGCAACCAAAGGGGCAATTGGACGAGCCATTGAGACTGGCATCAGTGCCGTCACGAAGGGCGTCAGCACCCCCGGGGAATTGCGAACGTTGACGAAGGAAGAGGTGATTAAGTTCTCTTTCCTCGACCTGCCGGATTCCTCAACCGTTTGTCCACAGATTCAACTTGCCCAAGGTTTGCATCAGAAGTAATCAAATGTATATTGTTTGAATACTGTATTACTATCGCGTTTATAATACAAGCGTCAATGATGACCGGACATTCATGATTTAATTCGGTACGTAAGGCAATGGTGTGCAAAGGAGCCGTTAGAGAGGCGCCAATCACCCGGAATGCCCTTTGTATCTCATGTTCTCAATTGGCTGAAAGTGGACGGGATAGGTGCTTTTTGGTGATGCGGCATAGGTTCCAGACTTCTGGCTTCCGAGCTGGCACATATATCTGGTCTTACCGCGTTCCCGATGTCCGAATATTCTTTCTCTCGTTCTTCCATATTCTAAGACGGTAATTGGAGTAAGTCCATGTCAATCTAACTATCACTGCAACTGAAGACTGCCTGCCTGTAGGCCATTACCCAATATTCCTAATGACTCGGTATGGTATCCAACCCTGTCAACCTGTGTGTATTGAACTACCTATTCTAATTACCTCTTCAGAACTTCAGAGATGTACCTTCAGCACGCCGAGAGACTCCCACAGATGTCGTCCGTCGTGGTTCCCTGCGAAGTATTATCTTCGATTTTTTTACTAGGGCAGCCTGCCCAGATCAATGAACGACTGGGGCTGCTGAACGATGACGAAAGCTGCCATTCCATGCAACCTCGGGAAGAGGTCGATGCACCCTTTGAACTTGTGGTCTCGCATGTCAGCAGATACTGGCGTGCGGTTGCAATTGGCACACGCCAATTATGGTCAAACATCTCAATACAAGCGGGCGGTTCGCTCTCCGCCATGCAGGAGTATCTCCAGCGGTCTGCTGAGTGCTCGCTAGACATCACCATCATATCTGATGGCCCTGTATTTGGGGGTCCCGATTTTACATTGACCCTGCTGGACGCTGCCATGGAGCATATAAATCGATGGCGCCGCTGCACTGTCGACTCCTTTCAGGAAGACGTCGACAGTCAACTGATAGCTCGCCTCTCCGCCGCCAAGGCACCCTCTTTGGAATATCTTTCCATCGGAGTCGAATTCTCAGATCACCTGCGCCCAAGCGCCAACACCCCCGAAAGCGTCTCCTCGACGCCACAGATATTCACCGGAGGATGTCCCAGACTGACATTCCTTCATTTGCGTGGACTTGCCATCTACTTTTTTCGCCCTCCGCTTGGCACCATCACCACGCTTCGTATCAACCACACCAAAGCAATGTCAATCCGGTTTCTACAATTTCGGGCAATGTTACTTGCGTGTCGTTCACTTCTTCACTTGCGTGTGTCAGGGGACGTCATTGGCACACAACCTTGGCCACAGCCGAATAGTGTTAACGTCCCCAACCTTCGTTCCCTCAGTATCTCCAGCCTTCGAGGAACCAATTATAGTGGTATCCTATTGGCGGTCAACGCTCCCCTTCTCGAACAATTGTCCTTGAAGGGGGTCCAGGAACACGATCTGGATTACTTCTTTTCCTCCCCGTATTCCTCAAAGTTCGGACATCTACGTTCTTTGGGGTTTTGTGACTCCAATATTACGACTCTCAAATACCGGAGCCTGTTCACCTCGTTCCCTTCAGTGTCAGAATTCACTTTTGTCAGTGCCAGCATATCCCTGAGCCCCCCAAACTTCCTCAAGGTCATCTCACCGTCCCAAGCGTATCCGCAGGTGCCCTGGCCATGCCTTCAGACTCTGAGCATTGCCATCGATTTCGATGAAGAAGAGGAGGAGCTTCTAAGGGAGGTCGTGGAGAGGAGAATGATGATAGGGTATGGTTTGATGAGAATAAGATTGGGGATAGGCGAGGAAGATCTGAGCTACTTCAGCTGCTTCGAATGGCTGCAGCAGTACGTCACTATCGAACCGGTACAAAGCAGCAATATTGTATGTTTATGTGATGATTTATTTGGGGTATGAGTACTGTAGTATTATTACATGGTAGACCTGGAGCCTATGCGCAATATACCGTCGGTCAAATATTCAGTCGTCGAAAAGAGGATGGAAAGTCTGCATAAGCAGGCAAAATTTAGTGACCACACTCGAAGATGCGAATAAAATAACGCACCTTTGTTTGATCGTTAAATGCACTGCTTTGATGCTGTGTTGGCGCTAGTCCTGGCTCTTCCTCAACAAGTTCAAGGCTCTCCTGTTCCTCCTGGGACTGTGGAGGTGCCATAAGCTCCTTCATGTCCTGATCCTCTTCAAGCATAGCATTGAATTCATCAACCGTCATATTCTCTATGCCAAGTCCCGATTCGCGGAGTGCATTCTCATCCATGATAGTGAGTTGCGATGGAGCAGGAAGAAATAGCGGTTCTTCAGCTGGGGTGTGTGAATGTATGACTTCGTTCACTGAAAGGGGAACTTGAGAAGCACGAGCAGGAGGGACAGAAGGAGGTGGCATGGATGGCCCGAATGAAGTTTCTGCCTCAGAACGAGCCATTGATGCACGATCTGTTTGGTGGACAGCCTTCATGGGTTTTTTGAACCTGCTCGAGTCATTTCCGGGTGTATCTTCACGAAGCCGCTTCTTGACTATCTGGATAGTTGATCCCGAGTGTTGGCTGGTAGGCATGGGAGCTTGACTCGTTGAGATCACAAAGAGGACCTCGAAACAGTCACCCTCTACATCGATGTAGAGAGGCGCAGCTGGGTCGGTAAAGCGAAGGTCGAGGACCAGAGACGATTGCTCTGTAAAAGCAATGGTGGCCTTCAAGTCCAGAAAGAGAAATGAGAACGATTAACATCGGAAGCTGATTTTTGTAGGATGGGAAGGGCGTTACATTGAATTCACGGAGGTGAAAGGCAAGTGTGATGGGGTATGCGTCCAGGTTGTAAACATCGAATTCATCTGAAGAAATCGTCAACTCTGTGGAGAGATGAGCCTTGCCTACATTGTGTGAGTAGAACAGCATCACCGGGGCGACTTGACCGCGTACCTTTGCTGTCGATTGAGGATTCCAGACTTTTTATGCGCACATCTCCTGCGCCGAAGTTCCATATCAATTGAGGATCAGCTTTTGCGCCTTTTGCAACGGGAAAATGTTCAATGATTTCCCTCATGGCTCTTGGTCCAATTCTGAGATACGATTCATTGCTCGTATCTGGAGGGGGAGGCGCCATCAAAGAGGTATCCGTGAGCAGTAGTAATTTATGGGTTTTGACGACACCTATGGACGAAAAGTGAGTGGAATGACATTGTGAGCAATCCAGGTCCAAACCATGCTTGCAGTGCAGCCGTATCACCAAGCGGCTCTCTAGGCTGTCTTCGTCCTCGTCCTTTTCACTCTCATGCGCTCCTACGATCGACATCTCACACCTTTCCACTGAACTATCTCCAGAATGATGCTTGAGGATTGACAACAGTCCCTAGGATGGGCAATGAATATGGTGAACATGTCCATCATCGAGCTTGCCAAACCACATACCTTTGCCATTAACTGGCCCGACACAGTGTCGACTTCTTCGCCGTTCTCTTGTGTTTGTACTAACCGATATTTTGAGAAGAACTGACGCGAGTACCGGAACCGACAGTACGCGGATTTTGAGGAATTGGTGCAGGACATGGACAGAGTTTCCGGAGAGGCATATATGGTGAGTTCGTCTCCATACCGAGACAGACAGGTAATTGATCTGGTGAACGCTAGGCATAGTAAGCTCAAGTCTCAACTAGGATGGAGCGACTGTACGCTTTAACGCATGCGAATCGAAAGTCACTTGCATGATGGGATAGAGGTGAAGACGCGTTCCGACGCGAGCAAGGTTGAGCTCAGCACATTGACGTCAGACTCGAGATGATGTTCATTTCTTTCATTTCTCTCAAGCCAATCTAAGTATTTTGATAGATAGGTAGCATGACTAACTTTGCTCAAGGAGCCATCGAACCCCTCTATTGTAAATTGTAATCTTACTTTCACTTCGCTGTCTGTTTGATGCTGGCTTCGTGCTGGCTCGTTCCGTGCATTGTGCCTGGATATCCATATATGTGCGAAATTCGACATCAGAAAACTCTCAGATCTTTTGGTGGGAACACCGGTTTCCCTGAGACTTCGCATATGCATACAGCAGACCTTCATCACGCAAGGGACCGAATCCATATAGTGGGCAATAGCAAAAGGTGGACCCTCGGATCTTCGGCACGAGCGTTGCACCTGCGGCACTTGTTAGAAGTAGCTTCGGATCTCACAAATTAGATACGCCCATGAATGCATGACGCTTATCAGCCTGATTCCCTCGTTTTGTTTGTATATCTTGAAGAACGGGTCATCACGAGCGAAGTGAATACTGCAGCCAGGTTTTACCAGCGACAAGGAACCCTTTCCCCAACGAGGCCGAAACTTCTCTGCGATGCGATGCAACGTCCAGAAGGATGTTAGACTCGAACGGTGAGAGCATATCACATATTTCTGCAAACGCATCATTAATTGCCGCCGGAAAACAGCCGGAAGAGGGTTTTCTGGTGCCAGTCTGTACGTGTCATATATCATATCTGTTTGGAAGACATACCGATGTCGAGCGAAATCAGTACATACTCAGTATCATAACTCTTTTGAAGCCCAACAAGCAATTTCCTCCATGTAACCAAGAATACAAAGGAAAACGCCCTTCCTCGTGCCGCCGCACCGCGGTGATGTTTGGCTAAAACCCGGACGCTTTCACCAACATCGATATAGCTATCAAGCTCGCTATATTCGGAGGCCTGCGGGCAGAGATTTTGCTTGAAATAGGACAACATTTGCGAAGGCTTCTTTGCTTGCTGGAGGACTTAATGTCACATACGAAGGCTCGTTAGCCGTGAGGGGAGCTTGAAGTTAGGAATCGATATCCAACAAGTACGAGCGTTCTGCGCCATCTGTGTTGCTTCCGTAGCGTGAATCAGCTGATGATTCTGTGCAGGCAACGCGGGTGGCCACTTCTCCTCCTCGAATTCGGTAAGCATTTGCTGTCAAGGCCGACAGACGACCATGACTTTGCTGTTGGGGGAGTTGAGATCGAGACCCAAGAATGAGCGGCGCTCTGTGGCACTACTTACAAGTGCAGGGATAGTTCGCTTGACCGAAAGAGCCAGAAGAGTCTTGCCGTTGCCAAGACGCTTCGATCGCGAGCTGGAAGCTTCCTGCTTACATCATCATCATGATCTTCACATTTTGGTCACATTCCACTTTAGTCTTTTTCTCCTCTGGTCGGTCCATTTTGGCTGGAATCCGTCCCCTGCTTGTGGGCTTCTCTATAGACAGAAAGGTAAGCGAAAACTGCTGGGTCGGCGTCCTACTAGTGACTCTTTCTTCCATACCATTTCAAGATTCCAACGTCAACGTTTCAGCCGCAACACGTAGGCAGCCATCTTTGACGTATTGCTCACGACTTTTGAGTTTTCGCCGTATACGAGCGAATACGTTCTCCCAGTCATCTTCGAGTAAGTCGTTTTCTATAGGCATATAAGAACCTTTACTTTAAGTTAAAGCCGTTTAACGCTACTGGGCATGTCTGAACAGAACGAGAACAGAATCAAATCGCTGCGGAATTCGTTATGGACATTGCATTTGCCTGTAGGCCATCATTTCGGGTAACGGCCTGACCATCTTGTCCTTTGGGCGACCGAATTAAGGCATATCCGTGACATATCCATGAGTTCGTTCATGGGATTGAGGCTCGCGACGGACTGTACTATGAACGAATCTGACACCTAAACGATTGTGAGTAACTGACCGTACATTTGAGATCAGGGAAATGACAGTAGATTTTACTGACCTTGTCGACAGTGCAAGCCAAGACTGGGCTATTGCCGAGAATGTTACACTGCACCGCACCGCTAGTCCTTATTCCGATCAACGATTGGAGTAACCTGCTACTTACTAATTTCATGAATGACCACAATCGTGCCGGATAAATTGGTCTGCGCCTTTGAATCTTGATTTTATTTCATCCACTTCAACAATCCGAACGAAAGCGGGAGTCAACATGGCTATATAAATGGTGTATGTATGTTCGCCGACTTCTTTGACATTTGTTAACTTCGTTAAATAGTGTGCAATGTGGAAGAATAAACACTGTCCACACTTATGGGTCTCGGTGGATCTCACGAACCCCAGAACCTATCAAAATCAATTGCAGAACTTTAGCGAGCTTACCCTTCGCAAACCTCGCTGTTATAATATCCCCTGCTGATTCTTGTCAGGGATGGCGCTTTATAAGGATTGAATGCGTCGACGACTTCGTCAGGCATTCGTCTTTCTGCTCACCCAACATGGGACCACGCCATTCTCTTAAATTTGCCCTCCTTTCTCTTATTATTCACACCGCTTTCGCTATCCCTTCTCTTTCGTCGTTGGAGGATGGTCAAGCTTTTCCTCTTGTGCCAAACCGGTACATCATTGAAGTCGACCAAAGTAGTGGCCTCCTATCATCTAAAATATCAGTGCGTACTCGAATGCCTCGAACTCGTTCAGTTGGGCTTATCAGTTTTCCTTGTCCTAGGATGGATCTTTCCATAAGCGGGTGTACAGTGAACTGCAGTCTCGTGCCATCGAGTTCAAGGTCGCCAAGGAGTACGATGTCCCTGACCTTTTTGTCGGGAGCGTTCTTGAGCTTCAGGTGTATACGTCTCAGTCCCCCTCCGAGTACTAGTCTTGCTGATCCTGTTCCGACTCTCAGACCGCAGAGGTGAGTTCTTCCCGAGCACAATACCTGGTCTGGATTTTAATGTGACTGCAGGATGCCGCGGCTCTGGCTGCAATGCCTGGGATAAAGGCAATTCGCCCTGTACAATTTGTGGAACGTCCAACGTGAGCTGCCTCCTAGCCTCGAGCGACGCATCACTCAGTAGGACTTGTAGAACCATGAAAAATATTGTAGCGCCTGACGTTAATGATCCCTCTTTACCCCCGGATTTACAGTCGACACATGTTCTCACAGTGAGCAGCTCATTAGCTTCACAAAGCTAACGTTAACACAGGACAGGGTGTTGATAAAGTGCATGCCCAAGGAATCACTGGAAAGGGCATCAAGATTGGAATAATCGACACCGGTAATTCGAGTTTGTTGTTCCACTCCTTGTTTCACGAGCATCAAGATTAGGTATCGATTATACTCACCCTGCTCTTGGTGGTGGGTTTGGCGATGGCTTCAAGGTTGTCGGAGGGTATGATCTTGTAGGGGACAATTACAATGGTGATTGTGCAACTTCGTCTTTGCCGCACATTTCAGTTTGTTCACGTCCTGGCTCAGGTACAAACACGCCCGTCCCAGACGAACTTCCCCTTGATCAATGTTCCGGTAAGTTCCATGTGTAGTATTGCTACCCTTGCACTCAGCAATTCCGCAAGGTCACGGGACACATGTTGCGGGGATCATTGGAGCCAATCCAGGATCCAACCCCTTCAATATTAGTGGTGTAGCATACGAGGCGACGTTGACAGCCTACAGAGTATTTGGTTGCACTGGAGTTGTGACCGACGATGGTGAGTGTACTACCGAATCCGGACTGGCAAACATACTTGACTAATTACAGTACTTGTCGATGCCTTGTTGATGGGTGTCCGGGATGGTAATGACATTTTGACGCTTTCTATTGCTGGGCCAAGTGGATGGTCCGAAACAACCTCATCTGTGGTCGCCAGCCGAATTGCGAGTAGCGGTACGGTCGTGACCATTGCTGCGGGAAACCAGGTACATTATTCATCTGTGTGCCATTGCTATAACATCTAGAACTCTTTCTAGGGAGAATATGGCTCTTGGTACGCTTCTACTCCTGGTGGGGGCAAAGACATCATCAATGTGGCCAGCTCGGACAAGTACGTCTTGTACCACCATGCCACCCTCACCGTTGCTCATCCATTACAATGTTGAAATAGCACCTTCATCCCGTTACGCACTGCAACAGTCCACGGCGCAGACCATGACCCAATTCTGTACTACGACATCCTTCCGATTAACATTACTGAGCCCTTACCCATCTACGCCACCTCAAATACATCGTACGCCTGTGGTCGCCTCCCTGAAGACGCCCCCAACCTTTCAGGTACCCTCGTTGTAGGTGCATCGTTACTCCTCCGTATTCGGTCATATTCATGTCACCAAACAGGTTCTCAAAGCGGGGTCCTGCGCTGTGAATACCAAAGTAAATAACCTGAAGGCCAAAGGCGCAGACCTCGCATTTGTTTATGGGTAAGCCAGGTCGAACATTCGACTGACACATGCTCATTTTGATTGTTCAGTGACGCATTTGGCCCTCTTACCTATTTTGTTGAAGATTTTACGGCTATTGCAATTCAAGCTATAGATGGCGATTTTGTAAGGGCGTCTAACGAGCAATCTTGTCGAGTGAGCTGAACAGATCCACTAGCTTGTCCGTGAATTTGAAGCTGGTACATCTATTACAATCTCCTTCCCTCAAAGCGGCGGGATCGAACAGTTTCCACTCGAAGCTGGTGGTCTCATCTCCTACTTCACTAGGTGGGTGTCGCCTTCAGACCCCTGTATGTCATAATATTGAGTATACCACTTTTCAGCTACGGACCTACAAACGATTTTCTCTTCAAACCTTCGGTTGCGGCACCTGGAGGTAATATGTGAGTACATTCAGCTGCAAGGTGTTTCATACCTGAAATCGCTTTAGCGTTTCTACATGGCCAATGCCACTCGGAGAGTATGCCCTCGCTTCAGGAACTAGGTGAGGTTCCTCTAACCTTCCGTGCCATCCTGGCCTCACAGAATTAACATCACACAGCATGGCGACGCCCTTTGTTGCAGGCAGCGCAGCACTTCTCCTCGCCGCCAAAGGCAAATCTGCCGACGTCGCCACTGGAATGATGACTTTGCTTGAAACGACTGCAAAGCCACTCGCATCCAATCACTCGGAAGACGATCCTCTGCAGACTTTGACTCAGCAGGGGGCAGGCTTGATTAATGTCTTCGATGCCATGCGGACAACCACATCGGTATCCCCCGCTGAGTTGGTCATCAATGACACTGCATACTTTAGAGGAGAGTACGTTGACTCGGACGGTTGATCATGAATTAGTTGATGACTAACTACTAACTTGTCATCGTCTAGGCATATCATAACCGTTCGGAACCAAGGCGCGTCAGAGAAAGTTTACCAGCTCACTCATGTACCCGCTGGCACTGCCATCACTGTCAGATCAGTAAGTACCTTTCATCCACTTCCGAACATATGCTCACGCCGGTTCTGATTTAGGGCAGTATCCTCGTAGCCGACGGACCAGTTCCTTTGACTAAAGACTTTGCATCGGTGTCCTTTAGCTGCGGATCATCTTTGACCGTAGGTTCTGGTCAAACGCAGACCTTCACCGCAACCTTCACCCCACCAGCCGATATTGATCAAACCACTTTTCCGGTGTACTCTGGCTTCATCCAACTGACCGATGAAGAGGAGCAGCTGCACGTAGCTTACCTTGGTCTGGCAGCAACGCTCTACGATAAAAAGGTCATGGACGATACAGACTTTCTTGGTCTCCAATTCCCGCTTCTTGTAAAAGATAGCGATGAAATCGACGTGCCGACTAATTTTACATTCGACAACGCTACATCTGATTTTCCACAAGTGTGGACACGGTATGTGCTACGATGATGTTTTACGTTGTTGCTTGAGTTCACGGATGGTGCCAGGCTTGCTTTTGGCACAAGAACACTTCGAATCGACCTCGTAGATGTCGACACTGACATCGAACCCACAATTGCTCGGCGTGGTCTCGATATACGTATCAATTTGGAGTTGAAGCCTCTGCTGACTTTCCCAGGCCACCACGACGGAGGTACTTTTGACCAACTGAAGACTGTTGGACCTATCGTAGAGTTCCCCTTCATGCCAAGGCAGACCTCCGTGAGTGCCGATGTCAATATGCCAATGTTTACTTGCATGATTACTTTGCATCACTTTAGGACCTTCTGAGTGGCAATGCGGTCAGCATATACCCTTTCAACTCCCCTACGTTTGCGAACGGCACTAGGATCCCGAATGGAAGCTATCGACTCTTAGTGCGTGCCCTAAAGGTTACGGGTGACCCGACCAAGGCGGAAGATTATGAAAGTTGGCTCAGTCCCATTGTAGGCATTTATCCCGGTAACTAGACCTGTACGATGGTGTTACATGATAGGACTTGCATAACTCATTCCTATTCATTCATTATACGACTCGGACTTGTCCAAGTTCAGTTCATGATGGTTTAGCTAGTGTTGTCCAACGAACTCAGCCCATATTGGTGGCACCAATCTAGAACACAAGTGAACGTTGAAATCAGTGATCAATTTCATTCCGTCTATCCTAAAACGATACAGCATAAATGGTATGTAAGTGTAAAAAGTACAATTGTTGGCATTCATCCTTGGAATTGTAAAAGTAAAGCTAAAGTGTCATAAGCAGGCGTGAAATAGCATTCAAAAAATGGTACAGTAGTCATTGAGATGTGATGCAGAGTCGTCAAGGGTGCCGCTAGTTGTGTTGATGATGATGAATGTGAGAGAAGAAAACCCCAATAGAAATAGTAAAGACACCGTAACAGGCCGCAACCTCAAGCTGCCAGCAACCTGAGATTACACTCCCCAGACACCGCCACTTGCCAACCTCTTGAACACCCCCTCGTCACTGGGGCATTCCATTAACTGATTGAACGTCCCCTCCTCAACCACGCGTCCACCATCCAACACTAGGATCCTACTCGCTGCCTTCATCGCAGGTAACCTATGTGACACCATCATACCCATCCTCTCTCCGTCCTGTTCAATGTAATCTCTCAAGCTCGTCAACACCCCTTCTTCCCTGATGGCGTCCAATGCGCTCGTGGGTTCATCCATTACCAAGACCCTGGCACTAGGCACCCTCTCCAATGCACGAGCAATCATCACGCGTTGAGCTTGTCCTCCAGATAACTCTTTTGCCTTGCTCTTTCCTTCATTTGGGATATCGGTGAGCCAGGTGTACCTGCTTAACTCCACCTGGGCAGAGGAAAGCTGGACGTTATCCATGACCGAGAGTTCTGGGAACAGCGTGTTGCCCTGATCGACAACACCCATCTGAGCTCGCCACCATTTCACGTCGATTTCCCTTAAATCGTACTCTTCGTCGCTTTTTTCCTTGCGCAAGACGATACGACCAGAGGTAGGAACGAGTTCTCCTTCGAGTAAACCGCTCAAGGTACTCTTGCCGCCACCACTACTTCCAACAACGGCGAGCAACTCTCCAGGTCGTAAAGTAAAGTTAATGTCCCTGAGTACTCGTTCGGTGGGTGCGGATGGGTAGGCGAACGAGACATTGTCAAAGTGGACTTCGTAGCTCCGTGATTGGGAAAGCGAAGGAATGAACTTGGCCGGATTTTGGGTTCTAGGATACCTCTCGACATCCTCGAGTAAGCGCATGATCTGATCGGTCGCCTCAAGTGTCTTGGCGATTTTGTTGACTAAAAGCAAAGTCAGTACAGAGAAACTTGTACTTGCATGAGAAGCACTCACTGAACCCAACGCCTTGGCCTCCAATACTGACAGCGAACACCACCAGGTTCAACGTCTCCACCATCTTCACATATGGAACTCTTCCTCCACTAACCAACACTGCTCCAACATAGAACAAGACACCCTCACTGAGGTAGATTAACGCGCTCGCGACACCTAACGTTGCACCTTCCACAAACGCGCCTCTGACACCAACTCTGCACGACTCCCTAACGGCGTCGTCCATACGTTGAGTGTAAGTGTGTTGTAGACCGGCTCCGCGGATTCCCTTGACAGCCGAAACGAATAAAACGAGTTCGTTTGCGATACGATCTTTGGCGCGGAGGATACGTGATTCCTGGGCAGCGACAAGTCGGCCTTGGAGAGTCATGACACCCAAGAAGACTGGGACGAGTGCGATACCAGTCAAAGTGAGTTCCCAGCCTCGGATCAGCGCTAGGAGAAGGGAGATAGAAAAGATGGAGAGCGTAGTCAACGATTGAGGCAGGATCAAGGACAACAACGGCCTGATCAACGGCAAGGTAGTTGTAATCACGGGTACAAGTCCCATAGGTGTGTATCCGTTGGCCTTTCCTTCCTTGGAACCAGAGTTGACGTTGGAAGTGGATGCATCCCACCAACTCCTCTCAACACCGACAACACCTTTCATCACTCTCTCCCGAACGTTACACACCCACCTCCCACTTTCGCCTTCGTTTAACCAAAACTTGAGTCCAATCAGGAATCCATCGAGGACAACAATGCTCAGGACGATCCCGCCCCACTTGTTCACCTCTTCCTTTGCTGGAGGTGTCGATGACGGAATGATCGACACGAGGAAAAGTAGCCTGGAGAGTAGGAACGAGAACGTCGGGATCATCGCACCGCTGGCGAGCGCAGCGAACAATCCAAGGACAATAACAGGTAAACGCCTCCGTTGGATTGTTGGGAAGATCCTCTTGAGCGTCCTGAACAAACCAGGCGGGGGACCTTGCGCCGTCTCCGAGCTTGCGTCCTGGGGCTTCTCCACCTTAATTTCAAGCACTCCAGCGTTCCTAGTCCGTCTAACAGGCCTAGCTCTCCTCTGTGCTGCACGCCCAGACATCTCAATCACATCCTTCTCTTGCTCAAACTCGTCATCGTCTTCAGTTACGAACGACTGCTTGGAAAAGGAAGGCGATGTCGGTGTGAACTGTAAACTAGCTCGTCGGCTTCTTTCAACCGTAGGCGAGAGTTGTTCCAAACTCGCTGACTTTCTCAGTTTGTTTGCGTTGGTGAGGTTGAGCGGAGGTACAGGAGGAATGCGAGAGAGCGGACGTGGGTTGAAGGTATTTCTCCTGGAGTTGGCTGCAGTAGGGAGAAGGGATTCCCTGGAGGTGGTATTGGAAGAAGTGAGATCGTTGACGACGTCCAACATCCACCCAGCGACGCCACTGGCCAATGTCAACCTAGGATGTAAGGATTGTCTGCGTTCTTCGAGGAGTTGGGATTGTCTGTACGTTGGAAGAGCTTCCTCTTCTTCCTCATACTCCTCTTCATCTATGGTACCTGATTAGCTTCAGTCCTTCATTCTGACCGGAGAAACTTACCATCGATGTCCTCCTCTTCGCCTCTCATTACTCTCAGAAGTCTGACAAACTCACCGCCCTTGATGTTCTCCAAATCAGAACGGAAACCACATTCGGCAACTTCGCCATCTTTCAACACATAGACAAAGTCGTTGGGCTGGATCATTGCAGTCTACATGTGAGCGTTAGTACCTGTGTCTTGAACGTTATACATGGTAATAACTCACCTCTCCAAACCCAAACTCATGTCCAACAACAACACTCGTCTTTCCCCTTCTCCACTCCCTCAAAGCGCTCATCACCAGCTCTCTACCGACTGGATCCAGGGCGCTCGTTGGTTCGTCCAGAATAAGGACTGGGGGATTTCGAAGGTAGGCTCGTGCCAATGAAAGACGTTGAAGTTGACCAGGAGACAGATAGACACCTCCAGAAGCACTGACACCACCTTCAAACTCGATGGGTTTCTCTTCAGAGGCCATGGGTGGTGCTCCGAGGATAGTGTCATAGCCATCTGGGAGGTCACGGATAAAGTCGTGTAAAAGAGCTGCACGGCATGCATCGATAACCTGCGCTCTGGTCACTTGTTCTTGGTTTTGGGGAAGCCCGATGGCGATGTTAAAGTGTATTGATTCGCCGGGCAGGATAGGTGGTACACCTTGTGAGACCACACCAACGTGTTCACGGATGTACGATTCGTCGAGGTATGCTAGATCTTGATCGTCCAAAAGGATTTGGCCGTTCTGTAGAGATGGTCAGTACTTATTCATTGCAAGGACTAGAGAAGTATTTACCTCAGGTGCGTAGTGCCCCGCCAACAAACCCGCCAAACTCGACTTTCCAGAGCCAGAAGCGCCGACCAGGAAAGTGGTTTCACCGGCTGGGATGAACAACTCGATGTCCTTTAGTGCTTGGGTTTTGTTTCCTTCACTGCCTGGATAGGAAAACGACACATCATGCAGCGTCATCTCCCCCTTCACGGGCCCATTAGGGTTAATCTTCCTCATCTTGAACGTCGACCCTGTTGGACTAGGTGGCATCTCATTCTGCTCTTCTTGTGCAGCGAGCAAGCCTTCCTTGCCATGCAAACCACCCAAAGCCACACGTCCCCTTTGAAGACCTGCCAGTTGAGCAACAGCCATCTGGAGGTTACTCGATGCGACGAGGCAAGCCCAGAACACACTCATGACACCTCCGACGTCTACCTTGCCCTGTCGAACAAGGGTAGAACCGAACCAAAAGGCTTGAACGAACATGCCCATGATGAGGAGTTCGGTGAGGGATGAGGAGAGAGCAAAGGTTGTGTTGATACGTTTGTCGGTACGGGTGAGTGCTTGGTGGATGTGTGTAAGAGTGTTAAGGGGTGTGGAATGTAAAGAGAAGAGTCGGATAGTTGGTAAGAGTGAGAGTGTGGATGTGATGTGTGCAGTGAGGTCGGAGAGGATGTTTCGTTCCTCGGAGATGAATCTGCCGCTGGAGATTTGACTTGCGGCTTGGACAATGGTGAGAAGGGGTATCGCGGATAATGTGAGCAATGTGAGCAATGGGCTTTGTGTGAAGGCCAACACGAGGGCTACGATTGTCGTTGTTAAATGTTGGATGAGTAGCCCACTAGCCAATCCTGTCGCTAGCCTGACTGCATCTGCATCGTTTGTGAAAGATGCAAGTAGACTTCCTGGGTCGCGTGAATCGTAGAATGCCATTGGCCGGCGAATGAGTGAGGAATAGATGGCTAGTCGGAGAGATTTGGTGTTGTGTTCTGCCACAGAAACCCATAGGAAACTTGTCAAGCTGCTAAAGGCGACACTTGCTGCTGCAAGGCCGACGAGTTGGACGGCGGACATGCCGACAGATGAGAGTAAAGCATGCTTGTCATCATCGGTTGGTGTGATGGGTGGAAGTGGGAAGAGGGAGAATGCGCGAAAGACCTGGCCAATGATGACTGTCATGATGGGTGGGATGAAGCCTGAGCATATTGAGACAAAGATTGCGGGAAGTAGGAAGACGAGGAGCTGGCGACGAGTGAGGAAGGAGAAGAGGGTCGAAATTGAGCAAGGCGTCGCGTTCATGGTTTAGTTAGAGGTCGTCCAGCGTCGTCGTATGTCGTGGTAAGAGAGAAAGAACGAAAAATGAGCGGACAGAGCTCTGCACCGTCCCATTTCTATTGTTTTGCAGCCAGTTCATTGTTCTTTTGTTCTGTCCAAATTAGGAAGGTCCTCCGAAGGTTTATTGTCTTCATTGTCCGCCCTTTGCTTGCCCTTGCTTTGTCAATCCCCCCTGCCCTACGGTGGCTTTAGTGATGCCAGGGCATTCCATGGGCCGATAAACGATGTCGAGAACTGAGAAATGCCGTTGAGGAACATGCAGGACGAGGGAAACGAGCAAACCGTTTGTTTGTACACCTTGTTTGTGCACCTCAGTGTTGACGTAATCGTTAAGCGCTCCAAACAATGGACTTTGGATACGGCAATTGATTTTCAAGTTCATTCAAGTACACATATCTTTCTATATGTATCCGTCACTTTCTTATACATCTTGCTTTGATCGTACCTGCAGAGATCTTGGCCTGGAAATATGAACAAGACAACTCACAAGGTTCCTCTGAGGCAACCTTTCAGATGGATGTCGTTGCGATTACCTGATCTGGTACTCACGACTTGTAGCCAAAAGCAGATCTAGTATAACCGTACTTGATACGTCCAGAGTGATACGGAGAAAGGAGGACGTGCGGGTTTCGATAGTAGGAGAAACGTTAACCGGGTTTGGTGTCCTTGGAAAGTTCGGGTCTGGGTAGACTCATAACTACTCATTGCAAGTATTTAATGACAGTCGATCGTGTAAGGTAGGGTCCCAGCTTACTAGCGCAGCGGCTGGGCCTACAGACCTATACAGTCGAGATTACACCGGGAAGTGAACGAAAGGCTTTCCTGCATGCGAATGATACCGTAGGATGTGACAACAACCCGAGGTTCAGAGATACACTGCAGCTTCAGACGAGGCAAAAACGAGTGCTTGGTCAATGGAAGACGGAAGCGGTAGCAAAGCTCGAGCCTCGAAGACAGTGCTGAGTGACTGAAGATTGCGAATCAAAAGAGGAACTGACTCTGAGGAACGCGTTTTGTCCAGATCTTGACGTCATCTTGACCCTGGAACGTTCCACCTGACCGTGCGAAATATCTGAAGAAACGCGCTTAGTTCTGTCCTTCTCCGAGTCAAGTCCTTATCTCACGTTCTGTCCACATGCCTCAAACTTGGAAGGCTCGGTTCACTATAATCAATACGATGCATCAGCATATGGCACAACGGGCTCGCTAGGTGAGGAAAAACCCGATACCAACCGGGAAATGACTCAGTTATGACTAGGTTCAGGACGCGAATTCAATTACTACTCACAGAAGGCAAGTCATTTCACGAGCTGTTTCCTGTATCCTTCTGGTAGATCCACCCGACTTGTCCGGGGCGCCACTGCCGCCCAACGTCAGTTACCCATGCTTTCCCACCGCAACTTGTGAACCGGTTGGAACCGGTCTACTTCTGGCATTTGTAGTCCGTAAGGACGCGATCCCAGGCGTATATAAACCCAGCATAGCAATGGCATAGGAAACCAAGCAGCTGTATACCAAGCATGGCAGAACACACCAATCTATCCACCATCGACCCCGAACTCGCACCCCTCGTTGCCAATTCGCCACCTTACACTAAAAGCACTCCTCAAGAACAACGAGATGGGTACAAACAATTTGGGTTGCCAATCATAAAGAAGAATCTGGAGCAGTTTCTTCCTCCGGCTGATGAGTACAAAGCGTCAGACCGATTCATTCGCGTTGATGATGGAGTTGAAGTTTTGGCAAAGTGTGTTACACCAGTGCCAAAAGACGGAGAGGACGGGAAATTCCCATTGATTTTCTGGATTCATGGGGGAGGTGAGTACTTTTGGTTTCACTTGCGAGGGCTTTGTGGCTGACTAAATCACAGGATGGTTCTTGGGAGAGGCCGAAATGGATGATTACACGTTGAGGGCGACTAGTGTAAAGCATCGCGTCTCGGTCGTCAATTGCGAATACCGGTGCGTACATCACTGCCTATGATACTCACGACTCATTTCTGCACTCTCCTAGACTAGCGCCTGAGAACCCGTTCCCGACAGGAGTAAACGATGTGCTCACTGCGTTGAAATACGTAAGCGTCTAGTCGAAGTTTCCAGGTATCATGCTGATGCGGCAATGAATCAGGTCGTCAAACACCC
The DNA here is from genome assembly GCA_037176845.1 of Paramarasmius palmivorus. NCBI lineage: Eukaryota > Fungi > Basidiomycota > Agaricomycetes > Agaricales > Marasmiaceae > Paramarasmius > Paramarasmius palmivorus. The sequence continues at coordinate 136,695 of JAYKXP010000052.1, read as the reverse complement.
CGCAGAATTCTCGGCCGATGTCAAGAAAGGCTTGATCGTTGGAGGCACTTCAGCTGGAGGCAACCTAGCTGCAGTTCTGTCTCACCTCACTCGAGATGACCCATTCTTCGAGGAAACGCCTATTACAGGCCAGATTTTACAAATTCCTTCATTGTGTCATCCCAAAGCCTATCCGGAAAAGTACGTCTATCCCTGGTCATTGAGGATGCGTCGAGTCGACCCATTTTTATTGGATCAGGTACAAATCCTTGTTCTTGTCAATGGAGCAGAACAAAGATGCACCGGCACTTCCTGCTGAGCGCGTACACGAAATATTCGGTTCGTGCTACTCTTCCTATTTTTGTACTAATCTCGCAGTTAACGTTGCACTGTAGAGTGGTACGGCGCGCCACCAGAAGATCCTCGAATGTCTCCTCTTCTACTTGCGTCGCACAAGGGTCTTTCGCCAGCGTTCATTCAAGTATGCGGGTTTGACCCCTTGCGAGACGATGGGATAGTGTACGAAAAGGTGCTGAAAGAGGCTGGGGTGCCTACGAAGCTTGAGATGTGCGTATTTGTTCTGGTCCGTTCGTACCGGCAAGTCATAACGGTGTGATTTTCCTAGATATCCGGGTACTACGCATGGATTCCATGCGTTTTATGTATCGATTAAGCAGGCTGTCAAGTGGAGGGAGGATTATAACGCTGGGATTGAATGGTTGCTAACTCAGAATAAGAAATCTTTGTAAGAAATCCAATGGCCACATGTGATGTGGGTTTGCTAGTAGAGTAAACATCGCAAAGCAGTCAACCATAGCACGTTTATTCGCCACAAACATACACAATACGCCAGAGCTTTTTTTGGGGATTTTCTTCCAAGTTTTTCATAACGATCACGAGAAAAAGAAATGTTGTGTATGCTCAACTGGTTATTGAGCTAGAATACTAGACGGAAGCGCAGTTAACGACCACCATGCCGTTCTTGAAAAGACCATAATCATTGATCAGCGCACTATTGCTTGGTCTAGCGGCCATTACTTACAACGTTGACGCCATCACGATTGCAGCAAGCAGCAATACTATCCACGCAACAGTCAACACTGGTGACGCCGGCGCAACCTTGTCCACTGTTGAGGTAACTTGTGAGAATACTTATTAGATGGAACAAAACAGAGAGTAACTAACACCTGGACGGCGGAGTCTACGCCGGTGACGCCCAGAAGAGCGAGGATGACACCAATAGTATTGGCCTGTGAAGCGGAGAAATCAGCATATCAGCCTCGAGAACCCATCAAGAATCGACTCACAGCGACTACGCGCTCGCAACACTGGTATATGAAACGATCATCAATAAGCATAGCGATGGCCAGACATGAGGATATACCTTGAGGTTCTCAGTTGAAGAATCGCATGGATTCTGACCAGCGACAAGAAGTACAAATGGCAAGAGGAGGGCGGCTTTGTACATTGTGAGCAGAGGATTCACTAGGAATGATTACTGTGGTAGCTGAACTAGGTGTTCGACTGAGGAAAAGGCATAGACCTTTTCTCTTTTATACCCTTTTTCATGACCAAAAATACCAATGCGTTAAGGTCTCCTGGCTTTCGTGTCATGAGGGTGGAGGAATGTGGCTGCCAGTGATATTAGGATGTCTAGCCCCTAGTACAATTCCAGCAAAGCGCAGGACAGTCGACGGCGACTATTCCACTCCTGAAAGGCGGGACAGAGATGTGGTGTTTTGATAAACTAGATGGGGAAAGATACGAGGGGTGCTGTAGGGAGATGAGATAGTTTCAATTAAAGTATAGATGAATACCTGAATCCAAAATGTTAGATTTAATAGATCGCTGAGCAGTTCTGACTCGATGGAGCCGTTTCATGTACCTTGAGTTCCGACTCATGCTGTGGAGCATAGAACTGTAACAAATGCGAGTTTTTTTTTGTAAAGGTGAATGAAGATGAATCCTCGACGTTCGATCCTAGGCTATGGATCATCCATGTCCTGTACGAGAAGTTCAGTGTTAACCCAACATGATAGTTCTGAAGCAGAAAAAGGCACTTATCGACAATGAGAGTTGGCAAGTGTTTCGAAGTGCACTGAGCTTCTATCCGCCACCAGTCCGGACAGGCACTGCCAGTGGGGCGTGTGGCATCTACGAAGAGTTTGATGAGTGCAAAAAGCTGGTCATCAATGCATTAGGTATAGTCACCTCCTTTGGATCAGGTACGACGAAAACTTGGCGAAACATAGATCATTAGCCGTCGATTCTGATTCCTCTCACCGCACACCAGTGTTTTTCATTTCATAGAAGCTTTCAAATGCGGTTAGAGAATGCACGAGAGCTGGACCTACGTCAGTAAGTACGTGAGTGGGTAGTCTTTTAGTTTCATGCATGTAAACAATTCTAAATCCAAAAGAAAGATGATGATCCAGGATCTGATCCTGGGTTCGCGACTAGATTTTTGGTTCCTTGAGAAGAATGAATCAGCCCTCGGTTTCTTTCTGAGGCATCATGTCCGCTTGTGAACACCCACCCAATCACTGTCGCCTCTTTTTTGAGTTCCGGTTTGGTCTGAAGGCGTAAATTTGAGGGAGGCTATGTTGACGATTCGGCTTGACCCACAGTCTAACGGGCAGATTTACTTCTCGCCTCTGATAGCAAAATCGTCGACCTTTCTTTTGCAAATCTTTCTACACACCCATGCGGACCCGGAACTGGAGGTTCAGGTGGAAAAAGTAAAATTTCAAATGATCATGGGAACTCGGAACTTTCAACTGACCGTGACGTAACATGTGACCGCGGCGTTCCTCCGAGTCAACGGTTACGTTTCTGACCCTCAACGTCGCCCATGTCTCTCAGTTTGCGCTTCTTGAGGGTTCACAACGCACAACGTTAAACGAAGATCAGAAGCATCTACTCAGAGCTCTGTTGAACCTTCAGATATCATTCAAGCTTGGATATGGTCACCATTTGCTACTAGCCACGGAAACAAAAATTTTAAAGCGGAAAAACACTGAGCCTTCTTCCTCACAATATTCGAGTCAGCAAATGCCTTCTTTCACAAATTTCAATTCCTTCCTCCGACGGCCTCGGTACGGGTCGTAGCAACAAAATCCACCTGGACAAAGCTGTCAAAAAATGTCGGATCTCGTCCCCGCTCTCTGGCCATTAACTCACATGTCGAACTCTCGTCGTTCACGTAGGGACTGACGTATTTATATTGCCCCTACCGTTCTCCAACCGCTCTTTGCCCAGTACGGCCAGAATGCAGTATCAAAAACAGGAAACTCTTGTGATTGATTGTCCAGAAGAATCAACACCATCATCTGGTGTGCCACCACGCTCCAACTATTTCGTTTGGCAAGCTTATGCTTCTTGGAAGAGGCTATACTGAATAGCGTACTGGAGGAAACCTCGGCGACCCTCTTTATTATGATTCTACCGTGAAGACTAAACCTTTTGTAGGTGTCGGTGAAGGATGGGGGGCAACGGAAATGCTCAACCCTGTCGCTGTTCGCGGACGGAGATATATTTGAGCGTTTGGTAGCAAGTGACTGTTTCCGGTGCTCAGGGCTTTGGTAACGATCTGAAGTCAAAATTCTTGTCTCGCAGTTGCAACCGGGTGCCAATCATAAGCTACTCGACGCGAAATCGTGTTTTTTTTGCTTGCCACACAGTATGTCGGCAGTTAGTATGCCGCTCGCAGTGGCATGATGTTCTCTAAAATGTGAGTTTAGAAGAGACGCCTTTGAATATCATTCAGGTTTGGGTTTCCGCACCCCATTTCTTAGTAGCATCAAACTCAAGGTCTTTGCCCTGAATCACACATGATAGGCAACCCTAAACATATCCGCGCACGGCTCCTTCAGCAAATCTTTGACCCAGCCCGCTTTGGCTGCTGATGAATTGGGTATCGCACCAAAATGTATCAAATCTTTCCGTCTACTGAGCTTTACTCTTCAGTTTCATTATGACCTGTCTTCCAAGCTTACCACTTCAGATCGACTTCTGCATCCTCGGCCTGTCTTCTAGATGCAAAACATTGTGATCGTCTTTGGCTTAGCTCACTTGAAAAAGTGGCTCCTTCAGTTTCTCCTGACAGCCGCCGCATCGTCCTCATAGCATAATGGTCGGAATGGATGTGATCGTTTACTTTCCCGGAAGGCATAAGGAGTGGGTGGCTATCTTTGCTACTTCAGTCGGAGAACTGCTCAGCAAGTCTACGAATCCGTTTCTGAAGTATACTGCTTGAGCTATCCTCTTGCTATCCGCACCTGTGGAAAATCGAGCCCCGTATAATCCCCATCTCAGCCACCGGTAGCTACGAACACCGGCGTTATTCGGGTGCCATACTTTGAGGACCACATCAATATTCGCGGTAGCCATTTATCGATTAGTTACTCGTCTAGCAATGACTAATACTTGTTATTTGCGACGACAAGCCTAACGATGTATCGGCTGGTATCGGTAAATCATGGCGTTCTGGGTTCCCTGGGCTGCTTGGAACACAAGCGCATAAGCCCTAGTAGGGCATATGCACACTCATTATTGACACAAGTACCAGGGAAAATTCATTTTGTTGGAACATACATTCAAGTTACACAATTTGATTGGCTTGACCATACCATTATCCTTGTCGTGTCTTGTGTCCTGCACAAACCTACCAAAATACCCACATCCTACTTCTGCTCAAGCAACCACCGGAGACCGGCCTCATGATCGTTTCTCCACTTGGCTGCCTGCCCAATGGTAGGATAGAATGCATTGAATCCATGAACCGTTCCTGGATATCTGCGAAGCCTGTCAAAACCTCGTCGGACAGCCGTAAAACTACATGATACTTACATCTCAAGCTTAGTAGGTACCCCAGCTTCTCGTAGTACTTTTTCATATAGTATTCCTTCGTCACGCAGAGGATCGAGACCAGATACTTGAACGAACGCCGGGGGTAGCCCTTTGTGCGAAGGCAGTAAAAGTGGCGAAAAGCGAAGATCTTCTGGAGGAGGATTATAGAAATCTACAAAAGTGATATGTATCCAAGCTGAAAGAGCACACAGAGAACATACCAATCATGTCATACACATCCGCAGCGATATCCCAGGTGCATCTTTATTCTGTTCTAATGACAATAAAGAAGACTTGTATCTGACTCCAGAGTCAGATCAATGCCTTCTCACGTTCGAGTGACATAACTCACTTTTCCGGATAAGCTTTGGGGTGACACACCAGCGGGACCTGTAAGTGCTGGCCAGTGATAGGCTTGTCCTTGAAGAATGGATCTTCACGAGCGAGATGTGACAGCACTGCGGACAAGTTGCCTCCTGCGGAAGCTCCAGCGACGATGAAGCCCTTCTTCAGATCAGCCGAGAACTCCTCCGGGTGTGATGCAACCTGCACAAGCTGAGTGAAGGATAGAGGCAAAAGCAAGGGTATACACACGTATTTCAACGCAGCGAACGTATCGTCTACTGCTGCGGGGAATGGGTTCTCAGGTGCCAGCCTATGCAGATAAGAATCGATTTGGGGAAGAGATATTTCATGACATACCGGTACTCGCAATTGACGACTGAAACGCGAACGTTCACGCTAATTGTTCTCATCGTATAGTCGTCCATATCTGCATTTCCCAAGATCCATCCTTCGAGTCGTCCTGTCAGCCTCCAGATCCTTTTGAAACCCAAGACCGCGAACGCTCACCTCCACCATGTATCCAGAAAAGCAACGGAAATCTTTCCTCTTCCCCTCGCTTTGGCACTGGTGTAACGCATTTCGCCAGCACCTTGATTCCATCACCAACATCAATATATCGATCTTCCGCTTTATATTCCTCGGCGGAAGGAAGGAAAGGCTCTGCGTTCTTCTTGACAACAGCTATTGCGACCGTTTCGAACCTTTCTCGGCGGGTTTGAGCGGAGACCTTTTCATAGGGAGGTAAGTTGACGAGGAGAGGTGCGAGTTCGGGATCAACAGTGGATAGGTGTGCGTATTCAGCCATGGTACTCGTTACTGATGAAATCGATATGTCTTCACATGGTTTATATATACCCACTGGAATAGAGTCACGACGGTCCAGTTCTGAACCTTCGAATTCAGGGATGTTGACAAGAATGTTCGGTAAGAATTTCTGCTGAGTCTCTACCACTGACTAGCCTCGGGCCCTTCTAGCCGGTTTGTCGGCAGGTGATGCATATTAGTGCATATTGCTAGAGTAATGCATTGCTCAGTTCCTTAAACAGTAACGTACACACCCAGAAGAAATCGCTGTCCGATGGCCAAACACCCATCCGAAAAGAAAACGTTTCTAGGCAAACGAGACGCCTATAGTTTTTGAATACGCTTTTTCATTCAAAAAAACCCATTGTCAGCCAATCGGATTCGTGCCGAAGGATTTCTTGAGGATAAAACGCATCGGAAAACGTCGGCTGTCTTTTTCGGTAGGAAATGCATTGTGTCCAGATTGATTTTTGTCTATCAAAAAGCGATTCGTAGTGGGTGTGGTAGGTACTCTCAGAGCGATTTTCTACAGGAATCGGACATTTCTCCCAAAATTGACCGTTTTTTTGGGGAAAATGCCTCATCGTCGGATTATCCAATATGTAAGACCTCAGCCGAGCGTGCCGCACAAATGGCTCACAGCCATCAATTTTGGGCGCCTGGGGTATAAATATGGAGTGCGCATTCCTGCAAATTCAAACCCCTACTACGAACCACCATCACCAACCCTTTCAGCTTCAGTCCCTTCCCATTCTGTTTGTGGACTTTTTACGACATCTTCCAGGCTCTTCAAGTCGATCGCAGGAAGAACCCTTCGGTCGCTGTCCCACTGCAAGTCACCCTTGAAGAGCTCAGGAAAAAAAGGCGAACAAAGAAAGTTTGACGTTTTGGTGAGTGTTACGCCCTTCATCAGACCATTGTCCTGATGTTTGGATTTGCATACTCTCTCCTTAAGGTTCAATTCACCCTGAATATCTTAAACATATATACTCAGTCCAGCCCAACGCTTGCTATACGCCATCTCTCTAACGCTACAACCACTCCAACCCGTCTTCCAAATACTTCCAAGTACCCTCGTAAACCAGTATCCATGGCACTGTGCTGGTTCAGAACACGCTCTGTGGGCTCACCGCCGTGATACACACCCGAGTCGACTCAACATTGACCCAGATTGGCCCGCAATTCTCCAATGTTCCGGCCCCTTGACCCTGTCTTCCACGCCCCAAGCCCAGTTTGGTATAAATTCCTGAGTCACCATTCACTCGGGGAATGTCATGCGCTCCAGGGACCGCGTGCAAAGGTCTCAAAACTGTATTGAAATTACGCCGATATCGGTTGAGCCTGAGGCGACCTGGCTGATTTCCTAGCAGGGGAAAGGATTGGGCAACCTTGTACGGTCGGCTCCTTTGTCTGTGGACGATTAAGACAAATGTCAATGAAAATGTCATTGCTTGAACGAGCTTTGAGCGCGTTTGCCGGGATTTCGATAATGGACAGTGAGTGATACAACCGATTGCACGGGCCTGATCGTATTTTTAGGCTCACTATAAAAGCTTGTGCTCATGCCGTTTGAATTAGGTGGTCCATTGCTTCCCACCACCGTCGTCCTGCTCGCCTCGACAAGATTGACGTCCGAACCACATTTGAATCTCGAAAGCAATCAGGTTTTGTATTTTGATCAAGATCTCTGTATGTATTCGCGTTCCCGATATCTATAAATACTGATCAAAACCTTCTAGGATTTTCGGTTTGAGCAGTGTCAATCATGTCTATGCAAACAGCGACGGGCTATGTAGCCCCTTGGTTTTCCTCCCTTCCCCTCTCAGATCCACGCTGCAACAACGATTCTTGCGTTGCCTTCCAGCAGGAACACGAAGCCTCGCAAGCCGCTGTGTCCTACGATGCGCAGTTCCTCTACGGACACTACACATGTTGGATATTCGCTGGTATCATCATCCTCTCTTCCTTACACTTTATCTCCCAGATCTTTTCATCTCGGAGTTCACGAGTGAAGGAGGCACCGAATATGTCAGATAAGGTTGCTGCGCTGGTGAGGTACTGGTCCTACAGGAGGTTGAGAGGGCGATTTGCCGAGTATGTCAATCTGCCATCTCTGGGTGTGGGTGTCGTGATTCTACTCGTATGGGCCGCGACGACAGCTATGTCATTTGCGCGCCATCCGTACTATCGAGGGAGACGTGGATATGGCAGTCCGCCACTTGCGATTAGGACTGGACTCATGTCATTTGCTCTCGTTCCTTTGACCTATGCAACTGCCGGCAAGGTGAGCCAATTTCCCTTTTGTGCCTAATCAATCACTAACTGTCCCAGGTCAACTTCATAACCATGCTTACCGGCCTCGGCCACGAAAAATTGAATGTCTTCCATCGCTGGACTGCATACCTTATGCTCTATCTCGCTGTCATCCATACTATCCCCTTTATTGTCCAGCCCCTTCGTGAAGGCGGCGCGGCATTCCTCCGTGAACGATGGTATCGCGCAGGCAGCCTCGAATACAATGGCACCCCCGCATTAGGCATGCTCGCCGGTCTCGCAATACTGTCCCTGCCGCCGCTGCGGAGGCTGGCATACGAGGTATTCGTCCAAGTGCACATTTTGCTTGCGATCGTGTACCTGGGACTTCTCTTCTGGCATGCCGGTGATTTAGGCGATTCCTGGGCGTATCTGTGGGCGACCCTGGTTATTTGGTTGCTTCAAATCATCATCCGCTGTTTTACGAAGACGAGCACTTTCTATTTTAGTGGATATTGGTTCACTCAGGCTCCAGTCGTTGTGACGAAGATGAAAGAGAACATGATCAAGCTGGAACTTGAGGTGATGGGGCGGTGGAGGTGGGAACCTGGACAGCACGTGTTTCTGAGGTTCGCGAAGCTACGACCCTTGGATAACCATCCTTTTACGATTGCCAACATTCCGGATCAGGACGAAAAGACCGCTGCCTATTCGTCAAAAATGGTCTTCTACGTGCGCTCGCAACAGGGACTGACTGCGAGGTTGGCTAGTCTCTCAGAATCGGGAAAGATGCCCTCAGTCACCGTCGATGGGCCCTATGGCACTATTATCCGGCCCAGAGTCGAGACGAGATACGAACATGCCATTCTCGTCGCAGGAGGTGGCGGTTTCTCTGGCGTGCTTCCTTGGCTTCAGCACCTAGCCAATCATGTATCCGACGACAAAGCAGTTATCAAGTCAGTGACAATGGTCTGGGTCGTGAGGCAGCTAGCCTCGTTGTCGTGGGCGAGTGCCGAGCTCGAAACTGCCAAAATCAGGTCGCCAGAAGGATCCGTAAAGTTTGAGCTATGGGTGACAGGGGAAGCTCAAATAAGCTCGACTCCCACTCCGAATGACAAGGAGATCGATACTGAGGCTCAGAGCCTGGAGTCTGTCGATGTCGGAGACGGGCTTTTGTCCAAAGTGCGCTTTGGTCAACGTCCAAACATATCGCACACTCTGGATCAGTTAGTCGGTGCTGGTAGGACAATTGTGTTTGGCTGTGGCCCAGAAAGTCTCAAGATAGATTTGAGTAACGGCGTGGCGGCACTCCAACGCAAGGTGTTGAGAGGGGAAGCCAAGGAGATCCGTCTTCACACTGAATCGTTTGGATGGTAGTTTAATTTCTCCCTACATTAACACTGTCTTTCTCTTACATCGCTGAATACAATGATGTCGGCTTGACTATACCTGGTGATGGAACGTGAAGCGAGAGTTTAGCATTTGAGCGCCCATGTCACGGTCAGGATTTCTGGTACAAGTATTATTCGAATTAGAAGTCGTGGGTAAGGTCATAAATACATCAAAGTGCATCAGGTCCGTGGAAAGCGTCCGTAATCCCAAGATTGAAAACGAAAGCATGAATGGCACGAAAACAAGAAATCATCGAAAGCATCTCCTCGTTACAATGCTCATCTCCTCATCTCATACACTTCCGCTTCCCTCACATAGTTCTCATAGCCACCGCCCTTGCCACCATCCAAATCCGTCAACGCCGCGACTCGCGCATACTCCCCCTTTGCCCGCTGTGCATCTCTTCTCTTCTTCCACCATATCAAACCACCAATCACCGCACCGATAAACACCACCAGCCCAACGATCCCACCAATAAATCCTGCCTTGTTACGACTTATAAACCCACTGAATTTATCCAAGCCCTGAGGATCGGGATCCACAAACGCTTGCTTTCTGTTCGGTAGATCTCTAGCAGCGTTCGGCTGATTCGCTGCTTGTGGATCGTAACAATATCTGTCAAAGCATTTTGTACAGATATCGCTTCTCGGTATCGGCGTCGACGAGGAATTGGAGGAAAGACGGGCTCGATCAATCAGCGCGCACTGAAGACATTTGCCAAAGTCTGGATCGGGGTCGTTTGTGCCGGGAACGAAACCGCCTATCGTGTTCTTGAGGACTTGGTCAAAGATGAGCTGGGTGTGAGGGATGGTATAGGTCAGACGGAAAGTGGCAGTGTTCGCTGCAGGATCACTCCCGTCTAAAGGGGGTGCGTTGGGTAGGTAGACAACCAATGGATAATCGGTCTTGCTCTGAGGGTTACATCCGAAAAACGTCGGGCGAGCTCTAATCCCGGTGTCGATCCACACCTGCGGATCCATGGGAATAGGCGGGAAGCGCTGATGAGAAGGCTGGAGAAGTTTTTGCTGACGTGTAGAGGTCATGATAGGTGATGAACCACTTTAGGAATTGGTTAGATAATTTTGACCGGATAATGTACTGCGCACTCACTTTGGCCAGTTATTAGGATCGTCAGCACTGCCCTCCAATGTAACAATAACGTCCAATGCCCTCTCCCGAACAAGCAAAGGTGCATAGGGTACGTTCTCCCCATTTGAGGCACCGTCAAGCAACTCTAACCACGTTGCGTTGCTGTCGCGGAAGGTCGATGACTTGACGCCGTTGAAGGGCGAAGGCCAGTTAGCCACGTCGTCTGCCCGAGTACGAACTTGGGACAGCTGTCGGGATAGGACATAGAGGAGACCAGCACCATCGGAATCAGAAAAGCCCTGGAGAGTGTTGTGGGCAAAGTCGAGGATTTGCTGTAACAGATAGATCGGTACAAGTCCAAGGATAATAGAAAAGCACATACGTTGAATAAACTGGCACTAGTGCCCATCATGAACCCGACCTGATCAAAGCCAGTTACACAGGTGCTCCCACCCGTGGGTTTTTTGTCGGTCATGTGGGTCCCAGCATAGATGATGTTGGCACCTGCACTGAGATCGGGATCGTACGAGGCCAGCTCGAACGGTGTGATCTCGTATACAGTTGGTTCAAGCGGTAGTGCTGTAGTATAGTTGCTCCCCACCGGTCGGGAGTCGGTTACGAGTATAGGCAATGGGACCTGATGTCCTGCAAATGCGGGTACGAGAGGCATGGATGACCATAACTGGCCCGCGCCATGAGCCGAGTCATTGGTGAAAAAGTTTGCTGGCGTGGTCTGATTGAGGAAATGATAGGATATCATGCGTGCCCATGGATCGGTGAGGGAAGTATCGATGCCAGTTTTCGCTTTGGCCATGACACTCCAAAGTATACTACCAAAAAAGTATTGATTGAGGTCGGAGAAAAGGTTGGTGCCGTCGGGGGTAACGAAGGGAACGTCGAGTTGCCATCCGTTGGTGCCTGCTGAAGTGCTGCCAAACACCAGGTCGTAGAGAGTAGGAAAGTTGTTGAAGATGAGTGATGAAGTGATCCATGAGCCGCCGCTGAGGCCTGTTATGTATGAAGCGACCTGTAGTAAGCCGCCAGTGCCTGCAGCCTTGGCAGTGTCGTTGCGAGCGTCTAGGGCGTTAAGGGTGGCAGCGCCATACTGTGCAGCTCGTAAACCACCTCCAGGGATAGCAATCCCGACCTTTGGAAGGTTCTGAGAGAGAGCATTGAAATCGTATCCCAACTGCGATGCGTCTCCGAGCCAATCTTTCCAAGCACCTGGCAAGACTTGTGTCTGGCGCGTGTTGATGTACGTTTCTTCAGCAGAATTCAGAGACTGGTTCTGGGGAGTCCATTCCCTAACAAACTCGAAGGTAGACAAGTCTGGACAAGGGACGTCGACCTTGGGCGCATAGTCCGTTACCGCCTGCGCTAGGGCAAGAGCAGGATACAGGAAAAAGAGAAGCATTGATGGCAACGTTCATGTCGCGATGGTTTTATGAGAACAATAAATTTGGCACAGCCGCACTGCATTTCCCCTTTGTTGATGCGATGCCGAGGTAACCGAGCCACGCGACATCGCTTGTTCCTCCTCTTTTGGTATTGGCCGCGCTCAAGGCGCCGCTCAGACCTCTCCAAGCCAGCGAACCTATTCAAGCCTGGATTTCCATGCTCTTTACAGACGTTTTCGCAGCGGATGGGACCCACTCGGCAGGAAATCAACTTCTTATCCATTCCATTCTCGCGACATCAACTGATGGCCGCTGTTAAACCGCAAATTTAGCTACTGGAGTTGTCTCGAGTCATTGCGGTAGCATAGAAAAACTACCAGCAATTGAGCTATTTTTTGAACAACAGAGGCATAACATCCTCACGATCCTTCAGCTTCAACTGCAAGAAAAGACCCCAACTTCATACGGCGGAAATTTTGATCACCGATTGACAGAACCTTGTAAGCCAGCCTTCACTGCAGTCTGTGTGTCCCATACCTAGGCTTCGACAATTTGGCCGCGTTTAGGTAGCAGTCGCATGCTTCCAAAGGCTCGCCTTGGGCTTACCGTTGCGTGCCCAAACTCGGAGTACTTGGCGTTTCTTCTATCTTAAGGTCTACTGAGAAGCGGGAGTACCAAGCGCGCTGATAATCAATCAGTCAACATGTTTCTCAATCCAAACACACAAAATTGTGATTGGAGGAAACAGTAGTGTGCTACGAGTAAAGAATAGATAGATCAACCTAGACGTAATTACAAACGTCTCAACTAACATCCATACTCTCATCTCCTGCCTCGCCAGATTGTCCCCTTCTGGCAGGATTTCTCTCCGGTACAGGTGGCGGAATATCTCCGCCACGCACACGATGATTAACCTGTCCTGGTCCTGGTATATACGGTGGTATAACCATTGCCCTGCCTCCTGCTACCATCGTTCCATGAACTCCGGTGACTGTCTCGGCCCTTCTCCTTCCTTCGGCACCTTCAGGTGGCATGGGCCTTCCGCCCAATACTGTCCTCAGATACTCTGCATACATCGCCGGATCGGCCAATATCTCCCTATCACCTCTTCTCCTAGCATTCCCAGGGGGAGACGGTAATGGGAATTGAGGGGGTAACCTTACGTTCATGTTCACGTTTTGGCCTTGCGTGTTGCCCATCATAAGCGCAGCCAGCACCTCGACTTCTTCTCGTCTACCCCCTCTTTCTGCCCTCTCTCTCCTCACCGTCTCGCGCATTTGCTCAGCCCTTCGTTCTGCTACTGACAGAGCAGTCGACGAAGAAGGCGGCGGAGGTGCAGGTAACTCTTCATCAACCCCAACCTCTTTGGCTGAGCACCAGAACCGATGACCTTCACTCCAAGCTGTGGATTGACATTCTTTGCCACAATATTTGGCTTTTCGACATCGCCGACACTTTGCAAATTCACGAGGATAAGATTCCCAGCGGCCGCAGAGCACTACGCAAATATGGTCAATACCAAAGACGGGGAAGGTTTTCTCGACACTCACTATTCGCACACTGCCTTATCCCACCCCTTGAATCATCCTTTCGGCATGCATTCCTCATGATCACTCCAGCCCAATACTGAATCTCCTGTGGTACCCTTCCTTCATCACTATGTGACGACGAGGGCCTAAATGTAAACTTCTCAACGAGAGAAAATACATTGGTCTGTTTCTTGGGTTGAGTTTGAGTTTGAGCTTCCACATTAGGTGAATCGGCAGAAGCCGAAGAGGTGGAACCAGACGCAGAGCCAGATGCAGAAGTACCGTCCCTATCCTTTTCTTTCCCTTTTTTCCTCGAAGGACCCGGTTGAACAGGTAAACCAGCAGTAACGGGGTGGAACCCATCTCGCTTCTTGTAAAACGCCTGTCTCACATGTGGGTACTTGCTCAAATAAGCAAGCAACTGTAAACCTAAAAGCACATCCTCATCTCGGTAAGGACTCGGCGTGGGCTGAGGATACGTTCGTTGTGAACCGGGGGGAGCAGGCGCAGAAGGACGTACAATACCCCTGCCCATGTTCTGGTTCTGATTAGGAGAAGCGTTCACATTCATGAGAGGCGGAGAGTTGTTGGCAATTTGGGCGATAGTTATCGGAGGTTGTTGAGCGGGGACGATTGTATCCCCTCGGGAACGGACAGGCGGCGGTTGAGTACCAAGATCCAAGAGATCGTCAAGGGATTGCGCTGGACCGGGACGACCTCGAAGCGTCCCACTTCGTGAGATGGGCCCAGTTGTATCACCAGACGGAGATGAAGAGTTTGCCGTAGATGGAGCAGGAGGTAATCCGACCACTGCTGCTCGCGGAGTCACATCGGGAGGCATATCTCTTCTTCCACGTATCGTGCCTGTTCCGACGCTTAGCATCCCATCGTCTTCCTGAGAAGTGGGTAATACGGTAGACGAGGAAGCCGAAGGTACAGCTTCCTCGCTCCTCGACCTCTCACCCATGCCCAGGGCCGGTGGTAGTATCGGTCTCCGGGTGTTTGTATTGTTATTGACACTAGTGTTGGGTGTTGTATCCCTCTCTTCTCTCTCCGTCTCGCTCATGCTCTCTTCCAAGCTGACATCACCCATACCAGTGTCTCCGACACCAAGTCCCATTGCACCCGGAGCGCCAGGTGGGGCACCCATGGCCAAATCGTCATTAGCATCCATTACGACCCCAACACCAACTTCACCAATATTGATGTCCAGTCCAGGTATCATACCTGTCGGCATATCATCAGTCAATACGATATGGGCATTATCCTCCATCCCCATTCCGTTGGGATTATTCATCGTTATTTGGTTCATCGTCGGTGCGGCAGTGACAGTCAGCCGGGAGCCTCTCCGCCTGACTGGAACATGAGGATGTGCGTGAACTGATCGCCTTTCAGGAGAGGCATTGTTTGATGCATCTGAGCGATCAGCATCACTAGCGTTCGCCGATGTAGAGGACGACATGTCTACGTCGTTATCATCGTCTGTAGATGGGGCAGGTGAAGGAGACGGAGAAGGATGAGGGTTATTTCGGACATGGGAAGTAGAGTTGTGATATGTAGCTGTTTCGTTTCTCGTGTGTGCATTATTCCTGCGAGGTGGTGCAATTAATGTACCACTCCGGTCTCTGGTCGACGTCACGGGCGAGGCAGTGGTCGATGAGGTCGCTGAAGCGGTTTCGTTGTCATGTTCCTGGTCGTCTTGAGATATAGATGTGTCGCCTGTGTGATTAGTCGTGGTAGCTGGGGTTTCCTAGAGATAAAATCTTACGAAAAGGCAAAAATGACAAAGCAGGTGTACTTACTGTATGACTCATTTGTCTCTGTAATGCCCGAGCCAATTCATCATCCTGCTCATTTCGTTGCTGTTCATTGTGATGCCGCTGTTGCATCTGTCTTGCAAGCCTCCTCGCATGTCTCTGCTCTCGAGTTTCTCTAGCTCCACTCCCACTCCCACTGCCTGTAATTCCACCATGTCCACCGGCTCCAAGCTGCCGATGAGCAAGCCATGCTTCCAAAATACACCCGACAACTTCCAAGGTACCCGCCTGAACCACCCGACTCCTTATCGGTTCCGTTCCTCGTACACCAATGTTGACGACACATTGAAATGCCAGAGAAAACCTATAGCTTGCATGTTTATCCCATGTCGCTGGATTTAGTGTTGGTACAAGCTTGGGAGCACGAGATCCGGGAGGAGCGAGGCCATAGAACAAACTAGGGTTCTCGGGTGGAGGTGGTGAAATACAAAAATCCAGCAGAAGACGAACAAGTCTTTCAAGTCCACCGTCCATTGTCATTATCTCGCGAATTCGGGGAGAGGTCGAGGTTAGGTAGGCAAGGTGTGTGAGCGAGTTGAAGAGTGGCAGAGGTGAGGTGGTGTCCAGAGCTACCCAAGAATTCAGAAAAATCAGAAAAAAATCGGGAAAATTATGACAAGTAGAGAGCGCACCTCGCCTATCGTAGAGCTGGGAGGTGATGCAGACGCATGCCTTGTTCTGAGCAGGAAAGGCAAAGTTGGATTCTCGCATGCCGCCTAGATGAGAGGTCTAGTAGACTTGATTGTTCGTAAAGGATTGTGAAGAGGAAAAAGTCGTGAATGAAGAGAAGAAGATGAATTGTATCGCTGATTTGATGGTGGTGGATGTGGCTCAAGCTGCGTCAGACGAAACAATTTCCTCGACGACGCCTCCGAGGACTTGGGCGCTAAAGCAAGCACGCTTATTGAGACGATTCTCACGCTAGACTCGCGTGGCCAATGTTCATTGTTCCAATTCAACACGCACGGCTGTATCAAAACTGATGCATTGTTTATGTTGATGCAAGGGCGCGTACAAAGCGACTATCAAGGTAAGCTAGCTTTTGGGCCAGTAGGCCAATTATATAGTACATGCTGCTGATTAGATGTTGATCAAGAAATATATGGGTATATGAATGTAACTGTTGAATAGTTAGTTTTACTGAGATCGACAAAAGGAAGGGATGCTTACTTGTACAATGTCTATGAGTGAAGCAATGCAAGAAGTACTGTCAATACTGGTGAGGGAATGTCAGTGCCCCGATACTTTGTCAACAAAATCAGTGTGAATCACCAGTAGTGAGATCCCAAGAAAAAGCTGGCGGCAGCACAAGTTTAGACATTTCCGCTGACGATTCGATAGAGCAGGCCGAGCATCAAGAGTTGGCGGAATAGCATGGTGAGGAGAAGAAAGATGTACTATAATGACGCGTCAGGATACAGGTTGAGCGATCCAAATAAACGACAAAACTGACCAATGCGATGAGTGCCCTCATGGCCATAGCCCCGTCCTCTGCATTTTCTTCTCGATCTTCTTCCGCATTCCTCACTTCCTGGAGAACACGTCGTCGCTCGGCCGCCTACGCATGGAATGAGCATGATTACCACAGTAGAAAAAATGTGCCACTCACCAGTACAAGGTATAACAGATCATCATCGTAATATCTTGGCCTGTACTGTACCTACAATCAACGAATGTAGCCTGTGAACAAAAACTCAACCTACGGGTACGTTTTCGTCTTCTTCTTCAGCTAGAGGTCTCCGATAAGGATGCAGGCGACGGGAACTGCGCAGTGAGAGTGATGACGATGGAGTTCGCAGTGAGGGAGCAGGTTTGACAATAACCATGTCAGCAGAGTGCCAAGTAGTGGACGAGGAAGAACAGATGGTGGTGGTATAGGGTTAAGAGAGGTATCCGAGCTGTAGTGTGAGAAAGACAATTTATAGGATCTAGAGGGATCTCGCGTCGCATTTGGTCGTCAGAAGGCATATCAAAGTAGTGACATAAAACAATTTGGCTCCCATCAGTCCCATTAGCACCCGCGAACGCCTCGAAAACTCCAGGAAACTCAAAAACTTCCTCCGCGCAAACAAGGATTCATTGGGCCGCCTTTGGAATGTACCAATAGCAACTTGCTCTCTTGAGTTTCGCGTCACACCATGATATGGGACGAAAACGAGGAGGGCCCGAAGAGAGGAAAAACCCCGTTCGATATTCAGCTTCCGCTTCCACTTTTGGAATCGGAATTTCTGGCAAACGACCACTGATGTTGTTGGTGGAAGAGGAGAGAAGAATAACGGGTCCACGCCTCCGAGGTGCGTCTTGCCGTTGCTAATCGCTGTTTCTCCGCCTGAAGACTGGTTGGCATCGCATAGGTCTCTCTCCCAACTTGAGCTTTCTGAGATATCGGCACCCGTGATCGACGAACAACATTCTCTGCAGCGTGAAGGAGCCCTGTATTCTTCATTCTAGAACATTGGGTCAGATTTGCTGCCCAGGACCTGCGCTAGACTGGCACACACACCAGCAACCGATCACTACTCGGGCTCTCAAAACCAGGTGAGCTCTCAACCACACCGTTTTCAAATATCGTTCTCAGCACTCTCCGCCCTCGATTTCCTTGCTACCAGAAATTCAAATACTTCACAGCGGCAGCCAGCATCGTCAAACCGTCCTTCGCTTCCAGCTTGCCAGGTTTCCTCAAGTGCTAAAACAGGAGACATCAGCACGTGCCAATCACGCGGCGCGAGGTAAGAAGCCACACGCCACGCCAGCGATGACTCACGGTTCGAACTTGCTCGCAAACACCCTTCACAGACCACAGAGATACATAGTACCAGCATTTACATGCAGTACACGTGTGAAACCACGCAAGGCCCAGCATCCAACGAGAAAATCTTCAAGAACAAGACCTGATTCCGCAAGAAATGCTTGCCGACAGCTATAGTGTGCTCTCCAACTCTCCGACTCTCCAGCAACTGTGTAGAAAGCCGAAAAATTCGCGTTGTGCATGTTGGTTGGTCTCCAAGAGCCATACTTGACAGAGGTGCATGATGCGCGAATATCGACGAACTATGGAGGCGAAGGCGAAAAGCCTTTACTGCTATTTGTTGACCGATGCTCTGATGGAGCGGAGGATTCTTTGGCCTTGTTTCTTCGCTTGTGGATGCTTCGGGAGGGAATTGCCATTGCGACGGGCTTGTTCTCGTTAGCGATGCTACCCAAAACCATAGACGGATTGACATACATAGCACAGACAACTCGACATGGACGTTCTCTCCTTGTTGAAGGTCAAGTCCTTCCCTTGTGCTCTGACGGAGCAGTACTCCGAATGGTAGCCCGGAAAGGGTGTACTGGTGTGCATGAACTGGACGAGACATCGACGGCGGTGTAACCTTCTCTTATGGCGACAAGGGATTATCGGGAGTGTCCCCGCTGACTCCTGGAACTGGTGTTACTACCCTGGTGTGCTGAGGAGCTGAACGTTGGTGCACATGGACTTGATGTGATAATGACGGCGGTGAAATGACCTTCTTTGCCCTCAAGGCGACGAGTATCGAAAAAAGGGTGCCAAAATCGAAATATTTGCAATCTTGTTTGAAAAATACGGGGGTGCTTTGTGTCGATTGTAGGGGAATGTGGGATGTCCGGGGGCACATAAATAATGGAAGGGGATGCAATGGGGACTCCAAAAGACACCCTGATGCGCCCCAAAGCAAGATGCTGCTCTAGTTGGCTTCAGGACCTCTTGGAAAACATCGAGAATGCTTTAGAGGGATGTGTCGCATGTCGTCGCATGTTGTCGCATGTTATCGCATGGTGGTTGTGGAAAGAAAGGTATGGACAATGAAATTTCAACTCACCCGCATAAACTTTCCCCGACCGATCATCCGCCTGTCTCTATGTACCCCTTGGTGCACCTTTATTTTTTCTCTTTCTTCTATGATGTTGCTTTACAGAGTCTGGGGACACTCCCTGCTCAATTTCTTTGGCAGCGATGGGAGTTGCAGACAAGCCCCCGAACAAAAGTGCTACCCGCGCCCTATTTGTTACCTATACACTCCTAAGTGTTCTCTTCATTGCAGGAAATACTAATGGTCCTTGCGGTCTGCCCCGCAGTTCACAGGCGTTTACAATGGAGAACCATACGCAGGAAGCACTGGAATCTTCGTGGGACGACCATTCCTAGTCTCATGCACCTTACCTCAACCGGACGGCCAGTATAAACGTTCCCAGCTGCCGTTGTCGATGAAATTGCACGCTTTCCGACTTGCCATGACATCGCTCACTGTCCGAGTATCTCAAACATCATTTAGTCTCGACATATCCACGACTTCTCAAGGAATGAATCAAGGTGTAAGCAAGATATGTGCCCCAACCGTCTCACTAACACCAATACGAATTTCCCTACCTGTTGAAGTTCGTTTGATGATTCCATTCGCGACTGTGGTTGTACAATGCACTACATTGGTTACGCGAAATCTACTACGGTACGCCCTAGATTCCCCTTGCTGTCAGTGTGGCTTACTCCTCACTTTAGAAACGGCCGCTACTTGCGAAGCTCGCTGTACACAGTGCTTGTGCATCGACAACGGGGCCATTCCACAAAACTGCTAAGAAGGGCAAAAGCCAACAAAAAAGATCTTCAGCGCTATTCGCAATGGCTTTGTGCAAATGGTGTGAGTTATCATGCTGGTGATTTCGAGGCAAATTCAGACACAGTATCGTGGATGCCGCCCTAGGTTCTGAGGGTTTGTGCGAAGGAATGGATGGTAAGGACGCAGATAGCAATTGTTTGTGGCCCACTGCAGGTCAGCATCACTGTACTTACAGTAGATACAGTACATTGACGATAATGATATTATGATACTCTGCGAACTTGCATTTGTACCTTGATCGGCAAGCTCGAGATGAAAAGGCTTCAGTACGTATTGTTACGCCCAAGGACCCGAAGAAAATATTCAATAAATAGCACCTAGGGAATTTGCCAACCAGACTAAGACTTGCCGAAGACTTGCACTGGCAGAGTGGGAATGGTGATGTCAAAGACGGAACTCGGAGTTCTGGGCCGACGCGTCCACAAATCTCACATCTTTACCACCATGTCCTCAACCACAAGACCTGTCGTATTCATGGACATCAACATCGGAGAGACGCCCGCTGGCCGTCTCAAGATGGAACTTTTCAGCGACATCGTACCCAAGTAAACCTCACACTTCTTTGACTAAGAATACCGCTCATCTAGCTGTGCAGGACTGCAGAGAACTTCAGGCAGCTTTGTACAGGGGAATACCGGTGCGTCAATCATCCCAGATATCCGTCGACACAAGACTGAAGTGGTCAGTCCTTTTTAGAGTGAATTCCCGACCCCAAGGATACAAAGGCGCACAATTCCACAGGTACCGTCCTTCCTTTCTTTTAAGCGTGATTCGAACTGATTTCAGCTCAGAGTGTACGTCTTCGGTGTATGTCATAGCAGAACTTCACTTAACTAACGAGAAGACATGCGTATTATGAATCAGCGTTCCAAACTTCATGTGTCAAGGTCAGTCCGTGCCACGACAATAACCGTTCCGGACAGGATTTAACTCGAGCATTCAATAGGCGGCGATTTCTTGAAGGGCGATGGAACCGGTACATTCTCAATCTACGGAGATAAGTTCCCGGTGTGTATACTATTGTCGATAATCATCTTCTACTTGACTAAACCTGGTCCAGGATGAGAACTTCCAAGAAAAGCATACCGGTCCTGGACTTCTCTCAATGGCATGTCGTTAAACCATACCCCAGATACCTTCAATTTCTCAATCGGCCCCATCTAACAGGCAAATTCTGGTCCCAATACGAACGGTTGTCAGGTCAGGATTGACCTTGTTCACATGCTTCCTTTCCACTCAATGCACTCCTCAGTTCTTCATAACAACAGCCAAATGCGACTTTTTAGATGGAAAACACGTTGTCTTTGGCAAAGTTATCGATGGAATGCTTACGTTGCGAAAGATCGAGAATGTTCCAACTGGTCAGAACAACAGACCAAAACTCGCAGTGAAGATTGTCGGTGAGTACTTTTCTGGTTCGTTTTTAGTATGGATGTATTGTGTCTGACGGCACGGCGCTGCGACTTTTCAGAATGCGGTGAAATGTAAAACATAATGTAACAAATCGACTACGGATTTCGACATGCCTGACCGTGCCCGGTGTCAGTATATACTGCGATTGAATGGTACGGGCCGTGCTACTCGCTACGACTAAACATATTGTGTAAACGACAGACACATGCGCACTCCTTGAAGCCGAGTCCTTGTCACGTCACAAGGCTTAGAACCTATATAAGCAGCTACCCTTGCGATTCTTGCATCAGCTCCCACATGGCTGAATACTCTCATCTATCTGATCTAGATCCTGAGTTCGCGCCCTTTGCGGCGCATATCCCAGCACCGGATACACAAGCACCCATCGCTAGCATAAGGGAACAATCCAACGAGATGGTCAAGACTACCAAACATTCAATCGCATCGCAGCTTCCCAAAGGTGCGCCCGACTTCATGTCAGGTTCAACGGGCTGACGATTTTGCTGGACAGACACCGAGTACAAAGCCTTTGACTATCAGATCGAGGTTGAGGAAGGAGTGAAGGTTTTGGCCAAATGCGTAGTACCAACTCCAAGGGAAGAAGAGGATACATTCCCACTCTTGTTCTGGCTGCATGGTGGAGGTGAGTCCTGTTCTTCTCTGCGATGATGCCTATCTTTAGTTCCACCAGGTTTCATTCTTGGAAGTGCCGACATGGATGATTATAAGATGAGGATCCTCAGCGTGGAACACCGAGTCTCTGTCGTTAACTTGGACTATCGGTTAGCGGCCCACTATCACCATTTGACAGTTTATGGACCCTATGTAGGCTGGCGCCAGAGCACCCATTCCCAACAGGGGTCAACGACTCCTTTACTGCGCTCAAATATGTTTGTTGCTGAATCAGAGTGTTATACTCATTCCTATGCTGAATGCATGAAAAGGTTGCATCACATCCTGCGGAATTTTCCGCCTCTCTGGACAAGGGTTTCATTGTGGGCGGAGGATCTGCCGGCGGTAATCTAGCAGCAGCCCTCGCTCATTTGGCTCGGGACGACCCGTTCTTCAAGGATAAGCCCTTGACTGGCCAAGCACTCGTTGTCCCGATGGTCATACACAAGGATGCTTACCCCGAAAAGTGCGACGAGCCCTTGATCCCGATATCCCGTGATTCATGTGCTTTTCAGGTATAAATCGTCTCTCCTGTCGCTAGAGCAAAACAAGGATGCACCAACGTTGTCTTTGGAATCTATAAATTTCATGCTCAGTACGTTCGGCATCAGTAAATTGTGGAGGGTCGTAGTCACTGATACACTATCCAGAGCTATATCAAGCACCCCCGACTGACACTAGGGTGTCACCACTGTTGTTGTCTTCGCACCGTGGTCTTCCTCCAGCGTTTATTCAAGTGGCTGGGCTCGATCCATTGCGAGATGAAGGGCTCCTATATGAGAAGCTACTGAAGGAGGCCGGTGTACGCACGAGGCTTGAAGTGTAGGCTCGCAGTTGTGATATTGGCTTATGTTACTTACTCGATTACTCAGATATCCTGGAGTGCCGCACGGTTTCAGTTTAATTCCACAACTTAAGCAATCCGTGAAGTTTGCCGATGACTGGAATAAAGGACTGCGCTGGTTGCTCAATAAAGAGTAGTACTAGTTTCATTGCTGAACCTTTCAGGTTCAGCTGTAGTCGTCAGGTCTTTTTTCCGCCAGTTTGACAATAAGTACAAACATCCGTATTTGGATGCTTTTCTGTTTTTGGTGATGCTTTCCCATCCCATATTTGGCTGCCCTTCCTTTTGTTTTTCTCGGTCTTTGCTTTCCACATCTCTCAACAGTCCCCAGAGTTTTTCTTAGCGGCTCTTTCGTCTCTTTTTCCCATTCTTCTTCGTTGGTCTCAAGGGTTCAAGTTATAGCTTCGTATTCTAGGTCCGGTGAGTTTAGTTTTAGCTCTAATCAAAGGTCTGGTTTTGACTTTCTTTTCAGATGCATGGCCATCCGCTTCAGCACTTCAGTACCAACTTTGGCTGGTAACCGTTGTTCTCCCTCCTCTCATAATCCTGTATATTCGAATCAGGCTGCCCAGTCTGTCACGGTACCGCAATCACAATCTTCTCTTTCACATAACCGTTCTGTTGGTGCTCGCACCTTTGTCGATATCATCGCCTTGAAGCTCGCTTTATGGAAGTGTCTGGAAAGCCTCTGAAGATTTGCGATCAGCTTACTTGGTACACTGGTGCAGTACTGTGTGTCTGGTTTCGGACCAGGATGCGAGTGTCGCCGGTGTTTCCCCAATACTAACTCTTGACTCGTGCATACTATGAGTCGTGCCTCATACTTTATCTCTACCCAGGCCTTGGTAAATGCTCCTTGTCCGCTGTAGATCCTGACCCACGACCCAAACTCTCGAAACGCTGACAATCGACACTGGACAGACCCAAATCAACCTTTTCGGCTGACTTTCCTATACTCCTTCCTCAGTCTGAAAAGGACGATATTGTTCGCGAGTTCATTGAGAGTACTGATGATGCCGCCATGAAACGGTACGAATGTTCCTGTTGCGGCGTTAATGAAGCCTGGTCGACGTGAAGCTATATCAGGAAACGTTGCAAATCTTGGAGGTCCTTCTCAAACACCTTCGTCGTTAGTACCGCGTCAAATTCTAGTTATCAAATATCGAACCCGTCTAATTATCGAGGTCGATGCCAGGGGAAACCGCTCATCTTCTTCGCTATTTCACGAGACCCGATTTGTCAAGAAGTACACCGTCTCGCTGTGTGTTGCACCACAAAGTGCTGTGTACATTGCGTTGCAAGCTCGTAATGTGCATATTCTTTCTGAGCCCAGCTCCGATTAAGTAGATATAGTTTGGCTAGTGTAGTTCTAATATACTGGGCGTTTGAGACGAATGCGTCAGGTTACTGTTTGTAAGGTTCAGCTCCCGCCTCGAAGAGGCCCAACCTCTGTGATATAGAATATGTACGATTGTGGATATCAACTTTTCCGCTCAAATGAAATATCGCTGCGCTGACAAATAAGCGCCGTAAAATTTCTACTTCGACTCTCATTTCTCGAGTGCCGCAATGGCCTCTGTTCTCAAAGCTCAAAAGGCCAATGCTTCCAAGGCCGACGCCAAAGGAAAACGCAAAGCTGATGATATGGACGTTGATGAAGAAGCGCAATCCGTCTCTGCTCCCAAGAAATTGAAGAACAAGCAACGCGTTCTGCTGCTTTCATCTCGAGGTGTTACACATCGGATGCGGCATCTCATGAACGATATCGAAGCACTTTTACCCCATGTGAAGAAAGGTGTGTCTGAGAACTAGTTCTAGAGATATCCTTATCTAACTAGTTTTGTAGATTCCAAACTGGACAGCAAATCCCAGCTCCATCTCCTACCCGAACTTGCAGATCTCAATAATTGTAACAATACCTTGTATTTTGAAGCACGGCGTCACGAAGACCTTTATCTTTGGGCCGCGAAGATGCCTAATGGGCCCAGCATAAAGATGCATGTTCAGAATGTGCACACTATGGACGAGCTCAAGATGACCGGAAACTGTCTGAAAGGAAGTAGAGGGCTGTTGAGTTTTGACAAGAGCTTTGAGGAGACAGAGTGGGGCAAACTGACGAAGGAAGTTTTTACGCATGTGAGTCGAGGTGTACTCGTTTCGGTATGGTGACCTGATTTTGCACTAGATATTTGGCGTCCCGCCCACTGCGAGAAGAGCAAAACCATTTATTGACCACATCCTTACATTTTCCATCGTCGACTCCAAGATATGGTTCCGAAACTTCCAAGTAAGCCCTAGCCTTTATCATACTTTTCTGGCCTAATTCGTTGGACGTCTTTAGATCATGGAAAAAGATCCACTTCAGCCAAATGGGCCCCCGCAGACAACTCTAGTCGAGATTGGACCTCGTTTTGTTCTCACACCTATACGTATCTTCGAAGGTGCATTCGGCGGAGCGACGGTGTATTCCAACCCTGGTAGGTTTTCACCAGCGTCATATCCAGGCCTCTTCTGACAACGTCTGTAGAATTCGTATCCCCTGCTGCTGTGAGATCAGCAATGCGCAAAGAGAAGGGTCAAAAGTACAACATCCGCAAGCATGCCGAAGACGAACAATCTCGCAGGAAAGAGAAGCAAGCACGGGGCGAAAACGAGCTGGCTGTCTCAAAGGTGTTTGCATGAGATGACACCCCTTTCCCTCGGGAGTTTTGACCCAGCCGACATTACTCTCTGGAATGCTCTGGAGCTGCTTGTCATGCATATCAAAAGTACAAAAAATTTCCTGTAGTAGTGCCATGATATAGCGATTTAGGACTTTTCGAGATGAACACAAATCAAGTTCTCCAAGCTGCTCGAAATGATACAGGAAAGCTACAAGAACACTCGAACGGATTACAGGCCGCCGATTCATTCAGGCTGGGGTGATCAGGTATGCCGCACTATCATGGGACTCGACTGAGACGGAGAAACTATCAGTAGAGGAGAACACTCCATCAACATCCTGCCCGGTCCACATATCATGTAGCTTGAAATTCCCATCTCCTAATCCCGGCACTTTGGCTAACGACCATGTTTTGGTGGCCGCGCCCCCGCCAGTGTTGACGACAAGGACATGTGTGCCTTTGGATGATTGGCCAGAGTAGAATTCAGGTGGAGATGTCGTAGGTGCACCGTCCGTGGGAGTGAATGGTTTGGCGGGTGTGCCGATGGTGTCATCTTGATGGAAAGCGAGTAGCTCGGGGTTCGTTATAATTTGAAGTTGGGTTTGGGAAAGAGCGTCAAGCTGGAAGAAAACATTATGACTGATTTGGATGACCGTCGATAGCAACTTACATTTGTTCCTCTGCAGCAAGCAGAAATAATCAGTTTTGTGCGTGACACTTTGGGAGAGGCAAGACCACTCACAACAGAATAGGACTTTTCAAGAAGGCCCAGACAGCAAAATGAGTTCTCTCTTCGGCGGTGGTGAGGCCGTTGCCTGTAAAAGTATTCAATTAGTGTCAATGAACTGAAGCTGATAGAAACAGACCTATTTCCATCATGTCCATGTCATTATGAGAATAAAAGTCGACTGCATCCAGATGAGCAAGTTGGACGTTGATTATTTGCGCAAGGTATCCCCACGATGGACTTTGACGCCATTCTCGTCGTGAGCTAAACCGAGTCTTGCTATAAGGATAAAAATACGCACTTGGAATCGCCATAAATACGCCATGAATGGCCCTTGGGAGGCTTTAGAACGATGAAGACTACATTGAGGATTGGTAAGGCTTACCACTCGCGCACCCCAGTCCCATACATTGGCGGATCCCCAGATACACAGACTATATTCGATAGGACTTGACAGCTTTGATAGCTCGATGCTAAGTGACAGTTAGATTTAATATTAGCAAAACACAGTGACTACGCGTACCCCATCTGACGATAACGTATACCCGAGTTCGAGTTGCTGCAGAATGAGTTTATCAGATGACATAGGTGTTTCAAAGGGTAATCACTTACTACCAGTCACCATCAGGTGGTGACTTTGAGGGCCGGTGAGCGTGATGTTCGTGATGGAACATACTTCACTTACAGCAGAATCACTCCAATTTCCAGGTACATTGCAGTTGTCTGTGTGAGGAGAGTCAGGTAGGAACGCCAATGGTACCGTTGTAAACGCACCATACTTGAGATAGTCAATGCCCCACTCGCTGAATGTCTGAGCATCGAGTGCTTCACGGCCCAGAGAGGCCGGATATTGCGCACAGGTCAAAGTTCCGGCGTCGCTTTCAAGGATAAGTTTTGATGACAAAGGAATATGTGGGCCATTCACCTGTAGATACCTATCTTCAAGCCAAGTGCGTGGACTTGAGACGCGACACCGCTGATTCCGTTGGGAAACTTGTTGGGGTCAGGAACAATCCTTCCATTACCACCTCTGTTTCTGAGAGACCAGCAATCCTGAGTATAGTGAGTGCGAGTAGGGTAAAGTATGACAATAGACAGACTTACGTCGATATTCACGTACTGGTAACCAGCATCCTTTAGACCCAAGCTGACGAACGAGTTGGCTGCAGCGAGCACTTTGGCTTCGCTGATGTCTAGAACCAAATGTTGGGAAACGTTTTTGCAGCCTTTCAGATTAATTACACTCACCACATCGATATGCATTCCAAGTGTTCCACCTTCACCACCAGTGAGCTAAATGTAGTGGGGCAACGATCTTGAAACTCACCCGAGAGCGGGTAGCTTTCCCACAGAACGCGACGGAGTATACTCCGGGGGATATGGTGCAGCAAAAGGAGCGGGAGGAACACTATATTCGAAGATGAGAACAATAGATGCATGAAATCTGCCAGACGTAGTACCTCCACACTCCTTGCAAGATTGAAAACGCGATGCCGATTCCCAGAAGCTTGAACATTAACGACGGTTGTCATTTCATCAGCTCTAGACGATCCCTTTTATACATAGGCATATGCATGAGGATGAAACTCGGAGAGTGACCATACCCATGGTCAGATGATGGCGGTAATTCACGTCTTGACAGACGCACTGATGATGGGGCCACGGAGCATGGATGATTCTCCCTCAGCCAGACAACTCATTACACGCTATGAATCTCTTCACCACTCTCCTTATGCCACAGAACGCACTGCTAATCTTTTACGCCAGCTTCCTTCGCCATCAGGGAACAAAAAGGACAAGTCACCTGTGCGCCAGTCGTTCCGGAACCTCATGGGTCTTCTGAAGAAGGCAAATAACAAACTCAAACTGGACAGTTCTAAAAGGGAGTCAATACAAGTCATTACGCCTTTTGTTGACAATTCCGTTCCCACTCCAGAGGCATCAGCTTCGCCGTTGGAACCAGGTGTCCTGCCGTCTTCTCTCTTGTACCTATCAAGATCCCAATATCGGTCATGGATACATTGTACAGCGACCCTAGAGGAGTCTCGAATTCAACTCGCATGGCAAATAACGGGAGGCGATACAGACTATCACCACATTCCTTTGAAAAATTGTACCGACGTCCGGTCCCTGTCACCAGACCAACTCGCCGCAGAAGAGAAAGCCCTTCTCGTCTCGCATGCAGACTGTGGCAACGAAAACCTCAAGCTGTTCGAGATTTGTTACCAAGACCAATGCAACGAATTATTTGCCCTAGACACAACGCGGGAAAGAGCTCGGTGGATTAGTGCCATATGGTACGTCTCCACGTTGGACTTGAAGTCCTTACGCAGCTGATTTTGGTCAGGGATAATGTTTTAGCAGCTCAAGAGGCGAAAAGTGTGTACCGCCAAACTCTGATTTCTCCCACAAACGACCACTTCGACTCTGTAACGAGGTCCACTTTGAACGTAACCAAGCCTCTTCCCGAGATTACTGAACGCAATCTCCCTCCACCTCCCGAAGAACTTCCCGTGATGATAGCCAATACTACAGCTGACGCCAACTTCGTGAACAATCCGAAAGTAGGATTGAAGCTTTCGCTCCGTGCACTGGAGATACCGGACCGCCAATCCTCTCCCAGCCTCTCTGTTCGTTCTTCTGTCTCTCCATCAAAGAGCCCTTCAATCGCCAATCTCAGTAATCGGTCCGTTGTCAAGCAGCGACTAGCGCAGATCGAACGCCAGCACAGCGGGCAAACATCCTCTGTTCCTCTTTCACCACCCTTCAATGCACCCTGCTTAGAACGACATCTGATGCAGCGACACGACAGCGCCGGGTCCACAGGTGCAGACTCCATCTTCTCGATCTATGGTCAAGAAGATCTTTCTGATTCACCAACTACTGCCTCGCCAACTTCGCCTCATCGCTCAGGTTCCAGTTCATCCGCCAATATTGCTCCCCAGATCAAAGCTATACAAGATCGCCTACTACGTTTGGCAGACAGAGAACAGCTAGACGATAAATTTCTTTCCCTGCAGCTCAACGTCCAAAATGTTCCGCGCGAGGTTGCCAGTATCGTTCATTCCAAAAACCAGAACATTACCGCCGCTCTGGACCAAATCCGAAGCTCTATATCAAATGTCGATGGCAAGGCAGACCACACAAGGACCACACTAAGGTCTATTGAGAACCAGCTCGAAGATCTCAGGAACCGCCCACTATCTCAACCATACTCTACTTCAAACCAACAAACTTCACCTAGCTCTAACGACGACGCTCACAAGATCTTGGAAGCTTTGGAGGCGGTAAAGAAGTTGATGGCTACCGAATTCTCCACAGTTCTACAGAAACTCGATGAAGTCTCTTCGCGGAATTCTCAGATCTTACAGAAATCAATCACCATAGAGGGCAAAGGCACTGCTGCTGAGGAACAGGTATAACCTTTCTTGATGAGTGAAAGCTTTCTAATCACACCTCTCTAGACAGCTGAGATGCTCAAGATTCTTCAGCGAGAAGAGGAGCATCGCAATGTTCAAGCTCAGCAACAGACGGATAGTGTTCGTTACCTCAATGAACTAAACATAGTAAGCACCTTTAACGGCTCTGCCCTTCCTAAAACATGCTGAGCGAGCGTCACCAGTGGTTGGAAGCCTTCGTCAGCAACGGTACCTCGCACATTCAAGGGATGTCTGGTGACCTAAAGCAGTTATGTGACACCCTTGGAGCTGGGGAACCATCGGAGAAAGGCATAATTTCCGATTTCCGACAGGTTGTTCAAGAGGCCCGACTTCGCGAGCAGCACGCAGCCACCTTGCAGGAAACTATCAATAGCATCTCCACACACCTCAATTCGAGTATTGGTCATTTCATCTGTAAGGGATCTCCATAATGTGACAAAACCCGTTCGCTGAGTATCATGTCGTAGCCCCCCAAATCATGGCAGATATGATGAACCAGCACCGTGTAGCACATGAAGATCTACTGAAGGCCCTTACGGCGGGTATGTTGACCATTGTGTTTCGAGGAATCCAACTGATCATATAGTAGAGTTATCCGAGGAGATCAGAGGCGAACGGTTACGCTTTGTTGAGGCGATGAAGGAAGCTACTGCCATTAATGTTTCAGGTATATTCACTGAGCTTTTATGCAACTCAGTTCTCAAGAAAATATATATACAGGGCACGTCGAGGATCTCAAGCGGCAGCTAAAACATGAGGTACAAGGGATGGCACAGGAAGTTAATCGGCTCTATCGGGAACGACAAGACGTGGAAAACCAAATCGCCGATCTCTTCGCATTTTATGCAAAACAGAAAAGCGGAGGAGGCGCATTGGTGGGTACTGTGTATTCGCAATGCTTTCGGTGGAACTGACATACATCGGTGCAGCCTATGATTATGCCGCCTAGATCTGATCCTCTTGCGGATCCTCGATATGCTAGGCCTGACCGTCGTCGACAGGAGACGGGATATCAATGAAAGGTGTTGGTATGGGTTCTATGCTTTGGATCGTGAATGGCTTAGCGTCGGACATATTTATGGCGATTTGGGTCTATATATCGAGCCGTAGCTGCAATGCGAAAGTTGTCCGGCACGACAGTATGTCTGAAGGCGAAAAATCAATCACGACTGCCGAGGCTAAAGTAACGCTCTTACTCGTACGACTTCTGAAAGTCTTCGCCGTCCATTACCAAGATGTCGCCCTGTAAGTAAGGGCCGTCAAAATCTTGGTGAGAAGTTTATTAAGTGTGACATACATGGCGAAGCAAGATTGTCAATTCAGTCTCTTGGTGGCCGGGCGCTCGTTTTCGAAAATGCATTTTTGCAGGAGAGCCTAAGGACAAACCAGCTACGGTGGGGCCAAGACCGGGCTCGTCGTCAGTGTGAAACTACACGTTTCTGAGTGAAGAAGTTCCGATGTCCAACCCGATAAGCTACTCACCGACATCTTTTGTGTTTCCATGTAGGCAGCACTGATTGTCGACTGTGAGCATGAGCAATATAGATCAAGCACAGCATAATTTACCTCAAAACCTCATTGAATTTGACTTCTTTGCCCAGTGCGGCTTGAACTTTGTCCTGTATCATATCCTTTGCTTTCTTGACGGCACTTGGAGCGCTTTCCAAAGGAACAGTATTGGCGTCTCCCCCAACGTACTAATTGCCCCAGTCAATATGTTTCAATCACAAGACGGGATCCCTTACATGATACGGTTCCCCGCCTAAGTTTGACAATGTGAGCATCATGGAGAGCGGAACAACAAAACGCTTACTATTCTGGGAGAAGTATTGGGTGAGTAATTCCCCTTGCACTACGAAACGCAAATATCAATGAGCGCTCGGGCAGCAACGCAAGGATAAGTACCAACAAACCTCGATGCTAATGTTATGTCCACCAATTAGCGACATGCCCAGAAGTCATGAAGACTACTTACACTCCGGAGAGGCCACCGTCGGAATTGTAACTCTCCGCTGCTAGCTTGTGCTTGGTATCTGGTTTCAAACGAGTGTGAGAAGACATCTATATTAGAACCTGAACTTACTCTTCAAAAATTTGGTCTATCTCACGAGCACCTAACTTGGGATGTTTGATGTGTACGATGAAACTGTTGCGCTGGGATTGATAAACATTTGATTGGCGGTGAAAATATGCTTACCCTCCGACAGGCATTTGGAATCGTTGACAGGGGCAGTCCTTATCATTCACTTTTACAAAACTCGACGGAAAGGCTTTGATGCCTTACTTGTCATACAAGCTCTTCAGCATCTGTAGATCATTCATGAAGCTCACGTACTACCTGAGAAGGACTTGAGGTCATAATCATGTATCATAGCGTTCTGAACAAAGTTCAAATCTCTAGCTAGTTGTATCTTCCCAGAAACAGGCAGTATATGCTAGCCTCTTCGATAAGTTGACGCATTCTTTGCAAGATTTTATGTTCAGAATCGTACCTGACATTGTGGATTCGAACATTCCCATTGTTGCCACTTGAATCTAGACCGACTAAGACGCTATTCGTGATACACATTCACACTCAGGGCTCACCGACAAGATAGTTTTCCACACTTTTCGCAGTGATATCCTCGAAGGAAAGAGCTTGCTGTCGTTATACCATCCTGTGGAGATGTGATAGGCTTCGGAGGCAGAATATTGATCCTTGTTGACTCCAGCTGATCTGGAGGAACTAGTTTCAGAAAGTCTGGATTGTATCTTATCTCGTCGGAGAGCAGTTGCCCATTCATGCTCCAGAACTTGGGACAATTCGAGCGCAAACAAAACCAACCGCAGGAAAATACCCGTGGGCTTTGTTGCTGACATGACGAACACATCTTATACAGAATATCGCTTCGAGGTGGCCTAAATGTTGAAGTGAATCAAGGGGCTAAATGTCAATCGACGCTTGCTCTCACCTTCTCTCGGAAAGGCGCGTCTCTTTCACTTTCACTAAATCCGATGCCGGTGAGAATATTCACTTGAAAAAGCGCATAAATAAAACCTGGAATCTCCCTCTTGCGTTCTTTCTTGAGTGGAGTCACCTCTATAGCCGGCGTAATGTCCGGTGCAGGCGTGTTTCGAGAGACTTTGGAGTTATCTTGCATCCACCATGGTTCTCCCTTTCAAAACGGTATAAACACAATCAAGAAAACGCGCGCTAATTGATAGAAGGACTTGCCTGGGATTCGCACCACTGGAAGGCGAATTTATACCGCACGACGGATATACCAGCTACGATTTCGGACTCCTCTGCAACGGGTTTGAACATAAGGTGTCATATTCTAACCGAGACGCAAAAAGCATTACCCCAGAAATGCACGATATTGTAGAGCCCGAGAACGGCATATGTGACGTCCTTGGCTCCCAGATCATACGGGAACTGAGAGTACTTGTTGTCGATGATCAGAACGAGTGGTATCTGCTTGCGGTAGTTCGTGAGTAACGCGCGAACTGATTTATCATCAGCTAATTGGTTGCTCGCGGCCACATGTTTCGTTTGCCCGTTGCTAGTATTTATATTCTCGGATTTGCCGCCCCTGTGCAGTTTATTACCTAGCTGAAACCGCAATCCGGATGGCCAGATGGTTCACAGAGTCTTACCCGTGAGATATAATCAGCTTTCCACTTTGACATAGTATATCGCGTCTGAAGAAAGCATCAGATTCTGGGGACATAGTCCACGCCAACTTCAAAAACTCACTTTGAAGCAAACCCACCAAGAAGGTAACCTTTGACTACATCGTCGCGAAAGTACACGCCTCCTTGATAGCTCCGAAACCAATCGAAGCATTCACAAACTTCTTGTCGCGTCTAAAGGGTGTGATGTGAGTAACGGACAGCAGCTAAAGTAGTTATGTTAGTACTTTTGCCCAAATAGGTGGAAACATGGGTAGAACACGTCGAAAGCCCTGAGGAGGATGTGACTCTGTGCTTTGAGGTTTGGAGTTCTCTCCATTCTTGTGAACAATGTTTGAGTCAGGTATATTCGTATCTAAGGAAACAGTCGACATAGACTCGCTCCTATAGCTGGACTCAGTATGGAAGAGGTATACTGGAACAATAAACTTGCTCTAAGTTTATAGTTTTGCCAGGAGGGCACGTGAGTGAGGTGCCTGCGACAAGGCCAAAACCTGAACACTACTTTGACTCCTCAGTCCTAGCAGACTCAACGTTGAAAGGGATGTGGTGGGTGACGGGTGGGCGAGAAGAGAGAGAGGGCGAGAGGAAAACGTGGAGATGGACGTAGACGACAAGCAGACCGCTAAGTTGCCCTTCCTTTCATTTTTCACACATTACTTAATGATGCTGCACGAGCACTCCCCACCAATAGCATAGGTAGTAGATTCACGGTATGTCGCGGTCTGTTTATGTCTACAAGCCTCTGAATGTTATTCTAAGTGCAACAAAAACGGGCCACCAGCATTTTATTTTGAACCAAGCGCGTGCTGTAGCGACTCGTAAACGTCTGCTTCGATCCGTGCTTCCGTCTTGTCTTCTTCACTGCCATTTCCATTGGCCACTCGTAAAGCTTCCTGAAGGTTGGTACGGACAGCCTATAAAAATGTGATTCAGTGAGCAAGACGGGGAAGGAGGAGTGCACACCTCGGCGGAGAAGTCTTCAAGAGGTGCTGCTTCAACGACGTTGATGGTAAGCTTGTTGTTGGGGTGAACAGTCGCGAAGCCTCCAGAAACTAGTGAAAACGTCGTTAGTCAGTGAAAATTTGACTGAACAGCAAAGAAACGCACCGAACCACTTCTTGGAACCACTTGACTCCACTACTTCAACAACGCCAGGTCGCAGAGGCTCAATGGAAGGGACGTGATTTGCCAGAATACCCATGTCACCAGTGGCAGCGCAGATGTTCACCTGAACGACATCTGTCGACGAGAAGATAGACTAAAAACCATGAATTCGCGAATGGTCCGAATATATCGTCCAACTCACTTGGTGAGGCAAAGCCATAGACAACTTGATTTTATCAGAAGCCT
Source organism: Paramarasmius palmivorus (assembly GCA_037176845.1). Classification (NCBI taxonomy): domain Eukaryota; kingdom Fungi; phylum Basidiomycota; class Agaricomycetes; order Agaricales; family Marasmiaceae; genus Paramarasmius; species Paramarasmius palmivorus. Next base: position 101,821 of record JAYKXP010000052.1, on the reverse strand, counting down.
CTGCATATCCACGTCTCCCCAAGGCGAAAGTAGATGGTGCCCGTCGGGCAGCAGAAGCAAGAAAACGCAGAGAGGCCATGGTATTCCGAATGTGGTCAAGGCAAGAGTCGTGTATTTGCGGATGAAGCCGGCAAAGTCCGTAAATCTCGTCTGATAAGATTTATCTTATCTCATACACCGACATAGGCTTCAACTTGTGTTTGAGTACTCTTCTACACCTTTGTACTATAGCAATCCGTGTGCATAGTTAAATCATAAAAACACTATTCTCTAGCTTCTTATGTATATTTACTTCTAACCATTCCTCCTTAAACCTGAATCGATCCTCCGTCTTTGTCCCCGCCAGTGTAATCCTCGGGAAGAAGGTCAGGCGCTCTCCGTACACCACGTTCACTGGTAAAACGAAATAAGACGGATTTGTCTCAGTATCGTGTCGAAAACTCACATCTCATCTACCGCAACCATCAGATCATAATTTATGTCTTGGCTAACCACAGAATCCTTCGCGTACTTGGGGTGAGAACGGACAAAGTTCCGAATCCAAGTAGCCGCAGTGAGCAAAGAGCCTGCATACATCCGTCAGCCCTGATATATGAAGATACTATCATCGAGTCACTCACCGTTTGACCGCCGTCTAATAAGGTCTAGATAACTTTGTATCTTGACCATATCGGCAGGTTCGACATCTAGTGTGTTTACATACGCTTCTACTAATCCTAACAAGCCGGGGAAGCTCGTTCCCTGAGCGGAAATGAGTAGCGCTCACACAGAAATGAGCAATACCACGTACTCTCCCATTCATAATTTCACCCATGGTCATTTCCTCATACTCGTCCTCAACAGGCTGCAACTGACCATTCTCCGGCGGCGGTGGAGTAGGGAAACAATTTCGGAGTCTCTTCTCCTTTGTGATAGGAGACGATTGGCCGGAGCTCGGAGGTGTGGCACTAGTGTAGATATTTTTGCGGAAGAAAAATTTCTGGCAGCTGATAGCATCACGAACTTGCGCTCTACCCATGTTTTCGTCCACCTACAATTTTTTTGAGAAGGGCGGTCAACCGAACATAGCTTCACACGTACTTTGGATATTGGTATGTAAAAATTAAGGTTGAAGCTTAAAATAGCTCGAGAAAGCAGAACCACGAAGACGGCAAACGCAGCATTCTCGTAGTCTGTAATCTGCACCTCCATGCTTCGGAACTCAACGCGCCACCCAATTGGCGAGTTCGGGGGCGGAGGTTTGAATCGTAGCGTCTGCCAATTAGTAGATTGGATATTCTGCCCGGGATAGTTACGAAAGGGTTTGTCGAACAGGATAGATATATGCACACCTCAAAATGATCATTGCTGGTTTCATCGTCTTGGTCTATCGTCTCAGAGAAAACTACGAGAGGGTCCCTGATAAACAGGTGAGAGATGTGCTTGGAAAGAAGGTCGTCAATGCCTAGAACCTGGAATGTGACCCTTAGTTAATTAGATGAAGTAAGGAGACCGCACCATGCGTTCGTAGTCTATCGTATATGCCTTGGTCGATGGGGAGTGGATTGTCGTTGTATTCAGGGCGGTTCATCCAGCTCTCTGAGATATAGAGATCCACGCTATCATACCTAGATTTTGGTATTTGGAACCTGTCATGTTGAAGAGGCTCCGGTAACATTAGGTCACGGTTGCAGCAGAAAACCATAGAAAATTACCCTCAGTCCACGTTCCTCTTCTGTACGATCGTCTACGCTTCCTGCGATAACGTTCCAACGACAATCCACGTCTGCGAGATACCCTCTCCAGGCCGGGCTTGCCGCTGTCAATGCTAACTATGATTGTGTCAGTTTGGTTTCCCTGTTTAATGGAGCGCCCATTACCATGATAGGTCCAATAGGAATCAAGCCATCGTATAGTCGCCGTGCTTCAACGACGTTACATGCTTGAAATGTCAGCTGCAGACAGCAGCACCCCATTCCAAATCCCATCGCGTCCATATAGATGTGATCGGGGAGCGCCGCGCCATTTTTAGCCTCTAAGCGAGCTGGAAGTCAATGTCGTGGTCTTACATGTGGAATTCCATTGCATACCTGGATCCTCGGGATAGATGTTACGGTCCCATGGTATTGTGGGATCAATGAAAGGTCGTGGCGTCTTTTCGTCAAAGAATAACGGGAGATTAATCGCGACTTTTGAGCCTCGCCTCGTTCTGATGTTTGCTGTGAGTGTTCTGTAGACGTTTAAGCGATCAGTCGCGGGGTGCATGAAATGAAGGCTGACGGGAATCGTGCGTGAGGGTTGGTTATCTCCTGCGGCAGGAATAAGCTGTGGCTTGAAATGGCACCACTTGGATCATAATAAGGTTCTGTAAACTGTCCAGGAGCACCAAGGCGCGGGAAAGACGTGAAGGTGAGAGGGACTTCATTTGCGTACAAATGCTTGCGCGCCAGAGTTCGCCTCACGAAATAGGTTAAAAACCCTCTTCGTGCGGGAGAAGATAGGATCTCACCTGTATCGCATGTTCTTCTCTACTATAAGGAGATCAGAGATGCTACCCGTATAAGGTGAGCCGGGTGTAGCTTCCAGCATGTAGCGGCCGTATTCAGGATGGAAAGTGGGGACGGCGATACTGTCTCTTGGTAAGGATAATGAATAGGGCGTTGGTGATAAAAATCCTCACGAGTTGTCGCATTCGGTAGATATGTCCTTGACAATTGCACTGAGTTTTGCCAGAATTTCAGTCTGCCGCAACGATAACTTTGCATTCCTCTCCTCGTGGTCAAAAGATATGACCATGTACTCGACCTAGAACAACAATCGCCCTTTTGTCATCGTTCCATTTATAGGTTTGAATGGTGGTAAATACCTCATCTCCCCAAAGCAGCTCATCGCCATTCTTGTCCTTCAACCGATCCCAGATATGTAGGAACTGTGTGATGCCATGATAGCGAACGTGATCTGAGTACTTTTTGGCGTCATGCCACGTTAAGGGAGTTCCGAGATATAATAGACCCATGTTTACCGCCTGTACAGTGGTGTTGGTTGGGGTACAATCCCAGCTGACATGCAGATGAAGGTGTTATTAGAGGAGCTTTGTAAGGTAAAGATTGTAAATTGCGCGATTACTCATGGTTTGTCAGACGGTGACCGAGATTCCGAAGCTTTGCTCCGGTCCGAAGGACCTGGAACATCAAGTATGTAATCCCTTCGACATTTCTTGCGTTGTCGGGAGGTAAATACTTATATATGCCGGAAGGTTGAAGGTTACATGATGTGACTGCACATATGCAAAGTGGGAGATTCTAACGACAGAATTGAAGATTTGAACGCGATAGTGACATCTAACCGTTTACTCCATTTGTCGCCCACTTCAAGCAGATCTTCAATGCCAGAAGAACGTGCCGAAGTGACCTCGTCCATGCTTCCTCTTGATTGAACTGTAGTTTAATGGAAACGTCACCAATCCTTTCCCTCGAGATTCTGTAGTTGATTTATCAGTTTGGACACGATGGACCCAGCGAAGGGAAATGGCTCACTGATGCGGGAAGTCCACGCTGGGATCCTGGGATCTGATATGGTCCATGAGACTCTTCAAGCAATCGATGAAAGCGACCATGGCGAGATCGAACCGCCGGTTGTGAAGTATCCGACCTAGGTGACCGGATCCATACAACTCGTAGCTTACTTTATCTCCTGTCGTTTTCTCGATTCTTGAAAAGGAACCCATAGGAATCAGACGATAGCTATTAAAGGTTACTAAATTAGTTCCAGTCGCACGACTTGTGACAACTAGAACGTACTTTTCAAATTTGTAGTCGAGCTTCCGTGCAATGGTGTGCAGCAAAAGTAGTGTCTGACCCCATGCTGCATTGATCTCAGCCCATTCGACCTATAAATAAACCTTGAGAACTGACGGTGCTGAAAAGCAATACGGTACGCACCGGCACGCCTGGAACTCGTCCTAGACGAAGGCCATTAATAGTACCAAAGACACCATCATGTCCTATACAGAACGCGTCATTATAGACGTTCGTCCGCTCCAACTTCTCGAGGATAGCTGAATCAGCGGCATATGCTGTCCGTAGAGACGCCAGTTGAGCGACTTGTTGGTCGGTGGCCAACATATTGTCATTATAGCTCCTCCAAAAGCTAAAAAGAGATCGTTAATGTCGTCACGGGAGGCGCAGTGATGCTCTTACTTTGCTTCCTCTAGCTCTAGTAACTTCTCCTCTTGTTCCAGGACTCTTAGTTCTTCGTCCAGTAGCTGCTGCTCCCGCTCAGCCTCTATGAGCTGCTCCACAGCCATACGTTCTTCGACCTTCAATTTCTCGATCTTCTTTTCGGCCTCCTCTTTTGAGATTCCTTGAGCATCGCGTTCTCTTTCCTTCCTGACTTCCTTCTCAAAAGCTATATATCCGTCCCGTTCTTTCTTGGTCTCGTCTAGTTGCCGCTGTAACGAAGCTAAAAGAATCTGGGTGCATTCTGCACAAAGAGGATGATCGATGTCGGTTCGGCTCGAAATTAAGTTGAACAAACGCGCAGTAGACCGAAGATGATGCGAAAGGGGAGGTGGTGGATTTGAGGGATTTGTGATCACAGGCTCCGGCTGTCTAGTAGGAGAGCTTTTCGCCTTGATCGAGCCTTTCTTCGAACGAACATTTGGGGGTGTAGTAGGAATGCTCCTAATGATACTGTCCTGGAGTAACACAAACGATTCGTTTGGTAAAGGGAGATTCTGTTGTGGTTGCTTTCCCTGTGCTCGGGGAGATAGAGACCCTCTCGAAGATGCCCTTGATTTCTGCCAGACGTTCTTGACCGAAGCGGGCGCCGGGAGTTGTTCTAACTTCTCTGCTTCTGACACACGCCCTGCATATGTTGTAGCAGGTGGTGGAAGCGAAGCAACGATCGTGTCAAATGCTGAAGGTGCCAAATCAACGAGTGAGGCATCTAGCTAAAATAGAGCAAATATGTTTCCAGTTTCCTGCGGTGAAATGAGTGCAAGGAAGAAAGATACCTGCAAACTCTCTTTGCATTGTTGGCAGACGAGACCCATGGTTGGAGGAAGCGCGCGGTTGTTTGGTCCTATTTCGCATTTTCCCCCGATTTGCTTCCAATCCAGGATGCAATTTTCGACTGGCACGAAACTTGACCGGAACCTAGACTGTCAATGCGTCAACAGCGGAAAACGGCAATAGCATGTTGGCCATTAATCAATGAAACGCTGCAAACGTTTGAACGTCAATTTCTACGATCATCAATCCTACAGTTCACGCCTTAACCGCCCCCGAGATGGCATCGATATACAACCTTGCGTTCGCCATGCTATTCTTGCACCGGGCTGATGACGCATATTCGATCCAGCAGCCTTATAAATCTATCTTTGGAGCTTTGGAACTCTAGGACCTCGAAGCTCCCAATCCCTTTATCGCTCTTCCCAGGCCAACGCACCAACTCTATCCGGACTCAACACGTACGTGTAATCGATATTCACTAGGGTCATTCACCAGGCTGATTGATTCCTTCAGGATGTCTACTCGATTGTTTGCTGTAATCATTGGCATTGACCACTACAAATCCGGTGATACCTGGGACCTACAGTCTTGTGTTGACGATGCCAAGAGGCTACGTCGCTGGCTCAGAGACGACCTTGCCGTTCCACGGGAGCACATCTCCATGCTGACGGACGAACAAGCCTCCAAGCAGAATATCGAAACCGAGCTGAAGAATCATCTGCTGCTCAACGATGCCGTCCATCGAGGCGATGCTATTCTCATCTACTTTGCTTGCCATGGGAGCTCCATGAAAGTTCCTTCGGAGTGGCTCGTGTCGAAGCTCGGGAAGACTAGCGTCGAGGTTCTCTGCCCATACGATCATGACACTAAGCAAGCTGAAGGCAGAGTAGCTGGGATATCTGCCCGTGCTATGAACAGCTTTCTTCAGCAGCTTGCTAGCGTCAAGGGTGACAATATCACACTCATGATCGACTCCTGCTTCTCTCCGCCCACAGGTCACGCTCGGGAGCGTCAGTACACTCGCTGGACATCAACCAATAAAGCGAGACCCGTTGACCTCACATCAGGACTCTTTGCCTCTGGACAAGGTCCACCCAACTTCACGTTCAGCAACACGCGTTGCACGACGCACACCACCATCATGGCTTCCAAGCTTGGGGATAGCGCTGTCGAAGGAAAGGATGGTGGCAGGTTCACGTCGGCGTTCCTAAAGAGTGTGCGGAACACCCATTTGCACAGCACGCCATTGCCTGCTTTGCTGGAGCACATTACTCAGGAGCTTGACGGTCAGCAACCTCAGTGTACCGGGAAAGGTGCTAGTCAGATGCTATTCGGTGGTATCCCCTTCGTGCCGGACACACGTTTCGTCCTTGTCCAATATCAGAATGAAAAGGGCATCAAGATTGAGCTTGGGTCCATGCATGGTGTCGTGAAAGGCGGCGAATTTTCTCTGCATCTTCACAACTACCAAGGATCATGCAACCCGGCCATCGCCACTGTGGTTGTGAACGACGTTTATCCCACATGGTGCATGGGACGATCGAAGATCCATTATCCCGTTGCCACTCTTCCAAGAAAGTGTTGGGCTCTTATGAATGAGCGGCCCGTCGTCGGGGCACTCCTCAGAAAGAGCTGTAGCGCTTTACTGCAACGCATTGGTATTCCGCAATCCCGCTCCGATAGCCACCCACAGGACCGCAAGAGTGTGTCTCGAGCGGTTAGCTACGAGGATATGGAAATAGTCAAACGCAGTCTTCCCGTTCCAGAGGAAATTCAAAAAGTTGCCAAGGACGTGCGAAGGAAGAAGTCCATCTCCTTCGCTCCTCTGTCCAAGCCAACGGAAACGTTCCTCGTGCAAGCCATGGCATAGATTCAGATATCACTACCACGGTAACCTACTCTATATACATATATTCTTCCCAGCGAAGAAAAAGCTATAATATTTTGATTTATCTACCTGTACAAATTTAAATGTATTATATACGAAAGCATTGACCGAGTCATTGTATTTTTTTGCGTTTGCAATTGATTGAAATCAGTTAGTACAGTAACATAACCCCGTTAGCGCTAGGAAGCCGTGGGCGCGAGCGCCAAAATCCATCTGTCAATTGTGAGAGCTGTGTTGAGCAAGCTGTTGAGCAAGACTGCTGCGATTAACCTCAAACACGATGCGCTCTTGAACCCCTGCCATCCCCCAAGTGCAAGACCTCCCCAATTCAAGTTGCCCAGACTTCGTCGAACAAGGAAATGTCGTACGATATTAACAATTTTGGCTTGTCAGCTCTGCCCCAGAATCTGACTCCGCGGAGACAACCAGCTGGGCCTCATAGGCATGCCACGCCGAGCGGACCAGTATGTTTACATTTTATATGCTCACCAGCTTCTAAATTCCTCATATGACATAGTGGCCTTTCCTAGACGTCAGCGACGAGGTAAGCCACAAATTCTGCGAGCCCAAGCTTAGCCCAAGCCCCCAAGACTGACCATATTTGCAGATTGATACTGCGCAGCTAACGTCACCCCCTCCTCAACCGCCTGCAGACCTTGATGAGTATGACGAAGAACAAGGCTCTGAAGAAGACCAAGCCAAGTCTAAACAGAGCGATTGGGTCAGTTCTTTTGATCATACTGTACGGCTTCCAACTTAACCATCGTCTACAGAACGGCTATCCACGCTCAATCTTTGCCAATTGGACGGCTGCCCAGCAAGAAAAAAGCGGAATTGCAAAGGTTGTCAACCGTCGAGCTCCACTTGCAGAGCCTTGCCGTGTTTACAAGGTTGATGTTTGGTCGGACGGGACTTTTCATGATGATGATGGGGAATGGGCTGTGAAAACGGGGAAAGTTGGATCTGAAGATGTGAAAAAGAGTGTAGACGACTTTTGGAATAATCTTCAGGTGAAGGTGAGTCTAGATACATCTATTAGCAAGTACAGCGGACTAATTCTGCCTATAGCCGTCATCTCAAGTTCGAGTGCGTGCTCTGTTTGTGGATAATCTATCAGGGCCAGTCTTGCGGATGCTGGGAACAAGGTCAGCCTTCGTTACCGTGCGTATCCATCATAACGCTCAATTTCCGACAACACACAGATTCCAGATCGAGCCTTTCTTCTTCTCTTCCTCGCTGAAGCAGATTCCCTCACGATATCAGGAGCAAGTCCGACCGGGCAAAGGGGATCGTGAGTAGACCCACAATAAACGAGACGTCCACTGAGATATCCATTCCGCAGACATAACCATAACGTTAAACTTCATTCGCCCTCTCGCCAATCCGTCCACAGTCCCACCCTCTCCTCAAGCTAGCTTTCTGTCAACTGAAAGTGATGACGCAGATCTATACGGATTGTCGTCCGTATACTTCCAGGAACAGGCTATTGACATCAATGGGCCTCTGAAACTCTCAAGTGCACCTGGTATGGTCTATCCGGAGCTGCTATATATGGTACAATACTAAAGAGAAATTTCTAAGGAAAATCGCTTGTCCCGGATTTACTTTCTTTTCATGTCGTACGGAAGCGAGTGGAGGAATTCGACCTCCTGGGCCCGGGAGGTGTCCCGCAGAGGTCAAATTCAGCCTCGTCTATGAGTCGCAGTCCTCCGGCCATGCGCAAGATGTCTACAGCCAGCAATACTTCGCGGCTTTCGCAGGCACCTGGTGGCGTGAGTACGATAATATCTTATCATCCTCCTTCACCCAGTCATCAAACTACCACCGCCAGTACCATGCGTACCAGGCTTCTAGCAGCTGGTGAGTGGAACGAGTATGGGTCGCGCTTTGTTTGATTCATCGGACTTCTAGGTCAATCCGTATACTGGTCGAGGATATTCAAGTCTACTGTCAATTCAGGAGACCCCACGTTCATTGCGCTGAGCCTGCTGTGGTACGCTATGTACGCGTGGGATGAAGTTTTGGAGCTACTACTCAACGAAGTAGGCTGGCTGGTATGTCAGTTGCCTCCATATCAACGCGTGTGCTCAATGTCTTGTCAGGAATCACAAACGCTATCAACCCTTCCCCATCCCGATCATCCAGACCGAGATCCTCATTACTCGACCCATATCCTTACGCACAAACTTCATGTCCTCCGTGCTCATCTTCTCCATTATCAGAGCCTTCTCAGCGACTTCAGGAAGAGTGTCATGTTCCTTCGCAAAACTGCTAACCCAGCGCTGGCCTCAGAGTCGGAACCGACCGAAGGATTTCAGCCTGGCCAACGGCGACCGTCTGTCCCTCGCATCAATACAGCCGATCTTCCTCCTCGTCCAACGCGTCAGCAAACCCTTTCTGCGGTGCCCGAGAGTCCCGGAACAGCAGCATCTGTTGCTCATGCCTATCAGGAGACGGCTGATGAGACAACGTCGGGATTGCCCTCCCGCTCACCTTGGCTTCTGAGGGAGCAGTTCAGCAATAGATATTTTGATGAAGAGGTAGTAGAGATGTTCGATCTCGACGACGAATTCGAGGATAGTGAGCCTCAAGAACGGTTGCTTAAGAAGGAATCGAGGATTCTCTTGAATGAGATTGAGCGACTAGAGATGACAAGTAGAATGCTAGATAAACGGCTGGGGAATGTTATGCAGCTCGTGAGTGATCTGCATTTTGTTTTGGTATATTGGCTAAAGAGCTTCTAGGCATTCAGCAGCGTGAACATCGAGGATAGTAAGAGAATGGCAAAGCTCGCAGAAGCTGCGGGAAGAGATAGTGCAGGTACGTCTCTCACAGGCTCTCATGTGCGTGTTTGCCTTATTGCTGCGAATGTAGTCATGAAACAGATCTCGTATCTTACAATGGTCTTTCTTCCTGCCTCCTTCATTGCCGTAAGTGATCATATTCGGAAATCATGTCAAACGCTCACCTACAAACTTCGCAGACGGTTTTCGGTACGTGTCCCAGCCTACATTGAAGGTCTTCGGAGCTCATTCGGTACGAAATAAAGGAATGAACATTCAAGAACTAACCGAAGAATCAATACCCAAACTATACCATTACCTTGCGACCGCTATACCCCTTACAATCGTCACCATGTGGATCATGATGCTCTTATATCGCACCCAGAAACGACCGCAGAGTGTGGAGGATCCTAACTTTACTCGATTACCACCCCCTCCAAGTCTACGCCTTCGTATGTACAGTTGGCTCTCGTGGCCGCTGGGTGCCCTCAATGTGCTTCTACGAAGCTTTCCCCACAAACGTTCCAAGGACAGCGACATGTCTGGCTCCTGGTCAAGCACTAAGCCGGAGCCCAAGTCTCGGATAGGGAGTGCTAGGAGTAGCATGAAGTCCAGGCAACCTACTTTACGGCGAACAATGATACCTGCAAGCAACGCCCAGGAGGTTTGATTTTAACGTATATGTCACGATTTCAGCACTTAATTATTATGTATTTGGGTGGCTATTCTGATATGAATTACATCTGGACTCTATTTTATTGTGTCAAAAGAAAGAGGTGCAAGGGATTCACCATGCGCTGTGCATCTAGTCATGTTGTGTACCCGGCACCGAGCGCTAATCAGGCTTTGTCACGTCCTGGTCTTTGACGCACATGGATAGAATGACCTTGGACACTGACCATGACCACGACCATGACGATGCCACACAATCCGCCCCCGAACCTTCTCAGGACTCTGCGAGTCTTCTCAAACGTCTCGCTGGCCCATCCTCAGGAAAGGCTGGTCTTACGAAGGACCAGTCCGAGATTAACCGCATTATAGCAGAGGCGTCCAAAGGGTCCAAATTCTACGAGGCATGTCTTATTCCTTTCGATCAACGCGTTAACTGACATACTCGCAGAATGAGAAACGCAAGGATAAGGATCTGACAGAGAAGATTTCGAGGATACTCGAAGAGCGAGACGCAGTTTTGAAGGATGTGGATCTACGTATGTTGCCGTTGATGTTGTATCCTATGCTACGGCTAATGTTATACAATACAGAAAAGGTTGAAGCTAACGCTGATCGTATAGTAAGGAGAACATCATTATTGCCCCTCTGGGGTTGCTGACAATCTATCGCAAGATCCTGGAATTGGAATCTCAACGCGACCTATCCCAAGTCATTGTTCATGTGGACATGGACGCGTTCTACGCGGTATGTCACGTCTAACATTGCAACTAAAACTGTAAAGTTCATTCATTCCCTTGAACAGAATGTAGAACTCCTTCACAATCCCGGTCTCAAAGGCAAGCCATTCGGTGTAAATGTTCTCCGTGCACATTACTTCGGCCCTCTTACGATTGTTTTCCAGGTCGGTCGGGGTGTTTTATCAACGGCATCGTATGAAGCTCGAAAATTTGGAGTACGCTCAGGCATGGCAGGTGTGTTTGGGATTACTTTTCCTTTTGAAATTCCTGCCGACACTTTATTAGGGTTCATTGCAAAGAAACTGTGTCCAGACCTCATACTTATTCCCATGAATTTTTCTCGCTACTCAGAAATGTCTGACAAGGTAATGGCCATATTTGCACGATACGATCCCAACATGTGTCCCGCTGGCTGTGACGAGGGATACCTCAAGTAATATTTGTCATATTGCTGCGTCTATCAATCTCTGAAACAACCGTGCTCAGTATCACAGAGTATTGCGCTGAGCACCATATCAGTCCGCAAGATTGCGTCCAGGAAATGCGGAGGGTCGTCCACGAAGAAACCAAGCTCACAGTGAGCGCTGGCATCGCCCCAAATACGGTAGGTGCAAAGGCATTCTCATAGGAACATTGCTTATTCGTTTCAGATGCTTGCCAAAGTGAGTACTCACCTGGAATTCATTATGGAAACTTACTTAGTAGAAGGCTTAGATATGCTCGGATAGAGTATGTTCACACCATTGTAGACCGACATCCACTGACCGATTTCCAGAACAAACCTAATGGGCAATTCTACCTCACTTTCGAGAGTCAAGCTGTTATCGACTTTATGAAGGACCTTTCCATTAGGAAGGTACCCGGGATAGGCAGAGTAAACGAGCGCTTACTCGAGTCTATCGGTATCATGGTCCGTTAGTCTCGTGCTTTGCTGTAGAGGTGTTAACGATGGTTTGAACAGACCTGTGGCGATATATACATCAATAGGGGTGTCTTATCCCTGCTAGACAAGCACTTTGGGCTTCGTTACCTATTGCAAGTCTATCTGGGCATTGGGTCCAACGTTGTTAAGCCACACACTCGCGAAGAGCGGAAAAGTATTGGCGCAGAAAGGTAATTCACATCAACGCTCACGTTTCACGACTCACTGGTTAGTCAATCAGAACCTTCAGTCCTATCAAAGATAAGGAGTTGATTCTCCAAAAGCTTGAAGAGGTCGCAGTAGAGCTTGAGAACGATATGATACAGAGCGGCTGGACTGGTAGGACAGTAACACTCAAATACAAGCTTGATTCGTATCAAGGTGCGCAAGATTGCGTTCTCATATATGGCATGCATGAACCTGGATTGCAGTCTTCACTCGCGCCAAATCCTTTGATCGGTGGATTTCGAAGAAAGAGGATTTGTTCACAGTGAGTATCCAACCCATGGTGCAGGGTTAATTATTAATTGCCCCAACAGACTGGTAAAGAGCTGCTCCTCCCAGAGCTACCTTTGACACTGCGTCTTATTGGTTTGAGGGTTACAAAGCTGAAGGATCTGGTGGCGGCAGCCGATCCTGAAGTGGGCATCAAAAGGGTGTGTAACCTCAACTTTTTGAAACGCTTGTGAAGTCTAGACCGTCTTTCAGTTCTTCAATATGGCGGACAGCTCCGACGGAACGCCCGACAAGAAACGGAGAAAACTGGATTCGAATGAAAACCACGAAGAGGGATCGGAACAGGCCTTAATCGGCGAGGAGGAGAGCGACGACACAGAACTCATTTCCACCGTTAACATTCATAAATCACGTCCACCAGTCTCTGCGCCTCAGACGAACCTGTCACACGCCGAAAACACACTTGCAGGGACGAAAAAGAGACTGAAGCCAAATAGCACAGGCTCTATTTCAGCGCAGCGTTCATCAAATAAGCTCTCATTGGAACAGAAAGCTTCTTCCTCGAGCGAAACGGCAGCTTCGGAGTCAGCCGAAGGTGAAATGACTCAAGTTTGTCCCATTTGCAACAAAACACTGCAAGCTGACAACCAAGGGCTGAATGCGCATATCGATTTCTGTCTTAGCCGTGGGGCTATACGAGAGGCGCAAGCCGAAGGGGAAGGTAGTGGGGAGAAGCAGTCCAAAGTGAAGAACCAAAACAAGAAGGAAGGTTTCAACTGGTTTATGAAGGACCCGGGACAAGGGAAGGGGCGTAAAGGGCGATAAGGAATGACAATTTTTCATTCTACAGTATTTACATCTACAGGAAGTATTTATTCTCTTCCAGCTGTTGTATTCTAAAGGGTATCTTTTATCTTCGCATCGTCAATGGATTACAACTTTCCTCTGTGCAACTTGAACGATGCCTGGACGCCCTTGCCTGCTTTGATATCCTCAAGACATCTATCGTCTATCTCCACCAATTTGGCTGCAAGCTCAACAACCTGTGCCTCGAGCTCCTTTGGAACACATACAACGCCGTCTTCATCTCCAACAATCCAATCTCCTGGTTTTACATGAACTGAAGGAAAAGGAGAGGATAAAACTGATGATGTGTCTGAATGTGGGTTGATCTCCAAAGGTACATTGACAGCCGAGGGGCGTGTAAACGGAGACTGGCCCACAGTGGAATGTCCGCGAGCAAACACAGGAAAATCGGAAGCCCTGTGTTCTGCAAGATCTCTGCAGCGCCCGGAAATGACGACCCCCAAGGCCTCTCGAGCTAGAGCGCCCGCAGTCATCAGTCCGCCCCACACGGCATTTTTTGCATCTGATTTAGCCCATGTCAGCGCGAATAAGATGAAAGCAAAAAGGACAATTTGCACGTGTCGGGGCGTCAATTACTATGACTGATTTTGCAGGAATCGTATCGACGAAATGCTTCTCGAGTTTAGGGGCCTCTTTATCGCCAGCATAGACCATCTTTACGGTGTAAGCTGGTCCACATATCTTGGTTCCTGAGAAACGAATGATATCTGGGAAATGTCCCGCGGAAGATACACCGAGCTTCAGGAGGGCATCTGAGAGAGTGCAGGTCGAGAAAGCAGCGAGACTGGCCATGGTCCGTTGACGAACGGAAAGTGCAGACTCAGAGTCAGAGCGCTGAGCGACACAGGCGAGCATAGAGCCGCATTATTCCCACAGTCCAACTACTCGTCCTGCTGAATATGATCAGGCCTCCGCCTGCCCGTCCCCACATCGCAATCCGTTCCCCTACCTTAGATACTCAGGAATGGGCAGAAGACGACGCTTGGGATAGCACGTCTGATAACGAAAGTTCTCCAAAAACCGACAACAATCTCGCCTTCTCCTACACTCATCTTAACGCCCCAAATCCAAGCTCTTATCCTCCGAAGCATGGCTGGACAATCGTTCGAAAGTCTTCAACAGACTCGAGGACCTTAACACAAGGAGAACCAGTTCAAGACTCGCCCCAAAATCCCCCAGAGCCAGACACTGACGTAGATGGCGACATGATCCTTGGAGAACTTGAACCAGAACCCATTGTTCAAAGTCAAGAGTCGCTATCTTCTTCTGCACCAATCATTTCAACAAAACCCAAGCATAGCCAAGGGATACTAAGAGAGAATCTTCATGAAATTGTGAAGGGTGCGCTAAGCCTCCTTGCCTGTGGTGTTTGCCATCTCACCCTGCTTTAGATCCTTTGTATGGCATCCGTAGTCGGTTACAGCGTTTAGAGTCATCACAGGCTGCCTCGACCTCCAAAGATGGATCACCTCTGAATCGCGAAAACATCAAGTCTGAAAAACTCATGCGCGAACGTTCAATACGAACGAATCGTAAACTCAAATTTGTGGACTGCCTGTCAAGTGAGGATGTGAGTATCGGTGCGTCTCGTATGCTCATTTCATTTGGAAAAGACAATAACACATCAATCCAGCTGAACTGCGGAAACTTGCATGGGCTGGTATCCCGTCCGACCTTCGCCCCATGGCCTGGCAACTCCTGCTGGTAAGCAGACCCACCTTGACACTCCACACATGTTTTGATCTCTTACTTTTAGGGTTATCTTCCCCTTCCCAGTCCATCACGTATCTCGACACTCGCTCGAAAACGAAAGGAGTATCTATCACTAGTTGAAGTGGCATTTGCGCGGGATCGTGAAGGATTAGATCAACAAATATGGCACCAAATCGAGATTGACGTTCCACGTACTCGTCCTGGTGTGAGGTTATGGATGTATGGAGCAACGCAACGGGTAAGTGTCTATCTCCGCGCAGATCAATACGTGTAACTCAAAATCTGTGTCATACAGAGCCTGGAGCGTATTCTGTACGTCTGGGCGATACGCCATCCAGCAAGTGGATATGTACAAGGTATCAATGATCTTGTCACCCCTTTCTTCCAAGTATTTCTTTCCGCATATATCGGTGCGTCGGCCGAAAAATCAAATTGAACAACGTCCACTCAACCCACTCAGATTCCGACCCAGAAAACTTTGATCCTGCTCTCCTACCGACCAACGTTCTTGAAGCAGTTGAAGCCGATTCGTTCTGGTGTTTATCCAGGCTTCTGGACGGTATCCAAGACAATTACATCTTTGCTCAGCCTGGGATACAACGAAGCGTTCGGAGAATGGCGGAGTTGGTAGCAAGGATTGATGGTAAGTACACCTTACGCAAATACTGCCTATCAGTTCTAACTTTATCACAGCCCCACTCTATTTGCATTTAGAGGCCCAGAATGTCGAATTCATGCAGTTTGCGTTTAGGTGGATGAACTGCTTGTTGATGCGTGAAATCAGCGTACAGAACACCATACGGATGTGGGATACCTACTTGGTGCGTTGCCCTTTGCTCTTATCTCTGTACGGAGCTAAAGGCTCATCTATCAATAGGCTGAGGGCCCCGATGCCTTTTCGCAGTTCCATCTCTATGTTTGCTCCGCCTTCCTAGTCAAATGGAGCGAGAAATTGCGCCAAATGGATTTTCAAGGCATCATCATGTTCCTGCAATCTCTTCCAACACAGGGCTGGGGCGATCATGATATCGAGATGCTGCTGAGCGAGGCATTTGTTCTCAACTCGATATGGCATAACGCACAAAGCCACTTTAACGGGAAATGACAGAGTGTAAACTCAAAATCAGATGGGAGTGGATCAAGTGTACGTATACAAACATGGTAATAGCCAACTACTGTGAATAACTGTAATTTTTGGAAGTGCATGATAAGTCAGATCCGAATATCCCAAAAGTCAAAGCTGTGCGTATGAAAATGCATGAATGCGTAATTGAAAGATAAGTAGAAAGAGAAATTAGTAAAATACACCTCCGATGCTAGTTATACAATCAACCGTGAATCTAAAGTACAATACAATTAAGGTTCCTTTTACCCTATACAATGCCCAGCATTTATTGATGTCCAAAATGCTTACACCTGCACGGGGAAGAACTCCAGCAATCCATTCGTGTGGTCTGCTGAAGCACTCATCGTATCGGCCAGGGTATATTGCGAACGTAGTTCCATGAGTTCGTTGGTGAATTGAGCATGTGCCGTCCGACTGGATCGTAAGCACTCGCGTATGCGGGTGAGCCAGTTTTTGATGACACGGAAACGAACGTCGGGGATCGTGTGAGGACCGTTCCTACCTTTCCCTTCGCAAAGCATGAGAAGAGAAATCTGCCCAAGCCAGTAGAACGGTAGAGCATCTTCAGAAAACGGAAGCTCCGCAGACGGTGTCTCAGTGCCGTAACACTGGACCATCTCATACTGCCAGTTGAGCAACCAGTTGTGAAGGGCATTCTGCATGGTGTAAATGGTACGAGGGACTGCCTCGTCTGTCGGAGAAATACCACCGTTCTCCCATACGGCATGCATATGAGTGTAGATTCTGGCAAGGGCGGAGTGGACGAGGATGAAGTGGCCAAACGCGGAGGTATACGTCGTGACCGTCGGAGGACGTTGTTCGACCAAATTAGCCCACGCAGATTGGAGACTGAGCCCCTTCAAACGCTCAGAGAGGGTGCCGTAACGGGAAGGCTTCTGTAGGCATTCATACCACTCTTGGGATGAGCTGGCGTTCCATAGAGCAGTTTCGCATGGAAGGAACAAATCGAAGGAAAGGCTGCCGGTGGGTGGGGTAGCGAAATAGATAGATAGGCAGCAATCATGCAGATAGAGTAAACAGCGTAACCTGGTCCGTACAATGTCAATAACAGGGACTGCTGAGATAGGTGATTTCTTACCTTTTGGCGCTCTCGTAGCGTATCCAATCATGCCACGCTTGGTCAAGTGAAGAGATCTGAGAAAAGTCTGAGGGAGGTGTCCAGAGAGAAAGATTGAGGAAAGCCGGGCTTCGACTGATCATCTGTAAAATTCGCCGCTTTAGCTCCGCTGTATCCCGTGTTGAAGGCCACTTACCGTAGAGACCATAGCATGATACATAGCCGAGGAGTGTCGTTGTTCAGCTTGTTGATGGAAAAGCCCGACTGTCTGCATTAGCACGATGGCTAGAATCAAATGCGATTGATGGATTGGATCGGTTTGTCGGACCTGCCCAAAAGTTCACATCAGAGTACGTACATCGTGGTCAGGGACTATACTCACAAAGTTCATGATGATTTCTTCCCGTCCTCCCTGGAGAACTTCAGCAACGAATGAGTCTGAATCTGGCGATTTGACGTATAATGCTCCGCAAAGCTGCATAGCTTTCGTCAAGATCTCGGGCTTGTCGTCTGAGCGCCAGGTTGGAATGTGAACCAGAGGCAACTGATTCAGGAACGTGGAGAAAAACAGATGACCTGACGGAGTCCAGATCAGCGAGTGGGGAGTCAAAGCGAATAGTAAACACACCAAAGTGATCCAGCGACGTTAACTCGGAATTCGTGCCGTTTTGCAAGTCTGTATGGGATATTGAGAATGCCGGAAAAAACGGCATTATACCGACCATGGGAGAAGGCGATTGCGAGCTGGCCACAGACGAATCATGCGACAAACTGGTCTGGAAGAGATCCAGGGATGGCAACCATGTGGTATCGAAGTAGCTGGAGTTATGTAGGTCTTGCGTCTCGGTGGCGATATCCGCCACATTATCATGAGGCATCCACGCATTCTTTTGATTAGTGGAGCACATATCAGTGTAGAAATTCGACCAATCCGAGGATGGATCTGAACGAGAAGAATAGGTGGAGTCGGAGTCCAGAGACATGTTAGGGAATTGTAGAGTGAACATGTTCTGCGTGTCAAGATTGCCGTCCATAATGTTCATCAATGATGAATTTATGGCAGGAACGAAGTCCTGCTGCGTTGAAGGCATGAGTGAAGAGGGGTTCCAGGTCTCCGCGGGAGTCGAACATGTTGTCCGAATAGACGCCGAATCATAATCAGTTCCCAAGGGACTTGACTGATCAGATGCTGGGGACATTGCTGGAAAGAAGATCTGCTTGGCGATCTCCGACTCCAAGTCCACGGGGATCTTTTGGTCTCCAGTGGGCGGGGAAGTAGCCGGCTTTTGAACGACTCCGTTTGCATTTCGAGGTGCTGACGGTCCGGTCACATACTCGCATGTTATACCTCGAGAAAGGCACTTGGAACATGAAGGAGTTTTCAGGTCACAGCGCGATTTAGCTTTCGCACAACCTTGACATGACTTTCGCCGAGAACGGCTATGGGCGAGTTAATAAGCAGACACGAAAGGGTAAAGAGAGCTACGTACAATCCTCCACAAATCTTCTTATGTCGGGTAAGAAGGTCGCTTCTAGTGAACTGTGACGAGCACAACTTGGAGAAGGTTGGTATTAGACTTCACGGCAACACAAGAGGACATACTTTGCATTGATGAGAACGATCGTTGGTATCTGATATGGTGGTTAACAACGGTAGGCCCTTCAAGGGAGATAAGACTTACGCGAACGCATATGGCGATTGAGGTGTGTTTTGCGAGTGAATGTTGCATGGCAAACCTCACATTGTTTCGTTGCCGGACGGCGCGCGGTTGGGGAATTAGGAGAAGTCGAAGACATGGTAGCTCCTGGTGATTGACTTGCAAAGTAGCTTGCCAGGCGGGGAGCTAATGCAGGGGAGAGGAGTCGTTAATAGTTCTTACAGCAGTGGTTATCATTATAAGCACCTAGAATACGGCATCCATAAGGAGATTCATACACTGCATCAGTCAAAGATTTTCGGAAGGTTTCGCTATTTTTGTTTTGCGCGGTTTCCAGGTTGAAGGGATTTAGATAGAGGTGTCCTTGCTTCCAAAGAAGGGATTCTGCCGTGACTGAATAGAGATTATCATGCACAGCTGGACTTGCAACTCGGAGTAGTTACTGACAAGGGCGCGTTGATTGACATGGGTTCGACAGGGCAATCCTTCAAGTGCTCGGAAACGAAGCTCCATATGATCCAGGAGGATCAATATTTTCGGAGCGCAGGCCAAAATGGGCGTCCGTGAAAGTAGGAGTTAATGAGATCTTGACGTTGGCAAATTGAAGAAGCGAATATAGTAAGATCCACCTCAGGCCGAAGTATCTCTGAATGAACCCGACAATCCAAGTTGAGTTGTGCATTCTACACCATGACCTCCTAGGACACCCTCAGGCTACTACATTGTACAAACTATCTAATGAAGGGTCGTCAACGATATCGTGAACAGCTGGCCGGGATCCTCACCTCAATGGCCTCTTGGCCACTATATTTCCCGGGCACCCAGCTTCAATTCTAGGAAGAGATGTTGTGATGAACATAGATGGCAGGTGGTGGGATTCCATTGTTCAATGTTGAAACTTGACACGTCGGGTTGGGCGTCTGCGCAGGCTCACGGGGTTGTGTGAATAATCCGGTGCCTCCCGCTCCTCGGACTTCGTGTAACCCATGGTAAGTACATGCTGGTGCAATACTCAATTGTGGGTTCCTTGCAGTTCCGATACGATCCCTGGCCAATCCAAGCTCGATACTGGTCAGCGTCTGTAAACGGCGCCCCACTCTGTCAATTCAGTACGCGTGGCACCCTTTACAATCCTTTTTTTTTGACCTTTTGGTCATCTTACTGAAAACAGCGGCCTTCATCACACCGAGTTGTATCAAACCGAGGAATATTACGGGTGATATTATATGCTTATTGAACATTCTAATGGGTATTTTTCTGATTGAAATCTATTGTAGTACGCTGAAAGCGTAAGTAATCTCTCCCGTAAAGTCTCGACCTGGCCCGTAGATAGGGTTTTGATCCAGCTGTGGGAGATGGAGAGCATCCCCGTAACCTTGATGCTCAAATAAAACCTGTTGAATCTATGAGAAAACGAGTGTAAGGGATGATGTAGCAAGTCTGACATACACAGTTGTACTGGTCGTAGTAGCCCCCACCATGGGCGGCCTTTCTTGGAGCAGTGTTATTCTTGAGCTCGCCGCAGGTGTAGAAAGCAATGCAAGGTTGGTCCGTGCTCATATCCAGGCTGTTAAACGGTCAGCATAATGTATTTGAGAGAGAGGATATGGACATACCGAATACCCGAGTCCTCAGACCAAAGGGATGCAACGACTTCATCGCGCGTGTGCGGCGTGTCGTAGATGAACAATGCGTCATATCCTATTCGTCGTACACTCAATTAGGGCACTTACTTTTGGCCAAAAAGCAAGACTTTACCGGTGCAATTATCACCACAGAATTTAGCATCCCAAAACCCATCCGAGATCGATTTCGGCTTGCTGTAAAAATCTGCAGGGCTTCCGGGAGCCAGCTCATCAATAGTGCCGTTCCACAGGAGATTCTCGTCTGTTGTTTGATACCGATGGCTCTTCATGTAGAATGTCTGCGATAATGATCCTCTTTCTGAAGCGTTGAAAGCGTTCAGTTGAAGATAGGGATGATTGGTAGGTAAGAGCGGAGTATTTCTGATAAGAAAATTCAATAGGATCGTCGAAGGACGACAGGATCAATTAGACGACTTACTGGGATGCCGAAGCCCACATCTGGATGTGCCATGTTGCGGGTGCCTTTACGGTGTGAATAACCCAGAAATCGACGTCACCGGGATAGCCTGCTTCTCCGTTAGGGGAGAAATAATTCAGGACGAGTGTATCTTTGGTATGCTTTACAACAGTCCAGTTTCTGTAATCGAAGCCCTCGCCTCCATGAAAAGTCAAATTAAGTTGTGGGTCTTCTGTAGGGTGTAGGTTGGTGAGGGCATGATATGTCACGCCATCCACCTCAAAAGTCGAATTCATCCGATCAGCAGTACGTCTGTATTGGCACGGTGATAAGACCGAGTTGATGGTTAAACACTATGCTTGATCGCGTACCCTATTTGCACTCCAAATCGAGGAGCGTGAGTAGTAGGCTGCATATACAGGGCCTATTGGTAATGATTATGATTAGCCGTAGCATTCGAATATCCTGCATGGAAAATACTTACTGGGTCATCGTAACCTAGCGCGATATCACGAGCTTGACCCCACCGGTCTGTCACCCAAAGGTTCTATATTTATTATAAGTCTAATAATCGCTAGATCGTCGAATGACGCACCTTCAATGTAGCCCCGTAAGGTAGAAAAGTAGCTTTGATAGAACCAGCACTGATAGTGAATTCCTGCAATGCAGTTTGGTTGGCGTTGCCATAGGGCTCAGCCTTCTTGAGAGGCGGAATAAATGAGCCATAAATGCCCGAAAAGTACAGAAGCGATAAAGCCAGAGAAAAACCGAAGGGTCGCATCGAGTACCAGGTTATTAGTTATCGCAAGAGGGACGAAGCAGAGGCTGGTACGAGATGAGTGATTGGACTCGAGCGATGCCAATTCGGGCTCAAAAAATAGTGGGTTTAAGTATACCGCACAATGTAGCGTCATCGGAGTCCTAAAGTCATATTTCAAGCCCATTGGAAGAGAAAGTTGCAAGAAAAGCGTTGAGTGCCTCCGGAATTCCTGACAAGAACGGAGAAGGATAAAAAAATTTTGTGCCTGGCCGGTGCCGACGGCTGAGTAATAATTTCTCGCGCCCCTATGTGAGGAATGTGCTGGCACTTGTGCCCAACTCCCAGTTCAACTCACTAGCCTTAGGATCTTGATTAGGTTCCTTTGCTGCTAAATGTGTCTATTTTTCCCTGCTCGGTGGCAGAAGAATGGGGCCGGGATCTTCTCGTATGAAAGGACTTGAGCCTTTTTACCATGCCTGGTCGTCGTTTACAACAAGGGTGAAGTGGGTCGAGCGGGTGAAAGTGGGGTACAGGCTCTGTTTGCACCCTCTCCTCAACTCCCCGTCTCCGTTCTGTACCCCAGTCTCCACTCCGAAGTCCGCTGTGTAAATATCGAGGGCAATGAGCAACGATGAACTCAACACCTCTCATAGTATCGTTAGACTCGAGCTTCGCCAACCAACATGCCTGGAACGACCAACAAACCTGTCGCAGCGTTCTTCGTGTCACACGGTTCGCCCAGAACACTAGTAGATGCAACACCTACGACAGATTTCTACACTAGAATTGGCGAATATGCAAGAGCGCAAAACATTACTGGCATTGTCTGGATGGGTAAGAGCCCCCTCGGCTTGTCCATGAAAGAGCCTGACTCTGTCTTTTTAGCTGCTCATTGGGAGACACCGTTGGATACCATCGAGAGTAGGTCGTAATCGTAGAACATAAGCTTGGTTGTTCACTTGCCGATTCAGTTTCATCGAATCCTCATCCCGACAAGGACTTTGTGGCTTTCGTTCCCGACGAGATCATGGGTACGTGATGATTTACCCCCGCGTCTACATCTACTGATATTCCCAAAAGAATGGTATACACAATACCAAATCAACTCGAATGTTGAACTGGCAACGCGCTGCCGTGACACCCTCCGCGGAGCAGGCGTTAACGCGAACCTGAACAGCACGGTGAATTGCTCGTCTGTATCCTGTCACAAGCGCCCGGTGTTAATTTTGAACCGTCGTACAGGCTATCTGGCATCAGGATGTGATGATTCCACTCCGCTGGATGTATCCTGACTACAAGACGTGTCCTCCTATGACTGTAATGTCCGTCAATGGACGATTTGATCCGCATTTCCACCTCAAGATGGGCAAGGCGCTGCGCTCATTGAGGAATGAGAGGATCTTAATCATTGGTTCTGGCGGTGGAATCCACAACCTGTATACCGTCTCCTGGCACAGAATCATCTTCTACCAAGACACCGTCACTCGTACTAAGCCTATTGACAAGTTTGCCGCCGATTTCTCGCTCAGCATGAAGGAATGTGTTACTCGTAACTCTGGCCCTCAGCTCGGCAGTGCGCTTTGCAGGCTTCTGAAACATCCCCACTTTGTGAAATGTAACCCGTACGTTCTTATCCGCCTCATGTGGAGCCCGCATTGAATGAACAACCTGCCACTTTCAGCACCCCTGAACACTTCCTTCCGATGGTTTTCGCTGCCGGAAGCTGCAGCTCGCACGAAGATGCCGACTCCCAGAATGCCTTCGGTGGTGAAAACTGGGAAATGGACACACAGCTCAACGTCAACTTTGCCTTCGGTCTCAATAAGGATGATACCTTCTTTGCCCGCGAGTTAGAATATTCGCATGAGGCTGCAACTTTCTAGGTTCTAGGTAGGACTTTGGAACTGTCAGGATTAACCATCGACTGACAGGTCCTTACGCTCATTAACAGACTTACATATTCTATTCTTGTGTCAGATAATTTATGTATGTGTGTTCGCGCCCGCTTATTTCCTTTCAGTCTCATTTTTACCTACCAAGGAACTATCAACTCCCATTGCTCTCATATCCCCGCGACTGGTTACTGGGATTGTCGGGGGTTCCTGCAACAAGTTGAGCGCGTGCTTCTCTTGTATCTTACAGATAGATATAGCCGCTTTTGTTATCTAGACAGATAATGATCTCTGTGTTTTTACATATTCCAGACAGTCGCGCTTCCCATATCAAAACCTCTGATCCGAGGATTCAGCTCTACAGACGTGAGAATACTATCGTAGTACGTTAGCCAAACGTGGTCGCTGGTTTTGTAAGTTAGGAGATGATATGTCAAGAGGACATACTTTCTACATGGATGGCCTTTCACATACATTCAATCGAAGGACCGAGCATAGGAGAAGGCAGTCACAGGTGGTCCTAAGTACTGTATCATTAGTGCTACCTGTTGGAGCACGGTGAACCATTCAACTATGTTTGATCAAGCCACCCCCAGTCCAAACTCTATACACCCAAGTTGGGCCCCATGACCAGAGTATGTCAGAATCCGTCCACTTTCTGGACCTCGCACTGCATAAGATCTTCCTTTCGGGAGCTGTAAACATGCCAGAACAGGGATATTAAGCTATATGAGACCGAGGAGCTCTTCGCGCTTCGTCTTCGAGAACGATGAACTTATCTGTTATCGATAACTTGGAGTATAGGATGTGGTTCTAGGGAGGCAAACCATGTAGAATACAAAGTTTCGTTGCAGATTCATGGGATGATGTGACCGATGACAAGGTATGACCAGAGGATGATAATATCGTGAAGTAAGACGCTCAGTATGCTCCAACACAGAATATAACCGGTATAGGTATACTGTATAACAGATCATACAATCTGTCAACACGTCAACCTTGAGTCAGGGAACTGCGCACGAAAATTAGGCCACAACATACTTACTTTAGAACCGTCCGAAGATAGCACGTTCTCCCACCATAGACCCTTCAGGAGATCTTGCTTTCTGGAAGGACGCCAATGAATCAGTAGGCATGTTGGTCAACACACTCTTAAGATGATGGGTATTAAGAGTGGAGTATCACGCTTGAACCTTTAGATGTGGTCGAGGCCCTGCTCTGCCAACGACACCGAAGCGTGGAACGAGCTTCAGAGCCTTTTTTGCTGCCGCCGGTGCTCACAGAGCCTTCTCCAGACGTTTGAGCAGTGCATCAAGGATTAATCGATTATTTTGATCTTTCGATACGCTTGGCGGATCCACAGGCACCTTGTATGTACCCTGTGCATAGGAACCCTGAACGCTCGTCGAGGAAATGCTCGGAAACGTGGATGCGGGATGGTGACACTTCTCTTACCGAACCTTGATCGGGGATTATGTGCAGTCCGTGGACATTCGGACTCGGAGTGAATTGTGGTTCAGGGCGGGAATGGGCGCAAAGCACGATTGACAGTGCGCAGAGCAGGGTAGATAATTCAAGATGGTCATTGTATCGGACAGTGGTGTACTCTCCTAGGCTGCAACTTTTGGCACACGAATGAACGATCAGACGCCAATTCGTGAGTTTGGATGTATGGTAAATGTATGGAGTTGCCAAAGCGCGGTAGAGCGGCGTAGACTCGCTTCGAACTCTTCTCCCGCGTGATTACGACTAATCGCTAAGCGTTGGTAGGGTCACGACTGTCCGGGTATATTCGTCAATGTAGGCTGTAGTATTGTAGAAGTGCTGTATACGGGCATCCGGCGTCACGATAAGCCCCAGAGTCCTTTAGGTGAATCAGGCTCAGAGTACAGGCAGCAACTATAGACCGACTAACCTAGGGACCAGGTACCCTGGTCAGATAGGCTGGTAAGCATCGCTCGTCCCGTGTCACCCTGTCATCCAGAATCACGGAAGACCGAAGGCAAAACGGTAATTCGCCTTCACGATGGTACCGGCGCTTGTCAAGATGGACTGATGTGCCCAGTCGAGCCCGAGAACGCCAAAGTCCATTTCGCAGGCAACATAACTGCATTGCTTGACGTGAAGCCCAGGCGTTGATCTGGAAGAGAAGAAGGTTCAAGGCGCGACCTTCAGCCTGACCTTTTTCGCGATTGATGTGGGTCCTTGTACTCGCGTAGTTTCTTTGCAGCAACTTGATCTGTAACGCATCAAACAACTCAGTTTGTGAATGGATGTTACAGGACCCACTTTAGAATTCAATCAACCGTTTCGCTGTTCATCTGCCGTCCCGATATTGTCCCGACACGTCCCGCCTCACTCGGAATTAGTCTGTGCTCGTCCGGTGCTCGTAAAACCGATCCATGCGGGATACTCCGTATGATACGTACCATGTAAGTTGGAGTCTGTCAACGCGCGACAGATAATTATGCTTGCTCCCATGCTGTCTCCTAACAGATGACCATTCAACGTCTACACAAATCATTGATGTGTCCCTGATCTGTGAGGATTATTTGCTCCATGAAGATCGAAAATTGAGGTTGCTAGACCGTAAATGCATGGCAGATCATTTTTGAACCATCCTTGAGCGTTTGTTTCTGGTCCTCGGTGTAAAACAGTCCTCGGTGGGATGGAAAAACAAGGCGATGGTAGAGTGAAAGTAGTGGTACGAGTGTCAAATGAATGTGTCACGCTTCGGCCGACGACTGATGCTGACGAAACAAACTCTCGAGCTCCCATCGACCACCACCGGACGCATTGGCAAAATGTCACTTCAAGGAGCCTCCGACCTTGGCAGGCTCTTTCACAGGTTCTCCAGGACAGTAATGAAATCTTACCGGCTGAGAATTTCACCAAACGGCTACGATAATCCCCTCCGTCTTCGAATACGGCCTGTCTGTATCCTCCACCCATCTTGTTAACACCCGAAAACTTTGGCTGATGTATGGCTTTGGCACCTAGTGGTTTATATTATTCACGACTTTGGTTATGATCTCCTTGGCCTTTCTGGGTTTCACAAACTTTTCTCATTCGCTGCCGCTGAATGACAAGTTGCTCCATTTCATATGCTTTTGGCTGGCAACTTTTGTGTTCTATTTCATTATAGATGTCGACGAGTGAGTGTTTCTCCTCAAGTAGGATATGCACTGACGTCTGTGGCACTACAGGGACGCAAGACGGATATGGTTCTGGAGGTACTTTGGAGTGCTAACAACACTTTTCGTGTGCTTTCTCTGCGGCGGCATTCTATCTGAATTTGTGCAGTCACTGTTGCCGGTGAGCATGTTATTGATTTCCTCGCGTTTGGCTCTAACTCGGAAATACAGTACAAGGAATTTCAGATGGGTGATATTGTGGTATGTCCTGTGCCCTCCAGAGACTGCGGAGAACGTTTCATTTAGTGGGTGATCAGGCCAACCTCCTCGGCTCTTCAATCGGGCTTTACACAGCCTTTCATGCTGAGAAATACTATCGACATAGGAGAGAGGTGTGTACTATTTACGTTGGTGTGGCAATGCGTCGTTTGATCTTTGCACTTAGATTGCAAGACTATACCGGCCGCTGGACACTGACGACCCGGTCTCTGATGAAGACGAGGATTTAAATGCCGATGATGAACTGGTCCTTTCTGGAACCCAATTATTGCCCATGTCATACCAACGCAGGCAGCCACAAACGCCAATACAATCTTCACGGGCAACACAATCTCCCGCAAAGAATCAGACAAAAGTTGAAAATAGACTGAAAGACGTGTGGGATGAGCGGGAAGAGTTGTTTGGGATTGGAGATGATGATAGCGATGATGACTACGAAGAGGCAAGACGGAGATCTGGGGCCGTAGGAGAAACAAGCCATGAGGTGCATGAGATTCCCAAAATCATAGTGGCAGGTCCTGAATCGTCACCGAAATCTCCACCATAGTAATGTACTGCACACATATATCTATTTGCAAATAATGTATTCCTAGTCCTTACTTCTAGCAACATCGCTCTTAACGGACGCTCCATCCAGTTCCAACTCCTCTCTTCTAGATTCAATTAATTCCTTCCTTTCTTTTGCCAGGGCCTCAAGCCCCTTACAAGCTCTCCGAGGCACGCCCAGGACATTATCATCAAGCACGTTCTCCAGCGTGCCTTTAATATCCCGCTCTAAACCTTCACCAACACGATCCCAGTCTTCCCACCATCTCTTCTTAGCCCTTTCCCATTTTCCCTGGCCCCATCGTACACCGACTGCAGCTGTGAGCAAGCCAAAGCCCAAGGCTGTTGCGGGATCGTTTACATGGTGTATTATTGGAAGCGTGAGGTTGAGAGAGCCGATCCATGCTGCCCAAGATAGTCCGACACCAGAAGCGATGGATGCACCAATTCCAAGTGCGGACTGCTGTCCAGCAAGATGAAGGCGCGTTGTAGGGTACTGTATGATTTGGTTACGTCGTGTAGTGATGGGTGGTGTAAGTGAGGACACTTTTAAAGGGTATGTCGGCGAGTGAGTTTTCTGGAGAAGGGAATTATGCAAGACTGGGGAGAAGAACGGCGACGGTGTTGGGAAGGGGTAGTTCTCAGGTGAAGGCAGGAGAGAGAAGCCATGAGACTCCAACGTTGTTTGTAGTGTTGATAGACTTCCAGTGTAGTATATTAGCTGGGAACGCATCAGGAAGGTTGCATCAAGGGAATACAGAATTGGACCTACTTGTTGTTCCAAGTCCCTACACCAAGCACGTTGGACGGCATCTGATACATGACTGGATATCTCATCCAGTGACCAAACCATTCTCCACCAGGTCAACCTGTCCATTACAGGCTTTACCTCTTGCTTTGCTTTTTGGAGTGCATGCGGAACAGGATGGTCCTTCAGCACATCGTTGAGTACTTTTGCTCTGTTTTCTTCTACGACTGTCGTCAAACTGCTAACTTTATCCAAGACGTGATTAACCTCTGCCTCCGCAACAGCTATCTCTGCAATTTTGCTCTTCCTATGGACGGCCTGGAGAGTTCCGGCAGTTGAAAAGTAGGATTTAATGGCGCGAGTAACATCCCCCACCCGAGAACCATTGAAGTCGTCTTGGTACCGCTGCACAGCTGCCGAAGAAGATGGGTCTGCATGAATAGCATCAAGACCAGCACGCGCTCGTAACGGGTCAACGAACAAGATGTTCTTTGGGTCTACAGCGCGTATGTTTGGATGCGATAGTTTTGGGTTGCACGGTGGTATCGACGTGAACACAAGGATAGTATTTGGATTGTGAATCTGTAATGATTCAAGGGGAGTTGAGAAAGGGTCGAAAACGCAGATGGGCAGGTCTGCATCGTGAGGTGGTATGAGAGAAGGACGTTGTTCAATGTCGATTTTTACTGGGAGTTCCTGGAGAAAGGGTGACGACGACGAGGCAAAAGGAGCGTCGAGAACGACATTGACGATGAGCTCTGTCAAATTTCTGTGGCCATAGAATACGAGTTTGGCGGCACGCTGCATGAAGCCAGCTAGAGCCAAGGGTATAGGCCAAGTGCCGGAACAGCGCTTTGGAATCCCGAAGTGAGCATGTGACACATTTTCCTCTTTCCACCATGCTGGACATTGACGAGATCATTGAGAGCGACGCATACGACAATTCTCCAGAATCTCCTCATCTTTTATGTCCCCAAATGCCACTGGGCATTAAACCTGTACCACCACCTCCCCAGCTACACCGTAAATACGACCCAGCCCTCAGAAATCACAAAGTAGTTCATCCTCCAAGAGATTCATGCTTCAAGTATGTCCACATGGGTCATTCTTTTCAAATCACTGCTAGTTCGCTCATCATTTCCCCAAAGTCTTCCTATCATCTTTCCAAGCCTCGGTGAAGCCACAAAATCTCGCGTAGAAACCCAGATTCGAGTCACCATCGACCTAGCTCATCCAAGCTCAGACCCATCCACGTATGACCGTGTTGGATCCTGGAAATGGCTCAAACTTCCACAAGGCACTGCAACGAAACGGAGGTCTCGTAAACAAGGGAATATAGGTGCGTAGCTCTTTCATTTCATGGCCTTACGTGTACTGAACAGCACGTTTTGTTTACACAGAACCTGATCCCCAGGATATACTATATCTAACATTCAGCGTTACTTGTGCGTCAGAGCCCTATAGCCGTGTTGCGAGTTGTTCAAGTTGTCAGTCCCGGGAGGCACGTTCTATTTTCTATCCACAACACCGTTCCGTTTTGCTGACAAACGTTCATGCCAGGCCAAGCGAGTCGCAAAGAAGATTGCTGCGCGCGTTCGTCCTGCTCCAGCAGAAGATGACGGCACCGACTCGAAAGGCACCCACGAAGATACCAGCAGCATTATACAATTCAATTGCGCCCAGATTATAGATTTTTCGACTGGCTCAACAATACTCCCGTTGCGCATAACTTGTTATTGCAGACATCACCGGGAAAAGGTTGGCTTTAACGTCAACCTCACGCTCTTGGATCATGCTGGAAGGATTGTTGGTATCGGCTCTTCGAAACCGATTATGATAACAGACGATCATAAGACGGTTTCCAAGGCCTCAGAATTCCCTTCAGTATATACTCCTGTCGAGTATGATTGGGCCAACCAACTCAATTCACCCACGGCTCCTACAGCTCCTTCCAAGCGGAAAAAGGACGTAAATGCAACATCAGCCGGGCAAAAGAAAAGAGACAGAGCAAAACCCTATGATTCATCTTCGAAACCCAGACGAACTTCAAGAGAGACTAGTGTGTCGCTTTCAGCATCCAGCGCACCATCACCTCAAATAAGTTCTCCACCACCTCCTGCTTTCGCTTCCTCCGCGTCATCACCCCCGACAGACTCCCAGCTACCCTCACTGAACAACTACTTATCACAAGAGTCACTATCAGAATCTTCTCCTGATGGTCTCATCACACCCACTGACTTTGGGATAGACCTGGATATTGCCATGCAAGGCGATCCCATGTCAGATACCGACCTCTTTGGACCCCAACCACACAGTCCACCCTCGAGCTCTGGTGACAATTCTGTCAACAATTCAATAATAAACGGTTCCCTGCCGAATATATTACTCCCCTTCCTCTTTGCACCACCTTCGACTAACAACATGCCTTCTGTACCTCCACCAACCATTCATCGACTAATTCCAAATTGCGGTCCCACGCACGGAGGCATAGAAGTTACTGTTCTGGGCGCAAACTTCCATGCCGCGTTGATCAATTCCATAACATGCGTGTTTGGCGGAACACCTGCCAGTTCGACGCAGAGATGGAGTGACAATGCTCTTGTCTGTGTGTTGCCCCCCAGGGCAAGCGCCGGCGTTGTCGATGTCAAGATTCGTTATAGTGACGAAGGTGGCAAGGAAGAAGAGAGTAGCGGTGATCCTCCAATGCTATTCACATACTCGGACGAGAGCGATAGGGCCTTGATGGAGCTTGCGTTACAGGTTGTTGGTCTGAAAATGACTGGCAAGATCGAAGACGCAAAGAACGTTGCAATGCGCATTGTTGGTGCCGGCGACGCTTCGTCATCGTCGAACAGCGCTGGTGGTGTTCCAATGAACACCTCTTCAGATCTTCGTTCGTTACTCCTTCTCAGCAGCGCCGACTCTTCCGACTTTGAGTCATTGATTATCAAGTTCTTATCTCTACTCGACCTGGATTCCGATGTAGCGACGGGCGCTTCTCAAACTGACGCTCTCGCACTTACGACGAAATCGGGCCAGACGCTTCTTCACCTTGGCGCGTTGTTAGGATACCATAGGCTTGTCGAATCGTTGGTATGTCGCCGTGGAATGGATATCGACCGCCGGGATCGCAGCGGCTGGACTGCATTGCATTTCGCCTGTATATCAAATAGTGCTGCAAGGCGGGAATGCCTGACAGCACTGATGAGATCAGGTGCTGATATGGAGCTTGTCGATGCTTGGGGTCGAACAGCTGCGGAAGTGGGTGTTGAAATCGGCGGCATGGTTAATGGAGTGTTTGAAGAGATTCTGAGTACCATCACTGATGTTGGAGAAGATGAGATGGCTGGATATGATGGTGAAGGAGAGGATGAAGATGACGATCATCTTGATGCAAGAAGCGCAGGATCCAGATATGATGACGAGGACCGAAATGTCAGTGAGGATGAATGGTGGGGTGATGGCGAAGAGGATGCAGCGGAACCATCGAGAGGAGCAAAGAAGCACGGAAGGAGAGCGTCCAACACGAAAGCTCGTCCACTTCGCAAGAGACCTTCAAAGAAGAGAGTATCTACTCCCAGTCCAAAGGAGGATACTGAAGGACTCATTCCCTCGTCATCTCGCACGCCCATTCAGCCCGAAGCCTCATCCGAGAAAGCCAAGGAAGCTGCTGCGGAAGCCGCCCAACACGTGAACGAAAAGGAAGCTTTGTCGTTCCTCAACATGCTCCAACGTACGATGGCACAACTTCCAGGTGCACCTCAAATACCTGCAGTTCCTTGGGCTGCTCTACCTCATCTGCCAGCAATGCCGCCACTAGTCTTCCCAATGATGTTAAACGCATTCTTCGGTGGTGCCAATGCAAACGAAGGTGATGACGACCCAGGCAATGTCAAGGATCGTGCTGCTGTTGGAATGGAATGGAGAGCTATGTGGGAAAAGTGGGTGGCACAAGTACCTCGTGCGCAGGTAGCTGAGGAAGAAGCACCACCTGAGTATACCCCGAGAGTTGAAGAAGTCAATGCTACTGGACCGGTACAGCAACAGCGCCCTGTTATTCCCTCTGAATTAGTGCGGCGGAGGTCAAACTCTCCTTCTGATTTAGAGTCAGAAGATGACGCTCCGACTTCCACACAAGAATCCGCCCTTGCACATAACGTGCTAGTAGACCCGCAGGCTCAGCATCCTCATGGCCGATCTCATGCTAGCAGTTCGAGGAGATATGACTACCAGAACATCCAAGTGACGGATCAGGAAGTTAATGCCTACCGATACCAACCACAGCCCAAACAGAAGAAGCGTATGTATAGATACTCTACATCCTGTTCTAGTATTGACATCATCTCTAGGTGACCGAATGCTTGTATTATTCTGGATTCCAATTCTGATTAGTGAGTTTCTCTGTACCTGCTTCCTAGGCTAGCTCTGATGTCTGTCTTGTGTTCCAGTTTCTCTGATATGGGCATGCCATAGCGGCCTTCAGTTCGCTATTCGTGCGGTTAAGACACCTTTATCCTGGAAGAAGATTTTAAATCATTGATGACCTTTTCCTTTTGTTCTGGAGGTTTAGACTTTTGGGTCTGCTTTAAGATTTTATGTTTATTCACATTTTACGATTTCTATCGTTATTGCTTTGGTCGCTGGATTTCCGCATACCTCTCGCTCTTTTGGAATGACTCTGTCCCATTTCCCTCCCATTATTCGTAAGAATTGAACACAGTGTATCGTAGTTTTCATGTTTAGTGCTTCTTTTATGGTACGATATATAAGTACAATAGAACGGTTTCCTCTGTAGCGAATACAAGCAAAGAGTGACTTCCTAATTTGGTGCGTGGGAAATTTGATCATTTTCGTCGCGTTGAACTTGCCTGCGGCCTGCACGCTCCCTCACGCACAACTTGTGCACCATATTTCCGCGATGAAACGGGTGGCAGATAGACAGCTCACAAAAGACGATGGGGACGAGGTGAATGTCACGAACTGTTATTTTCCTGTATCTCTTCTCATGCTGTGTTCTAGGAAGATGATGAGGTGCAAGAACAGGGAGTGTTTAGGAAGGCAGATGACGCTACAATGGCTGGTCGACAGTGAGTGGAATTAGTGACTTTATGTCGAAATATCTGTTACTGAAGCCTGAAATTAACTCGTTGCAGAATACGCGGATTACCGAGACGGGCACAGAAAACAGCGTCGAACAGTTCAATCACGAGCAACGCGTCAACAGAACCGGACTCAAACGTACACACTAGTTCTGTTTTGCATTTCTTCCGCTCATGTTTCCCTTTTGTTTCAGGAAACCCCAGCAGCGGCCTCAAAGTTTGGAGGATTTGGCGGATTCGGAGGGTTTGGTTCCAAGTCAAGCGGCAATAGTTTTACCTTCACACCTCCAGCACAATCTTCTTCGTCATCTTCACCATTTGGAAGCAAGTCTGACGCTGCCGCACCTCCTGTAACATCCACCACCGCCTCTAGCACCGCCAAAGCTTTCTCATCCTTCCTCGGGAACACTTCGAGCGACAATGCTCCTGCAACGACACCCAAGACGGCACCTCTATCTCAACAACCCACCGTACCCAATATCGAGTCATCGTCTCATTCCAACAATGATTCTGTTGCTGTTCACTACTACACTCAGCTTCGAGGGTTAAACGTTTCATTCGTTTCAACCATACAAAAAGCCGTGGATGATGATCCTTTCGTTGACATTGGTGGTCTTTTGGAAAGCTATAAGTCACTCCGACTCAACGTACAACGAGAGTATGACGAGAAGAAGAAAACTACCCCGCCGACTGTAAAGTCTGCAATGCCCACTCCACCTTCCTCTTTCAGTGGATTTGGAAATTTTTCCAACTCCTCAAAAGCCCCCGTCACGAGCAGTGGCTCTGGATCTGGTGGATTTACGCCTGTGATTGATTCTAGTAAGGCGTCTGCTAGTTCTCCTTTCAGCTTCCCAACCGGTGCACCATCGTCATCGACGGCGCCATCCACGTCGTTACCGTTCTCGCTCACCAAACCTTCTGACACAACCAGTGGAGCGGAGACATCCTCCGCGGCGCCAAGTACGGGCTTTTTCAAGCCCTCGACGGCTTCGACAACGAACAGTCTTTTCGGCACAAAGCCGGCAGAAAGTTCATCTTCCTCAAAGCTGGGACCATCCCCATTCACCTTTGGCTCTAGTGCAGCTGCTAGTAGTCCTTTTGGTGGCTTTGGGTCTCCAGACAAGACGTCTTCTAGCACCCCTTCAACACCTCCCGCGTCCAAGGGCGGTTTCGGAGGATTTGGGGCTAGTAATGGGTTTGGGAAAACAAGCCCTGGTGGTGGTAGCATAGGCAACCCCGTTGGTTTCGGTTTCGGAGCTGCCGGTGGTTCAACCAGTACAAGTAGCAATCCCTTTGGAGCTCCAGCATCTGGGTCAGCCTTTGGCTCCGGAGGATTTTCATTCAAACCTGCGACAGCAACTAAAGCTGTCGAAGAAGAAGCAACAGATGGAGAGGATAGTGGCAGTGGCAGTGGCAGCCAGAGCCAGAGCCAGGAAGGGTCTGGAGAAGTGGCCACCGGCATGTTTGGGGCGAATCCTCACGACGAGGAAGGTGAGGGAGAGGAGGAAGAGGACACGGTCCATTCAGTGAAGTCAAAGGTATATAGAATGAAGAAGGAAGGCGACAAGACAGGGTGGGCTGATCTTGGTACAGGTTAGTCCCTGGTGGTTTTGCATGCGTTGTCGTGGCCCATTTGACCACTTTTTCAGGTATACTCCGAGTGAAGAAACACAAGACAACTGGTTCGCGGAGATTACTGCTCCGGAACAGTAGCAATGGGAAGATTAATATCGTTCGTATCCTGTCCTCATCCGTTCAGGACAACCGCTTATTCAAGATATGACAGAACTTTGCTCTTTATGCTGGCCTCAAGCCTAACCTCAGCGCAAAGTCTTTAACCTTTGTAGGACACGAAGCCGGTACTGCGCAGACATACAATGTGCGAGTGAAGACAGAGGAGCAGGCCCGTGAACTTAAGGAAGTTCTAGACCGAGAAATTGCATTTGTGAAGGCCAAGTCGTCGGACTGAACGGACCCTAGCCGAGTACGAGTTGTCTTCTTGCTTAGCAAACCCAGCGCCACCTCTAAATGCCATGCTTCACATGCTGAAATGCTAGTAAAGTTTTGTATTGAACTGCGACTAATAGGACAGGTAGTAAAGTAGAGCTATACATTAACTTTCTACAAATGAGACGAGGTGAAATTCTGTTTCGTTCCGTTGGACAAAAAAGCAGCGATGGTTTAGTTACCCAAAGAGAAAGACTGGATACCCTTGATCAGGTCAGATCCCTTTTCAGCCACCATGTATGTAGGAGCCATGGTGTTGGCGGAAGGCATGAGGGGGAAGATACTAGCATCCACAACACGGAGATTCTGGACACCATAGACGCGCAAGTTGGAGTCAACAACACCACCTTGGTCAAGGGCCTTCATCGCACAAGTTCCTGATGCCTGGTAGATAGGATGGGCAACAGCCTGGATAGCCTCGAGGATTTCCTCGTCGGACTGGGCGTCAAGACCGGGGTATGCTTCCTTGACCACGATGGGGGCAAGAGTTTCGCTGGCCATGACCTTGCGGATCTGACGATAGGCATAGATGGCCTAAAGAGAGTATAAGAGAGCAGGAATATACAAAAGATGCCCGAAAACTTACCACTTGTCTGTCAGTCTCCTCTGCCAACCAGTTTGGTTGAACGATAACCTTGTCATCGACGCTGTCCGAGATAATAGTGACATTTCCCCTGGAGAAGGGGTAGAGGATGACACCAGCAGGTGCGATCAAGTTACCAGGAGAAGGTGGGTTAGTCGTGGCATAAGCAATGACTTCGTATTGGATATGTGGCCAGCTTGGGTCGAGACCAGCAAGAGTGGCACCTTCTTCGAATCCAGAAAGCACATCATCTGGAATACGCTCGTACGAACTCATGCTAGAGATGGCGCCAGCCAATTCTCCGGTACCACTTTGCTCCCATTGGTTAAGCAATTGATCGTATCTGGTCTTGTTCGTCGCAAATTGAGCGTAGGTGGTGATGTTATCGGTGACCTATAGTCAAAGGAGGTAAGAAAGCTGTTTTCCCATCGGAGTATCAATATCACTTGCCTGATATACCGGACCAAAGAACAGATGATCCATCAAATTCTGTCCAACACCTGGCAGATCAACGCGAACTGGGATTTTGAGGGCCTCTAGCTGAGCAGCGGCTCCAATACCGGACACCATGAGCAATTGAGGTGACCCGAAAGCGCCAGCGGACAAAACGACTTCCTTGCTCGCGTTAACAGTGTGGGTGGTGTTGCTCGCATCTCTCCATTCGACACCGCTCACAGTCGTGTTGCTCTGGGAGTCGAAGAGCAGACGAGTCACGAGAGCACTGGTGACGACTTCGAGATTGGAGCGTCCGCTAGCTTGAGCAAGGAAGCTAGTGACGGAAGAATCACGATATTGGTCATCTGGGTTAATGGTGCAGGCCAGGTATGCAGTGCCAATGGGATAACCGTCATTAATGTCAGTTGGTTCAAGACCTAGAGCCGAGGTCATGCCGTCGTTGAAGTACATCGAGATTGGTTCAACGTAGCCTCCATACGAGATGTGGAGAGGGCCACCCTTAGGATCATCGTATGCCGACTGGTTGTAAACGATATAGGATTGTGACTCGTTAGGTGGTGTGAAGTTTGTGCTCTACAATTATCAGTCAGCTTCGCTCGATTTGCGAAAGATCCTGGCATACCTTCTTGAAGTAGTCAAAGACTCCTGAATCCCAGCCCCATCCTTCGTTACCTAGAGCTTCCCATGCGTTGTATCCGGCGGCACACCCACGAGTGTATGCCATGAAATTTGTCGAGCTGTGCGTATTATCAGCAAGGCCAGAGGGCTGGTACAAGTGGAGGAGACATACCTTGATCCACCAAGGACGTGTCCACGGGGATACGGAACCTGTCGGTTGTCCAGGAATTCTTGTGGTGCTGTGGTATAATTCCAGTCGACCTCGCTTCCGTAGGTGACAGTAAGATCAAGTCCAGGAACGCTGATGACGCACGAAATTAGGAAAAACGACGGAAATGAAAAACAAAATGGACCGACGTGATATTGAAGTCGATAGAATCTGGAGGACCAGCTTCTAAGACTAGTACAGAGGTCGAGGGATCCTCGGTAAGACGAGAAGCCACCACTAATCCTGCATTTCCACCTGATAGAGAAGTATGTCAGATACAGCTAGGATGAAGCCATCTGAGGCCAACGTACCTCCAACGACGATGTAGTCGTATGAGGATTGTGTTTGCGCCTTGGCTGCAATAGCCGACGCGCACAATGCGATAGCACTAAGCAGCATCTAGGAGACAGAAGACAGAAGAGAAGACCGAGTCGGTGTAGGGAGTAGACGCGTTTCTTCTCCCTTTTATGCAAAAATCAGTCAGATCTCGGCTTTGTTGAGTAAGAAATGCAAAAGGTGACCCACATATGCAGTAGGATCATGGTAAGCATCACTCAACATGGAGAAAACTCCAGTGACTTGAACAATCTGTTGAACAGGTTGCCATGTAACTGTCGAAAAGGCGTTTTGCATCAGCATAAAAATAGAACGGCGAGGGATTTCGATTACTGAGTGTAGTCGGGATCCACGTACAATCCGATGACGTCTCTGCAATGGTCGGGGAGAGCCAAGGGAAAGCAAAAATCATTGTAGAAATAGGACCTAGTCTCTGCCGGTACTGCACAGATCCGCAAAAAATGCAAACGCATCGGTATTGTCGAGAAAGCGATATAGGTTTAGAGTAGCAAGACCTCGGAGACGGAAGAGATGAACAGATCAGCACTGAACTCGAGCGCTCCAGACTGCGCAACATGCTATGAGGGGCGGTAGGGGACATCACGGCGCATCATTTCTTCGTTGCAGTGAATCAACAGCAGATCTGGATTGGCCCCCATCGGAATCCGGATGGCATACTGTCGTTGGTCGTTGGCCAAAGGGGTCTCTGCCCGCTCTGCCCGCTCTGCCCGTTTGTTGTATACTACCGGGCCAAAAAATTACCGGGCGGTGAGCCTGCATTCCGAGGAGAATTTGATCGGTATTGCAACTGTTGAACAGCTAGGATGAGCGCAACTCGAGATACAATGGATAAAATGGCCGGGAAAATAGCCTGGATGGGTTAGGTGACCGTGGTGTGATTGAGAGAACGTGTCAAAGACGCGTCAACGAAAAATTGACGTACGTAATATGTAGTGCAACCTTGGACCGCAAGCCATGACTGAAGCGGGAGCCTCTCTGGTGGTCTTCCTCGTTACATCTTCCATAACCCTGCTTTCATGGTTTCTCTTCTTTCCAAAACTGCCTTTCGTCAATCGGTCCACGACAAATCCACCCATACTTCGCAAAGGAATTTCCGTCTTAGTGCTCGCTCATACCCTCTTCATTCTATACCGTATCATCATTCTACCGCCTCCAAACATCTTTACTCGTCTTCGTCTCCCACTCGGCATACCGGCGGATTCAATACGCAGTCTT
The DNA here is from genome assembly GCA_037176845.1 of Paramarasmius palmivorus. NCBI lineage: Eukaryota > Fungi > Basidiomycota > Agaricomycetes > Agaricales > Marasmiaceae > Paramarasmius > Paramarasmius palmivorus. The sequence continues at coordinate 62,985 of JAYKXP010000052.1, read as the reverse complement.
TTGCTTCAGGTTTCTGATGATACAGAGTTACCGAGGCCAATCGAGAATGTGCTAAAGAGGCTTGGATCGTTCGAGATGAGAACTTTATATATTAGGTGTGCTACGTGTTTCTCGTGTCGTATTTCTGCAATTTTTAATCTATTTTACCTAGATTCGGACATGATGCCCTCGCTACATGCGAATACTGCAGTGTATACACTGATTTCGCTCTTTACGCACTCCCAGGACCTCTGCTCGCTTATTTGCGCGAAGCCACACTCGTTGGTGTACGTCGTGCCATTGTTCTTTGTGTACATTACTAACACTAGAATATACAGTTCATTACAGTCAAAGGCTCCCGGCTTGAACATCATAGAACATTTGGGATAGGCGCACTAGTAGCAGCCGGAGCTGCAGAGTGTTACTGGATCAGCTCAGTAGCAATCACTATACCAAGAGATACACAGATACCCAATGGCATTATGGTACGTGTTTCTCCCAAATTTTCCTGTCAGATTTATAGCTTACAGAAACGCACATTCAGTGGCACGATACCCTCACATTACTTCGCCATCTACTCTTCTTGTTCCTACCTCTCATAATCCACTTCTTCCTCGGACCTTCACCAATTCCAATCACTCAGACCACTCTCCTTGCGCCACCTGGTACACTACCTCCCGAACAAACACCAGAAATACCGCCAGCTATCCGTACTCTCCAATCCATGATTACCAAGCTGCAGCTCCTGCGTCTCTCTCGAGGAGCCATCCAACGCCAACCTGAACTCCGAACAGCTGCAGGGGAGTATTGGGCCGCGGAGAGAGATGAAGGTGAATGGGTGAGGACGGATGAAGCTGTGCAGAAGACCGCGAGAGATATGAAGATGGGGTATGACAAGGGTAATGGAGAAGTGGGTCCGTTGAGAGAGAATGCTCGGGCAGCTGTGTCGAATCTATTTAGAGGCTTTGTCCCGAGTCCTTTCTGGTCTTCGTCACAGCCTATACCACAAAGTGATACATAGTTCTGATTCGATGAGCATAATGTGAATCATCCTGCACCCACTGTTACTCCGCCGCAGAATAGAGAAAAAGAGATCTATAATATTGTTATGTCGATTGTATTACAGTATGTTTCCCCGGAAGTATCATAATTGAAAGGTTGAAAAGAGTTAACGAGTGAATCGGCGGTAGGTCAAGTACCCAGTTCCAGCAACCGCAAGCAAACCAGTAAATTTAACTGCTTTGAAGACCATACCGACCTGTATTGTAGTCATTAGTCAAATATAGGTTGTTTACAAGGACATGGTAACAAACCTGCTGGAAGAAATCGACGCGAGTACCAGATCCTTCGTCCAGACGAGGAATCCAAGCTTTGGAAATGGCCTTTTCGAGAGAAGGCACGACAGTAGAGTCATCCAAGCGTTTCTGAGATGATTGTTTGACTTGCACTATTTCCTGGGGTTCTGAGAGCACACGAGAGAGATCTGAAACGGAGGTACCCCATGGGTTTCCTGTAACAATTTATCAGATACAGAAGGATGTGAGGAATATGAAAATACTCACCGAGTAACTCGACGGGTAGACCATCCCAGAGGGTTTCCCTGCTCTCGATATTATCGTTGACATACGTACGGAAAGGTTCAGTGGCGTATAGAACGAAAGTGGAAAGCTTGGGCCTGAAATACTGGGGTAAGCTTTCTACTCGCCCAGTCAGATTATTCGGCGTACATTGTAGCAATCCTATCGATAGCAGTATCTGGAGAGGACACACGACATATCACCAAGTAAGGCAAGTGGCCAACAGTTGTCAGAGCTGCTTTCGCATCCCTGTCCAGTCCATGTATAAGCCTCCTGTCAATGACACCCAACTAGTCACTTACTTTGTCTGTACTTCAACGATTGTGAGAGGGTCAGATGCAACCACCTCTGCTCCATTTGCCTGGACAGACTTTGCAGTCGAAGTCAACCTCGCGGATGGGAGTTTGCATCTGTTACTAGAAGCAGACACCAACTCCGCGCGGAATTCGTCATAGACAGAGTAATCTACGAGAACCACGGATGGCGCACGAGGAGCGAGACCGTTATACGCCAGTTTGGCTTCGACGACGTTCTGTGCTGCGACTTTGACGTTTCCGGATTCGTGAACATAGGCTACGGACGGAGATGAAGGGGTAGTTGAGACCTTAACCGCGCTGACGGTGGTTGCGCCAATGTCGAGGACGGAAACAGATGGAATCGGGATGTCGAAAAGGTGAGTTTCAGCCTCCGAGGAAGTGATATCGAGGAATGCGTGGCCGCTTTGATCGATGAATCTCGAGAAAGTGGAAGAAAGGACCTCAGCGACCGCAGGGATGGATGTCTGGTTTCGATTTAGAAAAACGGAGTTGGGAAAAGGGAACATGAAACTCACAGCGACAAACGCACAGACATTACCGGCAGCAAATGCCGAGACAGCTGGGATGAGCAGAGAGCTATAAGGGTCTATACTTGATGATTAGCTATACTTGAAGTGTGACGTTGTATGTGACTTACAAGCCCAGCTCGACTGGATCAGTATGACCCCCGCAGGAGTGTGTCTAGACGCTTTACGGACGTGCAAAGCTCCGAGACCAATGTCCGATGTAGTATAGCTAAAGGCTGCATCTGCATTCGAGACTAATTCGTTTAACTTGGACTTGATGGCATCCAAAACGCAGTCGAGCTCGAGTAAGACTTCGGTCCTGACAAGCCGTTCATCTGGAGGGATTTCAGTAAACGAACAGTAGTACAATAGTAAGTGATGTACCTTGTACTGCACCATTCACAAGTTCCTCGACATTGGCCTTGATAGCATCTATGCAAACGAAGAGTCAGTTGAGAATGACAGGCACGAGGAGGAGATTCGCCAACCATGAATGCCTTCTAGTTGCTTTCTCCTCCAAGAGATAGGTCGACTGAGACCTGTCTCGAAAGCAGCCTTGAGTTCATGTAAACGTGTCTGAACAGAAGTTTTAGTGAGTGAAGCCAAGAGATGAAAACGTGCTGTGCTACTGACAATGTTGGCCATTGTACTGTGGTTGAGCTGAACATCGGGGCTGAAAGTCGGCCTTGATATACATCCTGGATGCGTTGCGCTCAACGATAGTGAATGTGGAAGGAGAATAAGTGGGGTACGGTAAAAGTCTATTTTTGATCCATGATGACCACAGCGTGGTCGCGTTGTACCCCTTGACTACAGACTATTCGCTGGAAATGACCCCAGCAACTCCGGGTGGCTTCACTTCCTCCGCTTGTTCCACTTGCATCCCTAACGCTGATGATTCCTGGGATAATTGTGTCCATGTTGTCTCTCTGCGTGCCGCAGGAAGGATCTCGAGAACAGTGGGGCCCTGAAGATTGCACCTCTTACAACTCCGAATTCAAACATGTCTAAAAGGGCACAAGTTCAATCGATTCTTGCATCGACAATTCTCGCCCTCCTTTGCCCTAGTACGTGTCTTGTCAACTCGTAAAAGTCCAGTTCATTGACCTATTGACAGGACATTTAGATTATTCGCGTTTTAGATGGGCTCTATCGAAGCTTGTACCGACTTGACACCCCTTCCAGCAGGCCCAGACCTCCTCCCCAACGTTATCGACTTCCGTTCCTACTATGACGCGTCGAAAGTCTGCGTCAGTTACCCTCGACCCGGAACCACCGACTATATCGATATCACCTATTCCGACTTTGGCCATGCCGTGGACAAGGCTGCTTGGGAGTTCCACGAGAAGATTGGGGCCAGACGTTCATCAGACGAGCCTACAAAGACTGTCGGTATTCTTGCTCGTAGCGATGCCGGCTACATGATTTCCATTTACGCGTTGCACAAGTGTGGAATCGTCCCACTCCTCATTTCCCCTCGTAACAGCCGCGCTGCTATAGTCAATCTCCTAAAGTTGACCAACAGTGTTGCTTTGCTCACCGATTCGTTCAACGAAGCTGAGGCTCTTGCTTCTGCGGAAGAAGCTGGCGTCGCAACGGTTCTACCCATGGCACCATTACCTGTCCATAGACCTGTTGAGAAGAGGAAACCGTTCCCTTTCACTATGAAGTGGGAAGAGGAATGTGACAAACCAGTTCTCATCATGCATACAAGGTATGAAATATTCATGCCCATACCCGACACATTACTAACAGTATTCCTAGTGGTTCTACCGGTCTTCCGAAACCAGTGTCGTGGAATAGCCGATTCGTCTGGCATCAAGGATATTATCCACCCAAGTTTGTTGCGAAATACGCGGGATCGTCGGTGTTAGCGACTTTGCCTCTGTTCCACGGCTCTGGCGTCGCATTGACGCGTGCCTCGCTCCTTTGGTTAGGATGGAGGGTTGTCTTCTTCGATCCTTCCCGGCCAGTCAACGCCAGTGCCCTTTACGACTTCTGCCAGTCACCGAATGCCACGGACATTGTCATTGGTGCCCCTTCCGTTATTGAAGAAATGGGGACTATTGACGGTGGCCTGGATGCCATGCGTCAGAGGAAGTTTTGGTTCTTTGTTGGTGCACCCGTTCCCCCTCATTTCGGCGACTTGCTCGTGAAGCAGCAGATCCATTTTTTGTCTATGCTGGGATCGACCGAAATTGGTCAAATGAACGTCCTAGAACCCGACGGACGCGCACCTCAGGACTGGCAATTCCACGAAATCCGACCCGACCTCGACATCGTCCTGGAACCGCGTGGCTCAGAGCCAGGTGCTGGACCATTTGAACTCATCATCCTCGAGAAGGGCGGGTGGAGGCCTGGGACCATCAACGTTAATATCAATGGCCGAGACGGGTACTCTACCTCCGATTTGTACCAGAAGCACGCTTCCCATCCTCGCCTCTTCAAACACTGTGGTCGTGCCGATGATGTCGTCGTGCTTTCTAATGGCGAGAAAACAATGTCGCGCCCCATTGAGACTGTCATTGAGGCAGATTCATTGGTTGTTGCTGCCGTAGTATTTGGAACGGGTCGCGCTCAGAACGGTGTCCTCATTTCGCCTTCTCCCGAAAATGTGTTTGATCCTTCAAATGAACAAGCACTCGCGGAATTCCGGAACGCCATTTGGCCTTCTGTTGAGAAAGCCAACAGCAAGAGCCCGTCGCATTCGCAGATATGGAAGGAGATGTTACTCGTTACTACTCCCGGGAAGGAACTTCCGAGAACAGACAAGGGCAGCATTCAGCGAAAGAAGGCCATTGCCTTGTACGCCGACGAAATTGACGCGATCTATCTCGCGGCAGAATCCACGGCCTCTACCAACCAAATTCCGCTACCATCATCGCTCACTGGAGATTCCCTGGTTCCCTTCTTTTCTCATATTATTCAGGAGGCAATGGGAAAACCGGTAGCAGATGATGCCGATTTGTTCGCGAACGGGATGGACTCTCTCAAAGCTATCTTCGTTCGCAATACACTTCTAGCTGCATTGAAGCGAGATGAACGCACGAAAGGATTAGTGGCGCAAGTGCCACAGAATTTTGTCTTCATGTTCAGTTCGACACGTTCTATGGCCGGTGCATTAGGTAAATTGGTGGAACATGGCCACATTGCTACGGGTTCTGCCGAAGACCATGTCGCGTCTATCAAAGCGATGATAGAGAAGCACACCCAAGATCTTCCACGACATACCCCGTCTGCACAATCTTCCGATACCCCTGGAGAAACAGTCATCCTTACGGGATCCACAGGGTCCCTTGGTTCTTTCATTCTTAACAACCTCCTGCATGATAATCGTGTGGTGAAGGTGCACTGTTTCAACAGAGCAGGTTCTCTTCTATCACCCATCCGCCAAGATGCCTCGTTCCAGGAACGTCATTTAGATCGCGACGCTTTGCAATCTGCTTTATCAGAGGGGAAGCTCGTCTTCCATGACGTCGAGATTAACAAGCCCAGATTCGGTCTCCCTTCCCATGTTTTCGCAGATATCCACGCCTCGGCCACACTCATCATCCACAACGCATGGGCGCTCAATTTTAATTGGTCCTTGGAGACCTTTGAAAGCGTTCACATCAAGGGCCTACGAAACGTCGTGGATTTCGCCCTGACATCCCCAAGATGTGTTCCTCCTAGGGTAGCATTCACATCTTCTGTTGCTTCTACCGGTCAATTTACATCCGGACCGGTGGCCGAGGAGTCGATTGATGATCCCACAGTTTGCCTTGTGCAAGGATATGCTCAGTCTAAATTTGTTGGCGAGCGTATTCTCACTTTGATCAGTGAACAGACAAACTTGGTCTCGATGTCTTTCCGTATCGGGCAGATTTGTGGGGACAAGGCACACAGCATATGGAACGCTACAGATAATGTTCCCGTTCTATTGCGTGGCTGTCAGGAGCTCAAGGCCGTTCCTATTGACTGGGTGCCGGTTATCGCATGGGCACCTGTCGACGATGTCGCGGGCACAATCGTTGATGTTTCTCTAAGGCCAGGAGGCGCCAGCGGTACTTTCCATGTCACCAACCCCACACCCACACTATGGACAGACCTCGTTCCATCAATTCAGAACAATCTCGTCACAGCGGATCGTTCAACGCCGGAGCTGATCAAGATGGATGAATGGATTCTGAGATTGAAGAATTGTGATCAGTCACCGGAGGATAACCCCGCGATCAAGCTAGTTGCCTTCTTCGATAATATCATTCAAGGCAAGGGAATACGATGCAGGCTTTCAACGGAGAAAACAAGACAACTGTCACCCTCTCTATCAAATGTTCCTGTAGTAGATGGGAATGCGATGGCCGGCTTCATAGATTACTGGAAGAGAATCGGCTTCCTTCGCACTTCTAATTAATGAAGTATAATAGACAATGGTGTAAATATTTATACATGGCAATGATATCTTCAGACGTCTTCTCAGCCAAACAGTTATCAGAGTCCTGGTTACTCGACGAGCATTTAGGAGCTCTGAGTCAACTGTTTCTCGAGTATGACAATAGCGAGACCTTGGCTCGACAATCAAGGCGTTCCGCGATAAGCGGGCAGGGGAAATTATATCGAACATACTCTATTGATAGATCGCTGTCTAAATGAGTTCCTTTAAATGTAAAAGTTCCTTAATGGAAAGATAATGAGAACTGGACACACGTACTAACGACTATGGACTTACCGCGCATCTAGGATAAATAGCATCCATTTAAGATTCAGAAGTTCTTCCTCTGGACCATCATCGTCTGAAATTGGTCGTAGAGAGCCAGAATGGCGGCCGAAGCAAAACCACGGAGTATGTTGGCGCCAGCTCCTTTATATAAGGATATAAAGCCTTCTTTCGCTACGATCTGAAGATAGTCGTGAGTCAACATACAGCGTCTAAGACATCTGATATTGCACCTGCTGAATCGCATCAATTGTCGACTTATAGTAAACTCCAGTGCCGGAAGTCATCATCATACGACGCCTAGGTAGTCCGATTAGAAACATTCTTGCGTATGACAACGCACAAACCTTATGGTATCCATAGGATAGGCAATCCAACTACCGACATTAACGGAAATGAAACCAACAGCCATCGATGCCAAAAATGAACCTTCCAGAGATCCTGTTAATACCGTAGGTTCTATGAAATATTTAATGGCCGAATGGTGGCGATGTGCGGTCGACTTACTCAAAGTGTCATAGACTCCAAAATAGCATCCACGATATATCATAATGCCAATTATTGAGGGCAAAAACCCACGGTACAATCCAACTACACCATCCGTTGCCAAAGTCTTCTTGTAAACGTCCAGAAGGCCGGTAAATTGCCGACCCCCTGCTCCTGCCACGGGCTTTGCATCGTTTGCGAGACGAGTCCTAGCGTAATCCAACGAGTAGGTGAACATTGAAGTTGTAGCACCGGCAGTGGCGCCAGAAAGAACGTTTCCGACCATCCATCTCATGTAACCCTCTGACTTTTGGGAACCAAAGAAACGCTTGTAATAATCCTCTGTTGTGATCTGGGGATTAGAATCCAGACTAGATATGCCGAGAAGGTCGTACTGAATGCAAAGTTGAGAGCCTGGGTGGGGAATTCACGAATCACGTTGGCGGTATTTCCTCTCCATAATGATAGGACTCCTTCATTTTTAATCGTTCTTGTGAAGGCATCCGTAACACCCTTGTAAGGCGCAGAAAGTCGACCTTGCTTGAGCTTGGAATATTATGAACGCCGATTCTACTGCCAGGCAATATAAAGATATCCACTCACCATCTCATCCTGACTTTGTACTAGCAATTTGATCCTCTCAATTGGCGCACCTCCAGTTTTGCTGATTGCCTGCAATTCTTTTGAGTTCCTCGAGGTCAACATCAGCTTGTTATGAAAACCTACCGCAGCCATTCCGCCCATAAGAAAATCAACTAAAAATTGCTGAGATTGCTGTTGTTCAGTGTCATGAAAACGGTGCTCACCCCCGAACTGGCTGATGGCACGCCCTCGAGGCCTCTCCATAATGTTGAGAAGCGGTCTGGGTATGTGGGCAGTAGGTTGTCGTAGAAATCAACATGGTTTTTTTTTTGCAATCACCGGTTGGATTCCGGCCGCTGTGAGCGTGTCGGGATTTTACGGCACACTGATATATAAACTCTACTGGTATCTGAGGTAGTGTACCTCGAAGCTGGAAGCTTGACGTTTGGGCCTACAGGAAAAGGTACGATACGCATACGCAAATGTGTGTTGAGTCATAGTCAAGTCAGTCCCAGCTTAAAACTTCAGGTGACCTTCACTTTTTTAGCACATCTTTCGTAATTGACATTGGGCCAGGGATGGAACAACGATAAAATCAAAATACTACAAAACGTTTAACCAGACCCTGCAGAGTAAACCCTGTTGAAGGCGAGTCGCTGAAACTCGTCATAGAGGGCTAGGACGGTAGCAGAAGCGAAACCACGTAGGACGTTAGCTCCAGCTCCTTTGAAAAGTGACGTGAATCCTTCCGTAGCCACGATCTAATTACAATCATCAGTGAATAAGCCAAGGGAAAAAACAACACAGAGGCGTTCACCTGCTTAAACGCACTTGCAGTCGACTTGTAGTGAATCCCAGTACCCGAAGTCATCATCATGCGACGTCTATGTTGTTCAGTGAAACAGTTTAGTGGATTCGCATTAGCACACACCTGATAGTATCCAGAGGATAGGACATCCATGCGCCAAACGTTGTAGACACAAAACCGATCCCCACAGAAGCGAGAAAAGAGTCCTGCAGGGATCCTGTGAGTAGCGTCGGCTCTGTGTGGTTGAAAATGTGAAACGCAACAAAACGAAGTCTAAGAACCTCGGCTCACTGAGAGTATCATAAAGTCCAAAATAAAAGCCGCGATATACCATTACTCCCATGATAGACGAACCGAATCCTCGATACAGTCCGATGGCACCATCGGATGCCAAAGTCTTTTTGTAAACGTCCAAGAGACCATTGAATTGCCTGGTGCCTCCGATCGATACTGATTTGGCATCGTTTGCAAGACGCGTTCGCGCAAAGTCCAAAGAGTACACGAATACCGAGGAGGAGGCACCTGCTGCCGCACCCGATAGAATATTCCCAACCATCCACCGAGCGTAACCTTCCGATTTCTTTGACCCGAAGAGGACCTTGAAGTAGTCCTCTTAAATGTAACGGTAAGGAAAACGTTGATCAGCAGGTTTGAATTACTTACTGAACGCAAAGTTCAGGGCTTGAGTTGGAAAATATCGAATGACGTTGGCGGTATTTCCTCTCCAGAGCGATAAAATGCCTTCATCTCGAATAGTTCTTCCAAACGCATCCGCGATGCCCCTATAAGGAGTTGAAAGTCGCCCTTGCTTGATCTACGACCTAATGAGTTTGACTATTTCATGAAAAATATGATAACCAACCATCTCGTCTTGATTCTGCAACAATAGCTTAATTCGTTCGATTGGCGCTCCCCCCGTCTTGCTAATTGCCTACATTGCATCGGGATGATCAACATGGCTATGTTTGCACTGTCAATGACAACGTACGGCAGCAACACCGCCCATCATAAAGCCAGCTAGTGGTTGAAAACCGTTAGCCCAAAAGGTCCTGTATGAGCAGTGTAGCAAATACTCACCTCCGAATTGAGCTAGTGACTGGGATTGCCCCGTGTCTTTGTTCATTATACTTTACACGCTCCAGAAGCTGAAGAACAGTTGCGATTGAATGTAAATATGCGAAAGTCAGCAGCCATTTTATAGCATTGAACGACTATGATATCGGGTGAACAAGGACCAGTAAGGCCAATTGCTCGGAGGATTGTGACGTCAATAAAAACGGGAAGGCGCATGTATGAGTCGTAGTTCGGGTCGATCGGCGGCTGAACCAAAGCAAGACTAAGACCATCTGTCGCTGTTGTATGCCCATGGTCGTGGGTGGTCGATAACACAGGTGAGCTCGATGTCAAACGGTCAACAGCAAACAGAAAGGTTAAAAATGAGTCTGGGCGATGACCAGTGACCTTTGAAGCAAGTAAGAGTGTCGGGAAAAGCGTGCTGACTCAGCGTTGAGCAGTGGAGTGCCCAATACGGTGGCGTTCGTTTGTTAAGGAAAAGCGGGGGGCGTGAGACGGACTGTCCTGGTTTCCGATCTGACTCGTCGCATGAAGAGCCGTAGTGACCCGAAGAAATGCGATTGACATGGAGAGAAATGTAAAGTCCCATGGATGTAGGTATAGGTATGAGTATATTAAATGTAGATCCCAAACACTGAACAGAGGCTAGATGAAGAAAGCATATCAAGGCAACACGTACAGAATAATGATAATTAATGATTAACGCACGGGAGAGGGGTATCTGGCATGGCTAAGGCAGTGTGTTATGTTACATTGAAATCGCGCGGCCTTTGCCAATTTCTTGTGGAATACGAACCACAGACCGTCCTCTGACAGTTGCTTGTGGATCGGCAGATTCCTCTTCACCGGGAACAGCTCTGAAGGCATGGTCTGCTCGTATATAGTTAAGTGGGCGGGGACTTTTATGCGTAAAGCCGGCAAATGCCAATGCCTTGCGCACGTCCAAAATTTCCTGACCGTGAACCTTGTCACGGAGCATGGGGTCTCGAGTGGCATCTGGGGGCGCGCCATTTGCTGGCGCCAGTGGCTGTAACAGGTAATTGAGTTCTATGCATGGCTCGATAGAAATATGCCCATACCTCGGGTGGAATATCAGGATCGAAGTGTCGAGTATCTTCTGGGTGACGAAGCTCCGGGCGATAAGGAGCAGGATATCTATGGATATTGGCCCAATCAATACCCCTGAACCATGGATGCGCCTGAAAAGTGTCGTTCATTTAACTGTATTTCCTAGATCATGAAAAGTCAAAACACACTTTAATGAGATGTGCGCCGTCAATCCCAGCAGGTTCCTTCTGTGCAATAAAGCCGCTTCTTCTTCCCTGCATAAACGAGGACGGCGGTCTAGAAGCGGGTGCTTCTGAGCCCAACCTATCCTCTGGTTCGCATAACAACTGCTGCATGAGATTGACGCCTTCCTGCGAAACCCGTGGCCGAGGAGGGAACCTCAGGGACTGTTTCCAATTCAGGATCTTCGTTCTTGTTACGTGGCGCTGAATTGTTGAAAGTAAGTGCCACTGGTTAGCTTCGAACAAGAAGTATGAAATCACCGAGTTGCTAACGAAAGGAGGGAAACTAGAAGCAGAATTAATAAACGATGCTGATAAGCGAAGATGATGTATTACCCATAGAGGCACTCAAACATGATGACTCCCAAACTCCACCAATCGCAGGAGTAAGAATATCCATTCCCGCGTATGACTTCAGGAGACACTGGCTTCTTTTTGAGAAGAGAAAGAGAAAAAAAGATGGGAAAACATACTGTAAGAATTTGTTCCGCAGCTACGAATCAGACTGTCAGAGTCGAAACTGCCGTTACGCAAAAAGATGACGCTTACACCGAATACGCGAGCTGTGAGAAGTTTTGTCAGTCTATCTGAGGCTCGACTGTCGATCAAAGATTGAACCTTTCTGCGATTCTTCTCTCTCCAGGTGAAAAGCCCACCTGACCCATCACCGCCACCCATAAGTTTCTCTACTTCTTTTCGATCCAGGCGCTTAGTTTTCCTGCCATCTGCGATCCCATTGCTGTCTTCTAAGTCTATCCCATGTTTATGCAGCAGATGGAGGCGTTGCTGCTCATAATCTGTATAGAGTAAGCAAGCGTTCCTTCGAGTTAAATTGGAAATTACATGACGTGTCGTGAGCCCAATGTAAATCAGTCCTGTACAAACACTTCTGTTAAGAACCACGTTTGACAAGTGTGAAAGCCACCCACGCTAGACCGAAGTCGCTAAGTTTGATGTGTCCGTCGGGATCAAAAAGGAAATTCTGCATACGAGTTGATGTTGATATATTGAACCGACAGCAAAGATGTATAACTCACATCAGGTTTAATATCACGGTGGATAAAACCATGCCTGTGGCAGGACTCAATTGCAAGGACCATCTGTTGTGATATGTCAAGCTAGCGAACAGGACGGAAAAAGAGAGCTAAGCATAATACCTCGGCAACATAGAAACGAGTGAAATCTTCATCGAAGACGTCTCTTTCTATCAGTAGATTCAACAGATCTCCACCACCCATATATTCTAGGACCTGAAAGATACCGAAATGAAATCAATATTAAATCATACCTTGTGGTACGCTCAACACGCACCAAATACAGGTTGTCACGGTCCTGGAAACTATAATAGAGCTTGACAATCCACTCTGCCCCTCCGGGAGAAGCCACGAGAGACGCCGATTTGAGAATATCGCGCTCTGCCCTAACGTGGCCTTCCTGACCCTTGCGAAGCATATCAGCTTTGCGTAACTGTTTGAAGTTCCTTGGTGAGTTCCCAGAAAATGCGGATGGAAATACTACATCACCTGTTTCATGGCGTAAAGATGGCCAGTTGATTTCTCCCTTACGAGAGAAACGACACCAAACGCACCTAAAATAACGGGAACAAGGAATGAGAACAATACAGAAGAAGGAGTAAGGAGTACTTACCGTGACCTATGGTTTTGAGAATAGAGAAGGCACTAACATCGACCTTCCGTCTCCTCTCACGTAGATAGTCCGTTTCGTTTTGCCTCCACCGTTCTCGTATTTCCTCGCGTTGTACGTGACCCAGTTGCATGTCTTGCATGTCACGTTCCATCGCCAATCTCCTTTGTTCCCGGGAAGGAGCGTGTCTGAATAGAGGGAAATACAGGTTCTCAAAGTAAATTCTGGCCGACACAGCCTTCTCCAAAGTGGCTAATGAAGGAACGATCGGTTTGACGTCTTGAACTACTGGTTGGCTCTGTGGATCTCCGCTGAGTGTGGCCGGGTCTTGATCTTCATGGATCACAGGAGGTTGCTGCATCAGACCCCCGCCCCAACGAATAGTGGAATTTCCGGGCCGTCCGCCAGGTAGTCCATCTACGATGGAAATTGGACGGGTACTGAAGTTCTCTCGGGCAGCGGTGGTCAAGGTGGATGTGGTAGTCGCACTAATCCCATTGACGACACGAAGAGGGCCCAGTGCGCCGGCATCGATTGGGTTTGCGTCAGAGGGTTGTGTGGTGTTAGCCCCTTCGTTTATTGGCCGGAGCTGATTGATTTGTCGTATGCGATTCTTGATAGGATTGGCCCATCGGGGATCTGTGCCGTATAGAGTGCAAAGGTGTGAATAAGACGACGAACTCGAAGGAAATGTGAAACTCCACCTCCAAGCTTTCCCAAGCCGTCTGGACCCCATCGGGTCAATAGAGCTTCCGCTTGATCCGCATCTGAAGCATGTACCAAGTGACTAATTTGGGAGAGAAGGTTAAGGGGTCTGCAGGACTACGGAGGAAGTACATACATGAATCCTGTGGGTTTTGAAACCATATCCTTGCTTATTCTCCGACCTTTCCTCGGTGATACAGGACTAGCGGGTGGAGAAGTCGACAATGGAGCATTTCTCTGGGTGACAGGCTGAGGGGGCCCTAAATCTTCGTAACGCGGACCTGCAACCATAGTGTCTGCCTGTTGTTGTTGCTGTACTTGAGATCCCCATAAAAGTTTCGAAGGAGACGGTGTTGGTATCATTGAAAGAAGGTCATAGAATCCCTTATGAAGTAAAGTACCGCCCGGTAAGGTAGACGAAGTCGGTTGAATGTATGAATCTGGGCTAGAATATGGCGAGTAATAGGGGTTATTGGGATACAAATCTGAAGGCCTGGCAAGAGGATAATTGTAATGCGCTGACATAGGACTCATCGAAGGGCCCATCGCTGGGGTAGCTGGTAACGGGCGACGTTGATTCTGCATGAATCGAATCGACGACCTACTCAGGCCTAGGAGATGGGAGTATGCCAGAAATGGTTTCCAAGCGAAAACGATGACGTGACAGAACGTCACTCACGTGACTGATTCTGTCACAGAATGACGGTAACCATTGCTAGTAACGCTGTGACTGTGACGTTCTCGTTTATCTGATGACTGGATCCACGCTCTTTCCGTATGCGCCGCTTTTTCCTTACCACAAAGTGCTATTAGGTCCCCAAGGCTGTCCCATCAAACAACGACATCAACACGCTCCTCTTACAGCTCCTGTACGTATTTACCCAGTTACTGCGCGACTAGCTTGACTTCAAACACTTGGTTTCTACGGACAGGGAATTTCAGAATTTGTCCCCGACCGAACAACACGAGTTTTTAATTTCACGCCTTACTATACTGATTGTCAGCGAATACCGGCCTTATGGGAACAATGATGAGATTTGTGTTTTCCGGAGCAAGAACTTTAATCTGGGTGATGATCTTTGCGAAGTCTTTCTCCATTCCCCAACAATAAGCCCTCGCTTCTATTCTTTCACGCTCTCGTCAACAAACTCTTAAAACATAGGTCGCCGCATTCAGCATCTACTTTCTGCGCCCCCTTTCTCTACTCGTGTCTTCTTACCCTTGCCCAGCAACGCTAGCTACCGCCAACCCCACCTCGTGCTGTCCTGCGCCTCGGTGTACATGCCCTCCTCGTTTTTCGCCTGTACCTGATTACACCTTGCTTCCGGCATCGCCTCGTCCAGTGTGCCGCTAAGCTGTATTTCCACCTTCACCTGTTTGCCGTGTTACAGTCACCGACACGCGTGTCTCTGAAATATATATTCAGGGCTCGCCACTTGTCTCCAGTAATTTTCTCGGCCGTCTTTTCATCTCTCTCTTCATTTTCCCTATTTCATTACTATGTCGAACCCAAGAGACGATCATTATTATCATCCTCCTGTTAGCAAATCCAACAAAACGCCTCCCTTGGGCGACTCACAGAGCAGTGGTTTTTTTCAGACTGGACAGGGTGGGCGAACTGTGCTCCCTCCTCTTTCTTCTGCTTTTCCAACCTCACATTTTCCAGGTCTGTGTCTCTCATCGGTGTCTACCACACCACGCTCAATGGCCGTTCTTTGTACAGGGCCTGTCTCATCATTCTCGAGTCCTCAATCATACACCCAACCGCGGTCTAGTCCTAGTCGTTGCGACTATAACCCCGCGGTGTATAACCAGTGGATACCTAATAACCCTCGTGAGTCGTTGTCGCCACCATTGTCCTGATTACTGATACAGACTCACATACATCGTCGCAGCTACATCAACAATGTCTTCATTTTATTACGAAACACATGATAATCGATACGAACCTCAGGATTATTACTCGAACTACACATCCCGTCCTTCCGTCACACCTTCGGAAACTCCCGTTCCCGACTCTCGAAAGTTACCTCCTCTGAATACATCATCATCTCCCCACCGCGACGAACGATGGGCCTCGAACCCCTACCCACAGACAGGCTACGGGCAAGTCGGAGGCTCGTCAGGTTCAACCGACGTTCGCTCGAGCGCTCCATACTCACATCCTTACCCGTCATATCCTACCACAAACACCGCTAATAATGCATATTCATTTGACATGACTATGGCCGATTCAAGGGGCCAACAGCTCCCTCACACCTACACCCAAACCAGTCATACGTCACCTCAGGTCTCCCCGCCTGCCTACACTCCTCCCCCTGTCTCCCCTACCACCGCATCGGATGAACCTACTATCAAGAAGAAGCGGAAACGCGCTGATGCTCAGCAGCTGAAAATCCTAAACGAGACATACGCGCGGACCCCGTTTCCTTCGACAGAGGAGCGTTTAGCATTGGCCAAGCTGCTGGACATGTCAGCAAGAAGCGTTCAGATATGGTAAGAGTCGTTTCTTGATGACATTGATTTCGTCATTCACTATTCCTTCTACTACTATAGGTTTCAAAATAAGAGACAGCAAACGAAGCAGACGAGACAATCTTCTCAGTCCCATCAGGGATACACACTCACTTCCGAGATGAGTGAAGATAGGCATAGTATGCGCAGTAGCCCATACGATCCGTCTGTGGCGCAATCGCATGTGCCCCGCTCGTCTCCAGAGGTCCATACCTCTCCGACGCTCACTCCATCTCATCGTCGCGTAGCGCGACCTCAGGAGGCCGTCCCAGTTGACCCAGGTCACTCACGCAAGCCAAATTGGCCTCGGTATTAATTCGAGAGGAGACACCACTGACGACTTGTTTCTTATTCTTTTTATTATACTCCCGCTATTTTCCACCCATCCTTATTGTTAAATCTACTGTAACGACTGACATTTTAATCTCGTGTTGTAGTCAATGCTATCATTAATCCCTCATCATTTATCTATCTTGTTCTCGTCATGTTTTGGATATTGTAGTAAATTTGTAGGTCACATACTCGTCCCTGGTAGAACGAATACACCGATCATTGGAAGTCGCGCCGGTATTCAGTTGAAAGGCTAATTTATATTTCGCTTAAGGAACAAACGTACGAGTGTCGCAATCGACATTGTATTGAATACGACACCTATCTGCCATCTCAGATTCTCAGTCCGTTGACCTGGTCGACATCACTGAACTAATCACTAAATCTGCATACATAACGATCGATAAGGTAAACATAGGTCACAGGAAGTACAACAACCGGTTTCTCTCCTGTTATAAGTTACGTATTACGTTTTCTCGAAACAAGACGACATACTCCTTCTGACCTCGTGTCCTGATTCAGGGGATTGTTGCCACTTCCAGGACTTCCCGTCCCAGCAGGCGCCATAGTCATACCTGCCGTAGGTGACGGTGTCGTTGTTACGGTGAAAGGCGGATTCTTCGCGTCTAAAGAAACCGGTGGTGGTCCGGGGATAGTGAATGTCCCAAAGTTGCTATAGATGTTGGGGAAAACGGTGTTTTTATACAACTCATTGATGTAAACCAAATCCGAATTAGACGGATAGCCTTTTCCTTGCCCTCTGACATTTAACTGGCTACAACATGATGTCAGATCTGGCAAATAAGCGGTATATCGCCGCGATGACTTACACGCAGGACGGATAGTGCTGACTTGGCGAAGAATGAAGAGCGATTCTTTACCAGAAGTCAGTCCAAATCTGCCATGGAACATTACTTGCTCACATCTCATTTCGGATGAGCTACAGAAGATCTGCATTTGAACGAAGTGACGAGTCATATCAAAGAAGGCATCTCACATATTGACCAGGCATCAAATCCGCTGGCACAGTCGAAGTCCAGGAGTTATTATCTGAGAATGTCGTTGATTCAGTACACCAGTTCATTCTGACTGCCGTATAGGCTATATATCACCTGCACGAAGCTTGTCTGCTGCCCACTGCCGGGTATTTGCGTCGTATCCGCCGGCATCAAGCTTGAACCATTGCGAACCAGCCGCAGAGAAGGTGGTGCAGTCCCCGTTGCACCTGTGTATAACACTTGAGTCATCTTTACGGAATGCGTCAGCGAGATATGCGAGATACCATGCCATATAAGTAGATACAGGTCCTTGATGGTCTATTCGCCAGCAGCGCCACTCGTAAGATAATTGGAATATTTTGCACCAAATTCGACACACCTGAAGGCCACTTCATGCGAAAAGGGTTCAATCTCAATTGAGGTTACAACCATGCGAACAGACGTACATAACTCCACTGAAAGACGACCGTAGATCCCGCATTTACTTCAGCTATTGCAGTGCTACCGCTGTTCCCGTCATGGTGGCATGGTAGGTCAGGGTCGTCTTTGGATACTGCATGTGTAAGAGTACCTTCAGCGGCTTTGTCGTCACTTCGACTGAAACACGTACCAAAACCGTCACTTTGCACCTTGCGTACAACCCTTGACGGAGGTGGAGAAAAGTACGGATCACTGAAAGGATTCCAGCCCGGGTATTCTTGGCCATCAATTAGAACGCTATGGATATATCCATGGCCTAGAACAGGAAAACTCGAAACCCATAAACAGATAAGTATCAAGAATAACGTTGAGAGTAAGCGGGAGATTTCTGCCATAATGACGGTCGCCAGCGAAGGTATCAGCAGGACTCGACATTGGGGGGCTTCATGGCTTTATGCATGCGGTGGTGGGTGACACGAGGTATGCTGAGCACGTTAGCAACGTGTTATGCATGTTATGCAAAACAAGTGCATCGTGGACTCAACGAGGTCGGAGTCCCAAAGCCCGGCATGCCGAGACCTACGTATTTACATATAGTAGTAGAGCGTGCCCTAATACAGCATAGGGAAGAGATTATGAGATCGTTACAATAGGCTATTCTATGGTAGATTGTCTAATCAAGCGTCGCTGTCAGTGTCTTCTGGTTTGGGCCCACCGTGAGTGAGCCAGTTCTGCAATTACGTTGAATGAGGACTATCTGGCACGCTGAAAAGTGATGCTCACTAGTTTTCTGATGCGCCGCCTTTCTTCTTGTGCTTTGATTTGGTTGCGGGTCAACTTTTTCTTCTTCTTGACGGGAACCGGTGCTGTCGCGGTCCCGTTCTCTTCTGCTCCACTGCCTGCGGGCGTCGCATTGGTGGAGGCTACTGGTGTCGCCATTCTGGACCTGACAGGGGTGTTCGTACCGCTTTTCTTGTCAAGGAATGCATCCTCGACAATAGCCGCTTTGCCCTTCTGTGTCATGCGACCCCCTTCAATATGCCATATCTCAGGGCCTATAAACATGGCTTTAGTCCGAGAAGCCTGATCGAATGTTAAACAATACATACAGAGTGCTGAGACAAATTCTTGGTTATGTGAAATGATGACCTGAAATGATCAAACAGTGAACAAAGGATTGCGAGTGGAGTGAACAATCCTACCACTGCACCAGCCCAGTCCCTGATGGCAACGGCTAAACCACCGAGGGCTTCGCGATCCAAAAAGTTGCTCGGCTCGTCCAGAACGCATATCTAAGTTAACAGAGGTCAATCGTCATTCCGAACAGGGTTTGGCATCCAGCACTGACCTGAGGGTTATTCCATAGACAAGCAGCTATGACGAGTTTTATTTTTTGTCCTCCAGAAAGCCCGGAAATCTCGTTATATTGCGCTATGTCTGAGGCTAACATGAGTAGTGAGTAATGCGGATCAAGCACAGATTCATACCGCCGTCCAAGCCAATGTCTTCAAGATGCTTTCGAACTATATTAGCCGCGGTGTCTCTGGTTCCTGCACCTTCCCGAGAGGACTCCAGATCATCAAACTGCTGGACAAGTTTTCCAAAACCCTTGTTTAGAAGGTCTTCTCGAGGGACCCATGTGTTGAACTTGTGGTCCAGCCCACGCCACTTGATTTCATATTGGAACGACTTCTTCAGCTTTTGACGGCCCATTATGAGCTGCCACGTATGTTCCTTTTAGCGGACTTTTAAGAGTACAATTATGGAAAGGGTCACCTCCAGCTTGCGCTTGGTACCATTTTTCCCGATCCATTCTTGGTCAAGCAATCTTTTTTCTTCGTCGGTGAGAACACGGGTGGCCTTTTCCAGAATCTCGCCTGTCATCGTGTCATCGCTATTACGGGCCTAGGGTATTCGGAATCAACTTACGGTCGTGTCCGTCCTGGAATCGCCATTGAATGTACTGAATTGGTGTTTTCTCCAGGTGGCGCTCTGCAGAGTAGTTAACACCGTTTATCAAGGAGATACGAAGTGCGCTGTACCGATATGGTGAGTGGCATGCTGAGAGACATAGCCGACTCGGAGGGCCGGATGTTTGTATACGGTCCCTTCCTGAGGGACTGTTTCACCCTGTATGGAGTTAGACACGCGCCAAAAACAATAAACGGTGCAGAGACAAACCGTCAATAGCTTGATGAGAGTACTCTTGCCTGTAAAGGTTGGGTAAGCAATTGATAAGGGAACATGAAAGACCATTACCCGCTCCGTTTGGACCAATAATGCCCACGCGACTGTGACAATCGATGAGTCGGCGGAAATGAAAGCGTTGATAGGACACGGACCTTGACAAAGACAGAGCGCAGCTGACATTGTACAGACTTGGGGGGCGGATGATCAGTCACCGGAAATGAAGATTGCGATAAACAAACCTCGGCGTAGACCTTCCGGGGTAGGTAAAGGTACAGTTGGTCATTTTCAGAATAGCTCGGGTATTGCTCCTGACTCCCATTAAGGATCCTGGGGACGGGAACGAAAATTTGACGGAAGTGGCGGCAAGCGTGTAGTATGATTTAGCTTCTGGGTGGTGAGAAACAAACTTCGACAGATTGCCGGGATAGTAGACGAGCTGAAGATACATGAGAGATATGGTGTGAGCAAGGTGATGGCAAACTGACCTTCTTCTCTTCATAATGGATGATATCGGTGGTCACATTGTCCAAGAATCTGGTGATGGTGATATGGGTTTAGAACACGTCTGGTGTGTGAGATTCATGATTCAGATTTCGTACCCTGAATCATGGCTGACGATCATGCAAGTGATCTTAGAATCCTGTAGGTACTTCTCCAGCCACTTGACAGAAGCCACATCCAGCTAAGATGGTCTGTGTGAGTACACGCAACAGGGTACGACGATCGCAGATACTCACATGGTTAGTAGGCTATGCAAGGACCAAAGAAGGGTTAATATTGGGCGGATATAATTCGGTATGAGAGCTGACCTCATCAAGCAAAAGTAGGTCAGCATTGTAGAGCATCGCGCGCGCGAGCTCGAGCTTCATTTTCCATCCTCCTGAAAGACTGCCTACAGGATGTGATTGACGCTCATCGTCAAAGCCGACGGCGAGCAATTGCTCGCGAATTTTAGATTTAGGGACCTTGAACAAGGCTTTGTCTAGTGGTCGACTCAGTGTTCAGCTCTTCTCACCATTAAACTGCCCCGTACCTGATGCAATAAAGTCTAGAATGGAAAGCGACGCGTCCTCGCCCTGCAAGGAATGCTCGACCATGACACAACGGAGCTGGTCTTGCGGGGGAAAATTCTCGACACGACCTGTAGATAGATCAGCCTCATTTCGTGGTAAACAGTACAGGACGAAATCACCTTGAGAAATTTGGCGCATCAATGTACCTAAGCGTGTGGCGTCAGCATCAGGGTTAGGGTTACGTCTCAAAGTCACTCCTCACTTTTACCACTACCATTCGTGCCCAACACTCCATATCTATGGCCACGCACTAGTTTGAGGTTTGTATGCGACAGAAGTAGGAGGGCACCATAAGCAAGCGAGAAAAGAATGTCGCAGAGAATTTCTCCTTCTTCGTCTGAGCCATTCGTGGTAGCGCCGTGCTTAGCCTTCGGAAGTAAATAAAGAGATGCACTCTTATGGAAGACTGGTGACGAACCTGGTCAATGGATAATAGATGAGAACGAACAGCTTCTGAATATGCAGTCGCTCGCTCGCTATCCCCGCCCAACCACGGAGTCATGTAAAGGCCAACACAACGCTTCCACAATTCGTTATCGTGGAACTGTCGTTTGTGAATGAGATCAGCAACAAGGGATGCCTGATACTCGATAGACCGAGATAAGAGGCTGTATTTCGGGGTAAATGGACCGTTGGGCGAATCCGTCGCATCTGTTCGGACATCTTCTGGAAGCAGAGTGAGAAGAGTCGTTTCCGCCTCCTTTGTCTGCGCAGCGACGTCTCGAGAGATAGGCGGTGGGCCGTCTCTGGAGGCTCCGGCTTTGATTAGAGTTTGAAGTGCGGCATCCGCGAATGCCCGAACTTCCGGAAAAGACGCGCCTTTTGCTATCCTGATGAAGGCGATGCGGTCAAGGATCTGTGCACCTGAAGAAAGAGAAGACCATACCTGTCTGTACCCTCTATCAAAGGGCTAAGATAGAGTGCTGCAACGTTTGGATCCCGGACTAACTTGACTAAATTGTCAATTACAACTACCGTACGCCGCTGGACTTCCATGCTGCGATCGTTGAGAGCACGGAGAAGTAGAGGGACCAGGACCGCGAGTGCCGGAGCGGTTACTTCTGCAACAAATGTGGTGGAAGAAAGGGCTTTGATACATGCGGGGACTGAATCCGGATTAGACATGCATTTCACGAGGGTAGGGATGTGTGGGGCAAGATCTGGATTGGCAAGGGTGTCGCACAACGCGGTTGCGCACTTGATAGCAGCAGAGGAAACCTTGGAAACACGAGATGCATTAGTCTGTTTGAAGTAGTTACAGACTCGCTAGACTCACCTCTGATTTAGTGTCGTGCATCGCATTCTCTACCTTAGGTAGTATTTGACCCAGCTCCTCCGCCACTTGTTCTTTAGCAGACGCAACAAAGCTGCGCATGATATCCAATGCTCCGACCTTGCTCTTCCATTTGCCACTCTCTACCACTCCAATCAACGCGTTGAAGACAATCCTGGTAGCTTGGGGTGGGAAGAGCTTGATAATTGCTTTTACAGCGGCGGTAGCAGCTAAGCGGACGACGTCGCCCTTGTCCATATATAGCTCGAATAGCAAAGGAATCGATGGAAGTAGAAGAGGAGCGGCAGGTGCGCCCAGAATGTTAGCGAAAGATTGGAATGCAATGGCAGCAGATTCTCTTTCGTAGCCTGATTTTTTGTTGGTTGCAAAGGAGTGCATGGTTTGTATGACATGACAATCTCTAAATCATCCGTCAATGAGATTCCCAGACAAATTTAGTTAGGACGCACTCTAGGGTTTGGAGACCATTTTTTGACACTTCTCTCGCAAGCCTATCCGCAGCCCCTTTGGCATCTAAGGCAATCCATTAGTGAGATATCCACATTTTAATGCAAAAAAGTGACCTGGAGCGGTAGGCGCCGTGCGAAGAGCTTCGAAGAGAGGTCCAAAGTGGGAGTCCGAGATGGCAGGCATTGTCGTAGCTGGGGACATCTATGCTGTATCGTTTGATCCGATTGAGAAGAAAAGAAAGGCAGCCAAGGGTGATAATACAAGTCTTGAGGTCACTGAAGTCTAAAGTGTGGTTATACAAAAGGAGGACCAGCGCGAGCTGAGCCTGAGCTCGAAGTAAGAGGAAGGTGTGTCTATCTATCTATCTATGCTAAAAATTTTTGGGCAGAATCCGATCCGCCATCAATTTCTATGCCGCTCGCCGCTCGTCCCAGATGCGACGAAGACTTCAAACTTTCACTAGCTTCGCTCCTTACCACCACTTTCGAATATCAAGGCCACAATTTGCTATTCATGTGAATGTTTTGAAAATTACCATAGTACTAGGTTCCCGTATATTTGAAGTCAAGAATCCTTCGGCGGAGAGGCGGTGTTCCTTGATGGCGAGCAAGCAAGTTTATCAGCAACCCAACAACATTGGGCTCTAACAGAATAATGCTCCAATACTCCAACAGCTTTCTGCATACATCTCCCCGAAACTGGAGCTGTAGTGCAGTGGATACCCTTTCCCTGACATCAAGCACAGCAAATCATTGAAATTCTCCAAATTCCTCGACTGCACACATCAGGATTACTTCACTGGCTCCGCTGCTCCGCTGCTCCGATATTAAGCGACAAGTCTATAGACGTTTTAAAGGTCAGCGTCGCGCGATGCGGACGTTACCTCAACTACCCGCCCCACCTCCCCCCGTCCCTATAAAGTAAGTTGCTGCATAAAGTGACTGTAGTCTAGACCACTCACTATACCATAGAACATGTCACTCAAACCTCAGGAGATCGCTGGCATAGTTGTTGGCCCCCTTGCCTTCTTTGCCGCTCTACTCCTTGTTTGGGTCACGATGAAGCACAGGCAACAACGCAATCGACACATCGATACCGAAAAGTTTACAGAAAAACGCTTTTCAGGATCTTCATCTGTTCCTCTCACCCAACCCGTAACTTCTGCATCGCTCTATGCCCCCTCTCTGTATGACTCCGAGTCACGGCGGACGACCTCACGGCCCGACAGCTATTCTGATACAGATTCATCTCTTTCACGCGAGCAAGATGTCGGTTCTCCCCTGGCATCCAGTGAATGTATCCGAGAAAGCTGGCAGACTACGCTCGTGGGCTCGCCTAAGGAATCCCACTACAAAACATATTCGAGCTCCAAGCGGGTAAGAGTATCCTCTCTGTGAGCCAATGAAAGCGATGTTTAATTCATTCTCAGCCTTATTCGATATGTTCTTCGGATTCCATGTCAATGTACTCCGTTGCATCGGCGCCTCGTGAGCTCCATGATTTGCTCTTTCAGGCTCGGATGTCGAAGAGCAGGGTGTCATCCTTGGTCGAATTCGACGCTAAATCTGCCTTTTCCATTGCGACCTCGACCAGCTTGGACGGATATGCCCAAGAATCATCAGCTTTCTCGGGCGAACCACGCGGTACAGCCATGCGTACGGTTAGGCCGCTACCTGAACATGGATCCGTTCCGCCAGTACCTGCCATCCCATTACACCTTAAAAACGTTAGGCCGCTACCAAGGCCGCCTCCCGTTGCCCGGAAACCAGTTCCTTATCACTCTCTCGCACGACCCGCGATTCCACCAAGGTCACAGCTACGGCCGCCCATGGAGGAAATTCGGGAGTAGAAACGACCCAGTACGACATAAAATGACAAGGACTAAATAATAAGTAATGTAACATTCAAAATATCTTTATTATCCTATGTATATCACCATCCTGTTAAAGATCATCTTCAGGATAGTCCACCTTATCGTACAGACGCAATGTCTCATTCCAGTCTCTCTTTCTTCTGCGTCTGATAGAGAAGTATTTAGCTTTACCTTCCCAGAGACCACGAGCGCGACCTTTTTCTCGACCTCCAGCTTCCACAAAGTATGTCTCCGGATCAGCTGGGAGGTCAATCTCGAGAGCGAGATCCATCACGTGGCCGTGAAGGACTTGCCTAAGCTCGTACATTTCCTTGAGCGCAGGTCTGCCGACGCGCAGCAGCCTCGCTAATGCCATGAAAGAACGTAAAGAAGACACTGCATCTTCGATCCACCGAAGGCTCATCCACATTAGAGCAGGAATCAAGACTGCGGTGATCATAGCAAATGGCAGAGTAACGAGGACGCCCAGCAGCCAAACAATGATCCCTGACAACAGGCTAAATAGAGAATTCAGCATTCGAAGGGTAAATGTAGAGAAATTGCGTACCCATAGATCAGTTTGTACTGAGCTATTTCATCAAAGACATCCCACGCTGGACCTGTCGTCTTGAAATTACGTGTGGAGTAAAAGGTCGTGGCGTAGATGGGTAACGAAAGGAGTAGACCGGGCAAAGAAAGACCGAACAGACACAACGCCCATGTCAACCGAATGACCATTCGATAAATAATGACACGTCGTGGAAGTGGCTTCCGCCTGATTCGGTCGTCTTTTATGCCCCACTTCGTGAGTTGATCTTGATAAACCTGAGTGGAGCAAGGTGGGAGTCAGCTATAGCATCAAGTGGTCAATAGTCTTCTCACCTTCAGATCATCCTTCAGTTTCTGGACTCTTTGCAAATCGAACTTTTGTTCAGTTGTGGGTTGTTCAGCTTTGAAGGCATCGAGGAAGGTCCGAACGACGCGAACGTGGTCTCCTAGACTCATCCGTGTACCAAGAGGGGCGTAGATACGCGCAGCTAGCTTGCTGATCTTAATTATTTGCCAGGAAGGGCCATCCAAGGTCCCGTGGCTAATTCGTTGATGCATCTGTGCTGTGATCGAACGAATTTCATTGAAATCCACGGGATCCAGAAGTTCAGGATTATCCTGCTTGATTATGAGGTTTTATAAAAGGGAACTGTGCTTGTACATACGTACCTTAGGTGTGAAGACCATCGGCTCATGGAATGTAACGAGCACGTCCGAGCGGAAATGCTGACGATGCCTACGCGAGAGTCAGTGCAGATACGAGCAAAACAAACATGTACGAACATGTATGTGATGGAGCAAGTGAGTATAGAGATCTTAAAGTCGGGGTCCTCCCGATTTCTAGTCATGACGTCGGACACTAGTCTAGCGACTGTAGGTTAATGTAGTCAGAAGGGCTAATAAAGCGACAGGTTGAAAAGCTTACCGCCTGTCTTAAAGGGTGCAATCGTCGGATGATATCTACTCATTCCCTCTGGGAACAAACAAACAGCATCGCCTGTTTCAAGAGCCTGGAGTGCAGGTCAACATAGATGGGGCCAAGACGGAGCAAGTTGACAGACCTTCATGAGGTGTAGCATCACCTCTGTGTTATCCACGGCCTTATCCTCGTAGTCCTTTCTCCGTTGTATCGGTACAGTCCCCGCACTCTCGATAAGCCAGCTAGTGAAAGTCTTCTTGCCGAACTGTGTAGACTTTGCTGTTAGGCGAAGCATATTGCGTTTCTGACCGCAAATCTGAGTGAAGAGGAGTATCGAGTATCGAAGGAGCATACTTTCGAAGGTATAGATGTGACGAGGAGGCTGGGGGTTGTCAGGATGCCAGCGTGATTGTATCCTCTTCTGACTACTCACAGTGCATCGGTAAGTGAGTTACTATGGTTTGCACATACAATACTATAGTAATTGAGCAAGTGCCTAAGATATAGGGGACTAAGACTCACCAAGGTATTCCATTCTCCGGTATCAAGTGAGCATTCTCGACGACGATAGTCCCATAGAAGATCTTGAGAACGAACTTGAAGAGAAGTCTGTTGACTTGACGGTAAAGTTAGGAACACGAAATAAGAGTGTGAGTCTTTGCCTTATGAGTAGATAAGACCAAGGAGTGGGTGTTGGAGACGGCTGAGGCATGCAAAAGAAGAAGAGAAGCTTAACGTTGTAAAACGAATTGGCGGCAGGCAAAGCAGCTTAGTCAGCGATCAAAGAAATTTGTGCAGCTTCAATGCAGCTGCGATATCGACACTCACAGAACGGTCCAGTGAACGTGGATAACGAGTCTGACGTCGACGACCATGGAGCAGGCCCTATCAAAAATTCGAGTTCATAAATTTTCCTCTCTTCTTCACCAAAAGGCCCCAGCAAATCTCCTCATCGCCCTGGAATCGACTCTTGACGAGCAAAAGACCGAGCGGACCCCCACGGCATATTTTGCAGCCCTTCTCACAACCCTCGATGGTACAATCCAGAAAAAAGATGTTTCGCTAAACGAAGGAGACGTGCTTCCTGCGGAGCTCTATCTGCTTGCTCTAGTATCGCCATTTGTTGCGGTACCCGTGATTCGGGCCAATCTAAACACCTTATTATCCCTCACGGCACCTCTTTTCCCTTCTCTTCTCCAACATGCACCTCCCCTTCGCTCCCAACTGACATTGTATCATGTCGTTTTCTCCGCTCTCGATCGGTCACAACTAGAAACCCATGGCATTCGCCAGGCATTTGCTACTATACTTCAATTATGTCTCGATCCCAGGCCAAAAGTCCGGAAAAAGGCCGCAGAGGTGGTAAAAGACGTGTTGTCGAAACCCCCTTCACCTCTTGCGCGGCATCCCTACGCAGACAGAGTTGCAGATTGGACAGTATCGAACCTGTCCAACACAGGCAAATCATCTGCTTCGAAAAATCCAGGAAGTGATGCTGAATCTCATATCCATGTTCTCGCCATGCTACGGCCCATCTTACCTTATATTCCGCCCTCTGTGAGTGTTCCCTTTTGTAAGTCCGTATGGGACCTAATTTTACTCTAGACATATCCTACTATCACCACGGGTCTTCTCCATCTTCCGAGGCTAGGTAACCCATACCTATCTCAATCAGCGTATTCTGTCATGTCCAACATATTCGCCTTATCCCGTGACGATAATACTTTCGATGACGGATCCATTCTTCCAGAGGTGTTGAAGACCATTCTCAATTTCCCGCCTACCAAATCGGATACCACATCGACACCTGCCTGGCTCTCTGTCCTTGGAGATGCCATGTCTGTTTTCAAGGAAATTAATCCTACTGCGTTCTCCAGCCGTGCACCGAACGTTTGGAAGACTATATGGCCTTACTTGGAATCGAACAACGGTCCAGTAAGACAGGCAGCTGCACAGTCCATCAATTCCTTGTGCCGATGCTCAGTGTCTTTGGATGAAAAGGCAGATGGGAAACTGAGCGTCGATGCCATCGTGGCGCAGATATCGAAAGCCTTCACTTCTGTTGCTTTTACAAAGGCTATACCTGAATTACTTTCCATATCTTCGTCGCTGATCGCGGACCTTCAACAAGGGGGACCTGTTTCGCAGAACCGTATAACTGCGGTCCAGCCACTTATCGTTCATATCGGCGGCCTCCGGATAGAGAAAAACTTTGAACATAAAGAAGCGGCGGACACGGTTCTCTCAACCGTCGTTCGTATTCTGGGGCCAGAGATCCTCCTCAAAATGTTACCTCTGAACCTGGAGCCTGAAAACCGGTGAGTAGCCAGACTACCATCGGGGATGGATCGAGTACTCATTGCGTATTTCTAGAAAAAGTGGGGGCGAGCCCCGCGCCTTTTTATTACCTTTGCTTGCCCAGCCTCATCCGTCATCACTGTCGCATTTTGCATCTTACTTTGTACCTCTGAGTGAACGCATGTTCGACCTCCAAAACACTGCAGAAAGCGAAGGACGCCAATCTGAGGCCAAGATGTGGAGTGTCCTGGTCAGCCAGATTTGGAACGGGTTCCCTGGATACTGTTATGGCACCGTTGACTTGAAAGAAGTATTGCCGCACCTTCTTGATTCTAGATGTTTCACTCACTTTTTCGTAGGCTCTTACGCAACAGTTCTCTCAGCTCCTTTCACAAGTCCTTTATAGCCAACCGGATCTAAGGCCACCTATTCTCCGGGGCCTAAAGGTCATGGTGGATTCAAATGTTGCTATAAAATCCGGTGATAATGATGCCATTAACCCATCGTTCATCCGCCCAGATCAGGCTGCTCGTAATCTAGACTTCCTTCGTACCCAAGCGGAGAACTGGTTGGCCGTATTGTTCAATGTGTTCGGCAGTGTCAATAGGGATTCGAGAGGATCAATGGGCGAAGTCATTGCTGCATGGGCATCCATCTCTGATGAAAACGTATGTCCCATTACAATCAATATTACAGTCTCACTCGTGCCTAATCGTTTTCTAGGCGCTGTCCCAAGCACATTCAAAGGTAGTAAATATTCTCAAAGCCGAACTTCCCAAGCTCTCAGCGGAAAAAAGCGCGAAGGCGAACGACGATGAAAGCACTGCCCTCATGGCCCTCGATCTTCTGCTGCTTCTCCTTCCTTTCCTCCCAGTCTCCGATGCAGCGGCTCTATTCCAACTCTGTTTATCTAGGGAGATCTTAACCGCCAATTCCAATGGTGTCCAAAAACGTGCCTACAAGATACTTACCAAACTGGTCGAGGGCGGGAAGATCCCGATTGAAGCTGAGAAGGTGTTACGGGAGCTCGACTCCGCAGCCGACGATCTGACCTCTGCAGCGAAGAAGGTATAAATTCTCAATATTCGTGAAAGACTGCAAATTTACATTCGGACAGGATCGTTTCAATTTACTGGCCGCGATCCTTCCTCATATGCCATCTTCGTCGTTGCATCTTATTCCTGCCATGATTCCTGAAGCCGTGTTAGGCACAAAAGAGACTTCAGACAAGGCTCGTAGTGCTGCGTTTGAACTCATTGTCGTCATGGGTAAGAAAATGAGCGAGGGAGGTGTGGTCAAAAGGAATATGATCGATGGAATGGAAGAAGACGGAGAGGATGTCCCAATGGAAGGTAATGCTCGATCAATAGACCCAGATACATCCCGTTTACCTTCTCGCCATCAGCTACTGCGAACATTGAAGAGTTCTTGAAGATGGTAGCCGGAGGCTTAGCTGGATCCACGCCTCACATGGTCAGCGCAACCATCACAGCACTTTCGAGACTAGTGTTTGATTTCAAAGGTAAGAGTACTCTCCGGTCAAATGGAGTGCGCCCTCATTTTCTCGGAACGCAGAGGAGATATCGAACAGCATGAAGAAAGAAGTCTTTACGACCCTCCTGGTGTTCCTCAACTCGGCCAACCGCGAAATCGTCAAATCAATCCTTGGATTTGTCAAACTCTCCATTCACACGTTCCCTGTCGAGATCATCCAGTCACATCTGAAAGACTTGGTCCCTTCTTTACTCAATTGGTCTCATGATCACAAAAATCACTTCAAGGTCAAGGTCAGACACATCTTCGAGAGGCTACTTCGACGTATTCCTTTCGAAGAGGTTTACTCGCACGCGGGCGAGGGAGACGTAGCTAAGGTCCTTGTAAACATCAAAAAACGGAAGGAACGTGCTAAGAGGAAGAAGGCAAGTAAGGAGGAGGAAGAGGAGGAAGATCCGGTGAGTATCTTCGAAAATCGAAACTTGATGAGTAACTGACAAAGTATCAAGGCCGCAAAAACCGCACCTGCAACGGGCGATGCCTTTGAGGATATTATCTACGGCAGCGAAAGTGAATTAGAGGACAGCGATGATGAAGCGGCACCTCGTAAAGAAACTCGAGTGAACAGGAAGGCCAAGCAACATGGTATCAGGCTCCGGATGGACGATGATGAACCGATGGACTTGTTGCAAGGCGTAGCCTCGCGTGTCACAAGTGAGTGGTCGGCTCTTAGTGTTCTTTGGCTCCAGATATTAAGACATTCGAAAAGATGCAGCAGGGAATAAGAAGCGCAAACCTGGACAGGAAGCTTCTCGATTTAAGACAGATGAAGATACCGGGAAAATGATCATCGACGGCGAAGACTCTGATGATGCGGGCGCAGGCGCAGGTTCCAAAGAGGATGTGGTCGGAACCGCATACCGTGAAGCGATCACGGGCGTTGATGGGTTCACAAGAGGCCCTAATGGACGCATCAAATTCAACAAAGACACCAAAAAACGGCGCAGGGAGAATGAGGAGTTGGAGGATGATGCTATGGATGTGGTGGAAGACAGCTCGAAGAAACAGAAGACGAAGAACCCTAAACTGGGCCAGGACTTCAAAGCCAAGGTACTGAATCACTCATTCTCAATGTCTAATGATACTGAACGTTGCCCAGAGAGCCGGAGGGGATGTCAAGAAGGGTGGTGTTGACCCTTATGCTTACGTGACGCTGTCGCAAGCTTCGAAGAAGAGTGGAGGGCGCAAAAATCGTATAGGAATAGCAGGCAAGCGATAGGTATTGAGATTACTTGTTACCTACATAGTTCATTTCTTTCGTACATATACTCAACCGCCACCTCCCCTGATCCTTTTGATTCACGGATGATTCATCCATACAACACCTGATCGTGGGGTGTACCAAAAAGTCCTTGCTGCCAACTTTGAGGCTGTCTCCATTCTTTTATGCTCGAGTCCAAACCCAATGATTTGGAAACTGCAGAGGCTAATAGATGGGCATCTGCACGATTATCACCATCCATAGCAAACATTAATAGAGCAGAAACCGGGATCTTCCAGTTCTTCGGTATTGATGACAGAAACCTTCGCGAAAGGCCACCCCCTGGAATGAATGACACTTCAGGCTGGTCCTCTGACCGCTGAAGTAACGGGGAAGTATATATTGGTATGGGTAACTCGAAGAGGCGTGAAAGGGGACTCGAGGTTGTCCCCCCGTTTGCCTGTAATTGATACACTGGGGTACTAAGTCGCATCAGAAAACGAGGCTTTATCCTGAAAAGAACGGGACACGCACTACATTTGATCATCGGTGCGATTCGATGGATCAACCCCCGAGAGAAATAAGACTCCAGCAATACTTGCTTTTTCTACGAACGTAAGGATCTGATCGATAAATTCTTGCTTCCTGGTCTGAGGATATGTCACTTTTGTAGTCTGAATTGAGAAGTATTCAAGGTACTGACCCTCAAAGGAGGTGACCTCTGCTGGAGGATCAACAACTCCGACGATTCTTGACCGTATACTACATGTCCGTGATTGGTAGTCGAAATCTGGTAAATAGGTTCGATAACTCACATTCAAAAGCAGTCGCTATTCCGGTTCCATCCTCCGAGCTTCCAACAAGAGGTATTCCGTATCTCGAGTCGAACACTGCAATGCGTACAAGTCCCAACGAAGCAATTAAGAGATCTGCAGCTAGTTGGCTGACATTGGCAGTTGATACGACTGGCTGATGGGTCCCGGTAAGATTAGATGTGCTATAACGTGTAGCCATACTCACAATAATCAGTGTCTTTCCGGCTAGAGGTATATCTGCAAGAGCGTTGAAGAAAGGCATTGAAGTACGCGTCAGAATCTTATCGCACAGCCACAGATGCTGGTTATGAGCTGCTGTGTACATAATCTGGTCACGCTATTAAATATTTGACTTCATGGACGAGCTGGACACAGTTTCTGTCGACGACTTTGATAGTCTACCAGATTCACCTGCCGAACCTGCTTTCTCGAAACCAAATCATTCCGGCATCACTCTCGTTCTTCCCTCTCTTAAATCCCTGAAAGCGGCCAATTCTTCCAAAAAGACAAAGTCGAAATCATCATCTTACCTTCGAGGCGACACTCCTCAAAAGATACCACGTCCTGTCAAATTAAAGCCATTGAAGGAGGTCTTATCAAAATTAATAGCACAAATAAAGAAGTGAGTAGAGCTCGCTGTTTTCTGTGGTGTTGATTGCTGATCGCGCTATAGAAAGGACGATTATGCCTTCTTCTTGCAGCCAGTCGATGCCAGCCAAGTTCCCGGGTACACTGATATTGTCAAGAATCCTATGGATTTCGGAACAATGTCCACAAAAGTGGCCAGAGGCAAGTATAGGTCTCTGGAAGAATTTGCGGTGTGTCTCGTTCCTGATGCAAAATGAAGAAGGCTCACATTGGTTCTAGGATGACTTTCGGCTCGTTATCAACAACGCGAAGATTTTTAACCCTCCTGGAACTATCTACTACAACGAGGCCCAACGAATAGAAACATGGGGCCTGGACCATATAGCTAAAGCTTCTGCAACAGTCATTCAATACGAGACAGACTGGAATATCGACGTCGAGAGGGATGATGACCCCAGCAACGTCAGCATCGACGAGGACGTCGACCTTATGGATGTCGATACACCTGCACCACCTGATTTGTCATCAGCTCCCCCTTCAGCATCGACTTCAAGGCGTAGTACTCGGGCTCCGTATAGGAAAGCAGCTACACCAGCGACTACCAATAATAATCCCACCTTGTCGCTCTCAGAATCTATTGATGCAGAAGGAAGACTTCCTGGGTCGAAGGACGGCTTAGGTGCATTCCCCGCTGGTTCCGATTTAGCGAAGACAATGCTTGCCTTGAAGTTGAAAGGTATCTTTCGGCACCACTCTATCTACGTCTTGATTCTGACCTTTCGCTCAGGGAAACGTTACAAGACGAAGAAGGAACGGTTACGTATCGAGAAAGAAGGACCGCCGTTACGTGCGGATGGTAGTCTTGATTACTTCGAGAGTGGGTTCCATGTCTCTAAGAATATTACTCTCTTGTCTGATATGCACATTTTCCAGTGGAAGATCCATTTACTGTCTTTACCAACTCGGTGCCCGACCCATTCGTCCCACCATATTTATCACCTCTTTATCCACCTTTATCTCAGAACTTGGCCAATGATCCGTCAATGTCGCAAACGCCACAACCGTTTGCTCAGTTTCCAACCGCTGTCAACCTACCCCCTGACCGTCCTCCTGTAGCCACGGTTCCATCAGATCCAAGCTCCAAATTTCGTTACTGGACAATACAGCGCAATGCGAATAGTCGGACACGTGCGAAGGACAGGGAAGATGAGCGCGACGAGGAGGAAGATGCAGATTGGAAAGTCCCCCGGGCGGCGCATGCAACGGATTTCGGATCTTTCGCTCGGCTTGCATCTGAGCTTGCCGAAGAAATGAAGCGGCGGGGGACGTTCAAAGACGAGGAACAGGGATCGTTCTGCATTATTAACGAAAGCTTGGATTTCGAAGCAGCAGCGAGTCGACTCAAGGCGCCACAAATAGTGAGCGCACCATTGTTGCAGAATCACTGGAGCGCTGCTCGTGCTCTCGAAGGGGACGTGTATCTTCGAGATGTAGTTTACGGTGGTGGCAGTGGCCTGGCATACATTAGGAGTGTCGCAGAATTTCTCAGTCCCGGAGTGGTTAGTCGTTCTCTGAATGTTATATCTTCACTTTTAACCGCCTATCCCTCCAGCCTGACTATGCTACTGTAGTAGGCGACAAATCTCTCCCTGAATGGGCCGAGAAGAATGTCGTAGACTTCCTAACGGGCTCTAAGCATGCGCTTCTTCGCGAAACCGCCCTCAAGCTTCCTCGTCTACCTCAAAATCCGCGCGAGATTACCGATCCAATCACGGCTCAAATATACAGATCAGTACATGTCTATCCAGCTGCTGCAAACGCCTTAGTTGCGTTACTCCAAATCCGTGCTCACAAGATCGACATGGGAGCGCTCATTAAAACACCAGAAGAGTTGTTTGCGAGTGAAGAAGCTTTGGTCGGCAAAGCTGCAAACGCTATTGACACATCCCAAGAAAGCAAGACTGTGACCGAAGTCGATCAGCTCACTCAAGGCGAGACGACAGCGACAGCGACATCATCGACCAAGTTGTTGGAAACCCCAGAAGACCTCGATCGTGTGCTGTCACAGGCCGCAAAAGCGATATTGGAAAGCAATATGAAAGTGAAGGCTGGGAGAAACCCGACTCCTGGCAAAGCGAGCGACGTTCAATCAAATCCAACCGACGCTGTCCAGGACGCGAAGCCTGCAGACGCGGCAGAGGATCCAGAACTTAGGGATATCAGGCTCAACCTTTTGGCCCTTGCTAAAAGAGCGCCCATAGATACTATCGCGCGGTTACCCAGAGATTTTGTTCCAGAGAGCATACGTCAATTAGTACCTCCTTCCGCAGCGTCCCAGACGTAGATAAATGCCTTACTCGAGTATGTTATGTTGTAAAGTAATGTGTAACACTGCATTTCCATCCCGTACAGCTTCGCGTTGTTTTGCGAAAGCGAAATTGGCTGCGGATATTTGCTGGGCGTATGAGCCCCTGAATATAATAGGAAGATCATACCTTCCAACTACCAACATGTCGCCTTTCTGTTCTTCTTTACGTCCATGTCTTGACGGTAACAAATTTCTTCTGCCCTTTTCAGAACATCGATTTAGTTAGATTCGTCGCAGAAACATTGACTGTCCGAGCTGAGGAACAACTTTCTGGCACACCGACAACTCCATTTCACGTGGATGCCGTTTCCTCCTCAGAAGCAGCTTCTCTACACGGGTGAGTTTCAGGAAGCACATTATGGGCTGTAGGAAACCAAGACCTGTGTTAGACAAAAGGCCAAAACTCCAATCATCGCTGGTTCAATATGTGGTGCTGTACTGGGGTGAGTGAATAGTGCACATGTATCCTCGTAAGGTGCTGATGACAATGTAGGCTGGCTTGGATCATTGGGCTCTTTATATACATAAGAAAACGGTACAGGAGAAAGATGAGGAAGAGAGCAGCACTCGCGGCAGGTCAGGACCCAGAGCAGACCGTCACGAAGCACAAAAGTAAAAGTGCAGAGCCAGCAGAGAAAGTCATTATTCCACGTGCGTCACGAATTGCATCGAAAGCGCGACCGTCTATACTTACTTTCATTGTCTTTCAAGCGGACCCCGCGGTTCTCCTTGGACATGGTCGTCCCGGAGAACATATATATCCAGAGTCAAAAGGCCGTCCTCCCCATAATCGCACAAGTAGTGAAGCTGCAGTCAGTCCTCCATCTACCGTTTACCCTCCAACCAGTTCTGTTCCCCAAAAGGACAGTATGAAACAGGGTGACTCGAGTCTTCACAACGCCATACCACTTAATTCATCGTCTACTTCGAACCGTTGAGATTCAGAATGCTTCGGACTATTTATTCCATATATTTTATCTTGTATTGGATGGCTATCGAAGAAACGATGATCCTAATTGTACATTTGGTACAGATGCTCTCATATTACAACCCCGGAGTTCAATATTCAATCGCAATAGGCGCCAACGCTTGCGGGCTGGACATCTCGAGCATACCTGAACAGGATGCCTCTCTTCACATTGAGATGACCGTTATCCGATGCATCCCATTCCTTTTTGCGGCGGGCTTGCTCCTCTTCATCCACACCCCAGGTGATAGTACGAGCCTCCGAATCGATGATGATAGCATCACCGTCCTTTGCATATAATGAGCCAAGGATTTATAAACTGCAAAAACGGAATTCACCTTGACCAAAGCGATTGGGCCACCTAGACGTGCTTCAGGCACGACATGACCAACGATAAATCCTCGACTGGCACCTACAAAGAGGCATTGCATCGAATGGACTATTTGAATAATAACCGTTCTGCTTGCCTGAGAATCTTCCATCGGTGATGAGAGCAGTAGAGTTACTCAAACCTGCGCCTGCAATTGCTCCGGTCGGCCCTGTTCCTATTGTAAACACGATCACAGAGCAGTCAAGATTGTGCGTACCTAACATCTACGGAATGAGGTTAACAAACAACCAAGGTTTGAGGATATAGGAAACGTACCTCTGGCATTCCGGGAGCTCCTTTCGGACCTTTGGCCAATTGTCAGCGCTCCAGCAACAACATGCATAAAACCGGGACTCTTGCCTTGATATCTGAAAATAAGTACCATGCCGGCCTTGATTTCACCGGCTTCCAATGCTGGATAAAATCCGGCAAGACTGGACTCGGCAACACATGAGCTATTGGTAGAAGGGCAGTTGATACGAAGTACCTGTCGAAACATTTGGCCACGCCCTTGGTGTATTTTAGTGCACAACAGGTTCTTGAGGAGAGTGCGTTACTCACTTCAAACCGGCTGCCCTCCTTACCGGTGATCTACAGGCCATTGAAATCCTGAGGACCAAGCAAAGCATTACGATCAACATGCACATACCTTTGCGACGGCCGATCCAGGGCAGAGATTTCCACGGAGGATCGTCAAATGTCCAGTCGGCTTAAGTGGCTCCTCCAACCTTCTAATAACATCCTGGTTTTCGAAGGAAAGCTCTTGTACATCGGCAAGATTCTCTGCTAAGGTTTTCCCGGTCACTGTCATTTGATTGCCGTCGATGAGGTCAGTGTGATTTAGTAGGTATTTCAAGATAGCTGGGATCCCGCCGACTCTGTGGACGTCCTCCATATAATATTTGCCTGAGGGCCTTTGGACGATTGGCACGACAAGAATATAGATTGTCTAGTAGAAAATACTCACTTGAGGTCAGCGAGATATGGTGTCTTGTTTGCAACATGTTGGAAATCGTCCACCGTGAGCTAAAGCAATACAGAGTCAGAAGGTTTTCACGAATACGGTGGAGTTTACCTCTATGTCAGCCGCACGAGCCATGGCGAGAAAATGTAGAACCTAGAGCAAATTTGACCACGATAGTTGCGGTCAGCCGAATAGTACCTACTGCATTAGTCGAGCCACCCTATCTCAAATTAATGAAGTACTTTTATGACGGCGAATGAGACTTACGAGCACGTTGACGACTGCGATAGCATTCAAAAACGACTGCCTTGTTAGGATGTCCCTAACATGAAGGTGATAAATTGTCGGTTCTGGCTGTATTAGCGAGATGTGCTATACCTTGGCTTCAAATCCAGTTCAAGTAGCTTTTTCAAGTACTTTGCTGCGTTGATGCACTCTTGCACCTTCGCTATTTCGGGTTGGAAGAAGACATTCGTATAGTTGAACATAACTCCATACCTGGGTCTTCGGCCGGTATACTGGAAGAGTAGGGTAAGCTCATACCCAAAGCCTCCAGGGCGGAGCTCATTGTATTTGCACTAGTGAAAACATAAGTGACATGCAGTTGTTCAACTCGGAAGTAACATACGTGTACATCCCACCGCATGCACCAGCGCCAGGGCACGCGTGTCGAACAACATCAAATCGTTCCTCATCGCTGATTTTGCCGACAGTGAAAGCACCAAAGGATTCGAACGCATCTGAGATATTCACGGGCTCGCCCTTCTTGTAGCCCATTGAAGGGCAATCTAGCAACGAGTCATGATGAACACTTCAGGAGACGTAGGATGGTCTTACCCACGTGGCGGGTACCAGCCTTGATAGTGCCGCCATAGACAATGATAGTGGGACGATTGTGCCGAGCTGCAGCCATAAAGCATCCTGGCATGTTCTTATCGCATCCCGGGACCGAGATATTGCCATCATAGTGTTGGGCCTAATCAGACAAATGTAAGTACGAGTACTGCCAAGGTAGCTGGGCAATTGACCTACCATAACCACCTAAAATCGCATGACTTCAGCGTTTGTCAAAAAGTGACATTGACCACAAAAGACAAACAGCTTCGATGGAATCTGCGATGATATCCCTACTCGGTAACCTGAATGAAAGCCGGTCACGAACATCCGGGACTGTAAACTGCAAACTGCTCACGAATAACGCATCCCTGCAGTGGGGAATCAGGGTTTGATGAGTGCGTCTCGAATGCAACATGAGAGCATTACCGTCAGTTCCCATTGTAATGGCATCGCTGGAAAGCGTGTGGGTATAAGTAGACCTCCTTGGCTATCAACGCACCTGACTCCAATGGTATTGAACAAAAACCCTACGAGGTCTTCTTCTTGACACCCTCTCTTGACGTGTTTCGCTAAATCAAGCTAGCAGCTATGTAATATATCTTTGTCTTAATGATGCTTAGTCAAGGGCGACATACAAGGTGAGAGTTGCAGGGGTTTCCTGGGTAATGCAGAAGTTATGAGTACCAGATATTCGTGAATGAGAGCAACGCCAACCTTCCCACCAGACGGGCGATATTCCAATCTGTTGAATATTTCAGTGTAATGAATGCATTCAGAGGAGTAGGACCTACCTGTGCTTTGTTCATGTCATCTTCCTGTAGTCCCACAGCATATACTATTGCATGTCCTGAGCATCGTTCAAAGAGAAGGGATCAACTATCTTACACATCGCTTGAGCTCCGCCTCGAGCCTATAAGGTTACTTTTGACTGAAAGTTTCTTTTATATGGCGATCATGTATACCTTATTCTGTGTGACTTGAGACGATATCTTGTTAAGCTTTGCGCCTTCCGAGGGCTTGGACAAAGAATGACTGCAATGCTAGCATTCAGTACCAAGGCTAGTTTTGAGTCCAACAGAGCATAGACTTACATCTGCACGTCTCCAGATGCCATACTATTTTAGCACAAGTTTGGGTGAGAAGGAAAGGGTTGAAACCTCTAGATGACCGCATAATGGAAAGTGTTTTTATGAGCGGTTGACCGGTCCGACGTGTACTCACATGTTCACAAGCAAGGATGCATTTCGTCCAATAGCATCCGCCTGATTCGCCTCCACCAGCAAGAAACCGAGAAAGCCCCATGCTATCGATGGAACACGTATAGACTGTTCAACTTTCAAGCGGCCTAAAGACTTCGAAGGTTCTAGGTACGAAGCACTTTCACAAGTCGTCATCTGGAGCTAAGTACATGGCTCGGAAATATATATTTGCCCCATCCTACGACCCGTTAAGCGTTGTATACTCATCTTCATCGGAGGTCCATATGCTGAGCTAGTCTCTGATACTTGTCGCCAAAGACCACGAACGTAGCTCATCAGGTTTAAAAAGCACTGCGCAGGGACTGTATCGGATGCCAGATGGTCTATATATATCCTTAAAAGTCGAAACCCTCTGCACGGAAAAGTTCCAGGTTGCTCTTGGCTTCTCGTTTAGCATGATCTGCCAAATCGAGTCGACCCTGAGTTGCAATGGAGATCATGAGTACTACAGAAATCCAGACAGGTCAAAAGAACGCACCATTCCGAGCAATGCGCGACGAAGCGTAAACCATAGCTGATCACTTGTCTCCCCTGCCGTGGACTGTTGAAGAGCCAGGGCGCTCAAGAAGTGTTCTGCTGCTTCTTTGTCTGCGCCGATATTGAGACCTGAAGCACGGCCTTAGAACAATTCGGCCGGTAAGGAGCAACGACATGACTCACAAGCGACACCGACATTGTAGATGGCACGGGTATAAGTGGGACGTAATTGTAATGCTTCCTTGTACGCTCCTAGCGCCTCTTCTGGTTTGTTTCCATTCGACAAGGAGGAGCCGAACCGATTCCAAAGGAGATAGTCAGCTGGACGAACGGACAGTGCAGCCTCAAAGCAGTCTTTGGCACGGTCAAAGTCAGCGTTCGTATAGAACAGGACTCCGAGAGCAATTTGGACGTCTGCGTCTACAATCCCTTGGCCATGTTGCTGTCGAGCCAGGTTCAAGAACAAGTCGATTATGCGGGTGTGGGTGTCCCAGGCTGCATTTTTGGCTATGGCTTGTGTAGTTTCTTCCGGCACGTGCACGTCTGGGTACCGCGCTCTTAGCCAACGCAATAGCATGATATGGGATGCCCTGTCGAGCCCTTCATTAGTAAAGGAGATTGCGAGCGACTGAATTGGAGTCGGTCAGAGTTCGTTGAAAATGGCGCGATTTGGACTCACCATCATGCCAGCACCCTTAGAGTCGACAGCTTCAGCGCGTCTGACACCCTCATTCAAAGCACGAATCCCAAGTTGTTCACGTTCGTCCATGTTTCTTGTTTCTCCGAGAAGAATCCAGGCTTCATATCCTCCTTCTCCCAGTTCACCTTTCTGGATGGCAGCTTCTAGAAGTAGAGCTGCCTCCGAGAGTGAACCATTCTGCTCCAGTAATGCTTTAGCTTGAGCGAGCATTGAGCTGCTAGAAGTAGATGGGTCTAGGTACTTGTTCTCCGGTTCTATCAATTGAGATTAACAATCGGTGTATCGAAGTAGACGATATGCATACCAAATGTGTATGGTTCGAGAACTGGTAGTCCGTCCTCGCCAAACTGTAGAGGTTTGTCTCCAGGGACCGTTTCTGTTATCCCTTTCTGTCCGTTTTCCCAAGCTTCTTGCATCACACTTCCATAGTCATAATCTAATTCGTCGCGCTGAGCGTTCATGAGCTGATTGAATTCGGCCTCCCATTTGGCCAAATCTTCCTTCGGTGGAGGGATCTCTGACTTTTGTAGGTGATCCCAAACCCTGATGAGATGTTAGAGCGTACAACGGAGGAAAAACGATGCTCACTTTCTGAAATCGGTACCTAATTCCCCTTCATTCAAACTAGCCGACTTCATGGCTTCCTCAATGTTGGTTACACTATCGTTTAGTTCCACGATACGCGACTGCTCCTTCTCGACCGGCGTTAGAGAGGCGGCATATTGGTCAAACGCAGCTTCAAAATCGGCCTCTCGGTTTTTGCCTTTCCCTTTGTCCAGAAGCTCGCCATTGAAATTCTGCATCATCGGAAGGCCGCCGTACATCCCACGCAGAGGGAAGCCCGTTTGAAAGTTTGATCTGTATATGGGCACTTGATGTTGGGCTGCTTGAAGAGAACTTTGAGAAGAATGACAGAAAGCGATGGCGCCATGCTCACATTCAGAAGTAATTGGGGTAGTGGGCTTTTGGAGAGCCGGGGTGTTCCCAAACTCCGCAGCCCACTGAGTTTGAGCTTGGTTCGCCTGGAAAGCTCGCATTTGTTGTTGCTGCTCCACCACCCATGCATCATTTATCTGCGGCTGAAAACTTGACATTTCACGGGCCAGTTCAGGAGGCATAGCAAATGTTCGTCCTCCATTATTGGTCTCGAAGAATTGGCGAGCAAGGGCCAGGTCTTGAGAGGTTGCGGCGGAGGAAGATGTCCCAGGAAGGTGTTGAAGCTTTGAAAAGGGCAAAGATGAATATCTGAATCGGTAAGGTGTTTTGACTACGTACTCGTGAGGTTGAAGGGCCCGCAATTCTATCCTGAAGATTGTTTACTAAGAATCCACAGCTGTGGAATGAGACGAGTACACACCTGCTGTAGACTGCGATCGCCCTCAGTGTGCTTCAATACTTGATTGAGAGGGTTTGCTGGGGCAGCGCATTCGGAACCTGAGATTAGTGACTGGAAGGACATTATGATGACAATTGCAGATGAAGATGAGAAGTGGGGTCGTTCAGAGTGCAATAGCCGGTGAAATCATGCGAATTCCTCTCGGATCCGATTCGCCGAGCGCCCCGGAGCCGGAACTGTTGTGCAAGTGTCTCCTTCATTCCACCATAATGCTCCTGTCAACGAGCAGACGCTTCTTCATTTGCAGGTCCTTCTTACGGACATATGCAACTACAAATTCTCCAAACACCCTGATCTTCATCGAGCATAGACAAGGCACAATTGAACCCGGGTCGTTGTCTGCTCTCACCGCGGCAGAGCAAATAGGTGGAAAAGTTACAGGTCTTGTCGTCGGCGGCTCGGATCAAGTCCCAGAAGTCGTCGAGAAGGTGAAAAAGTGGGTACCACTGTTTATTGTGCGGGCTTTTCTCATTTCCCCCGCGTTTCAGGCTCAAGGGGCTCACTTCCTTACTTCATTCAACTTCGGATCTCTACGCTCAGCCTATACCAGAGGCTATCTCTCCTTTATTGGAGAAAATATTATCAGAATCCCAGTACACGCACGTTGTATCTGCACCTTCCTCGTTCGCGAAGTCACTCTTGCCTCGCGTCGCCGCGAAGCTCGACGTGCCATCAGTTTCAGAAATAACATCCCTGGAGCACGATTCTTCATCCAACACCACCACATTTACCCGACCAATCTACGCCGGTAATGCCATTTCGACTGTTCGCCTGTCGTCTTCCATTCCCATCAAGTTTTTCACGGTCCGTGGAACCTCTTTTCATGCTGCACCCAGCGAGGACGGCAAGGACATTGAGGTTAAGGCAATCGAACCTGTCAACGTTCCAGACCTGGCAACTCAGCATGTCAAGACGCATCTCGCTAAATCCGATCGCCCTGACTTGAGCATTGCCAGTCGTGTTGTTTCAGGTGGACGTCCCTTGAAAAACGCTGAGACGTTTGCTGCTACCCTCTATCCTCTTGCCGATGTACTGGGAGCCGCAGTGGGGGCTTCTCGTGCCGCTGTGGATGCAGGCTACGCAGACAACTCGTTACAAGTAGGACAAACTGGTAAAGCAGTAGCACCGGAGCTGTACATCGCCCTTGGCATTTCCGGAGCCATCCAGCACCTCGCTGGCATGAAGGATTCCAAACTCATCGTCGCAGTCAATAAGGTATGATCATCGTATTTCTCGAAATAGGAACACATCGTCTCAACATTTCAAAAGGACCCCGATGCGCCAATATTCCAGGTCGCCGACGCAGGCCTTGTCGCAGATCTTTACGAAGTTGTTCCAGAATTGATCGAGAAATTGAAGCAGAAATAATTACTACGGGGTGGATCCAATAGACATAATAGGCAAATATCATTCGCAACAGCATGGATGTATCGCTGGGCTCAACACCCTAATCTTTCTATACAACGTGTTCCAGGCCATTCAGTGTATCTATAGGTCTACAAGCAAT
Source organism: Paramarasmius palmivorus (assembly GCA_037176845.1). Classification (NCBI taxonomy): domain Eukaryota; kingdom Fungi; phylum Basidiomycota; class Agaricomycetes; order Agaricales; family Marasmiaceae; genus Paramarasmius; species Paramarasmius palmivorus. Next base: position 19,432 of record JAYKXP010000052.1, on the reverse strand, counting down.
GTGATCACAGACGAAGTCCGTCATGGTCCCCATTCACACCTGCCACCTGTATTTCGTGGACGCTCTTCAGACCCACTGACCCCAGGATCTTGCCTACGCCCTCTTTCTTCACTGCCTCTAATTCCTCTTCGCTCTTTACTAAGAGCATTCCAGCGTAGCCCAGTGAATTTATACTCAATATACCTCCGGTTGACGATAAAGTATAATTTTCGCCTTTACGAGGGAAAATATACTGCGCAAGCGGAAACATGATCAGCCAGAAAGCTAAGCACATGCCAGCATGAGAGCGCACCAAATGCTCTAGAGTCAGTATAACATTGTAAGACGCCTTCCCCGCCGGGTAGTCTGGATCGTGTCTTATGGTAGAGATAGCAAGATCCAGAAGAGAAATGAATGCATTCGTCAAGGTGCGCTCATATTCTTCTGGCTTTGAGGATGCAAGCCTAGATGGGAATCGATAGACGTGGTTCGCGTATGGCAGACTGTTGATAGAGAAAGGCTTGTCTGTGAACTTACGGTCAGTATCAGAGAACTAGGAGATGACGCTGACGCTGACCGGGGTTCTCGAGCTTGACATTCCTTGCGAGGGCTTCAATTGGAGGTCCATCTTCGTTCTCTAGCGGGATGAATTGAAGATGTTTGTGTGGCTGAGACGCGCCGGACAGATCCCCACAGTTATAAATGCAAATCATGTTTTTGCGAGCCTTGCTGGCCGCTACTAGCAAGGCATACGAATGCTTAAGATCTGAGGGCGTTGGAGGTGACGATTGTGAGCGAAACTCTGAAGACACGTTCAGTGTTGTGATTGAAGTTCGCAGAAGAGATTCTCTAAAACCTTTCGTCACTACTAGAAAGTGCTCGGCAACTACTGCATATTTATTCAACTAGAGTCGCAGAGTATCGTCAACACATCCTCTATCCGAACCCATAAAGACGCACCAGAACGACATAATCTTCCTCTAGATATCCCACAAACAGGCCCGCGTTATACGGAGGAGAAAATGGGTCCTTCGATTTCTCAGCACCATTCTCTACAGCCTTGGCTATAACATCGACATTCTCGTCGAAGTGCGGAGTTGGTAGATGGGGTTTCCTCTGGAGTGCAGGGCAAAGCCTAATCTCGTACTGATAGATTTAATAGTACGATGTCAGACATGCACTCTGGCTGAAGATAGAAGATCAATCACTTCTACACCAGATTCTAGATAATGGTGGATGCTTGAAGGGAAAAAGAACAAGTCGCCAGAGGCCAGGGCCTTCTCGTAGAAAGAGGGGATCTTGTCGATGATTTCTCGCGGGAGCATGGTGTCAAGGTTGGCGGTAAGATACTGGATAGAGAAAAAGTCAGCTCCTCAAGCACACTTAAAAATATCGAACTTCGACATATTCGCAGGGCGCGCAGCTATCTACATCTCACACTCGACTCGTTTTACACAGAATCGCACCGGGTTCGCACAGAATGGTAGACCGGATCCTGAGCACAGCTCAAATTCAAGTTATTCAAAGCGCAGAAACATGGATATAGGTAGTGTACAGGAGCGTCCATGAAACCGCGAATGACTTGTTCTTCTCTCTTAACAAAGGAATGGATAATGGACAAGTCCACTATTTCAAGCGCCCCTCTCACCACACCAATAGCAAAAGTCGTGAAGACTGCAAGAGTCGAAAGGTAATCCGTTGATCAAGCCTTTCCTCCCCTGCCCTTGTTCTCCTTCGCCTCCTCCATTTGTTCTCCAGATAGTTGTGCACGAGTATACGCCCCTGCCGCAATGACACCATAGATCCCAGCATTAGTTCCCTATTATGTGTCGTTAGTGAATGAATAGCTATGCCAACACATGAGCAAACGTACCTGGTAAAACAAAAAACATAGGAAGGACTGGAACAGTAACCCCACAATTTTTGGTGCGAAACTTCGATGAATTGCGGTGCCTTTCAGCTGCGGAAGGGGATATTCCAGAGCGATCATGATAAAGCCGACTACCATCGCAAAGATCTGGACAATTGGGTTCTTCACGATAAGGGTAATAAAGACCTGGGCGCCGGCGGAGGGTCTGGATTGGAAGTCAGGTAAAGGTATAAAATGAATGGACATTTTGAACGCACTGGAGACCTCCGGGATCACGTAGAGTGCCTCCAACAAAGTCCCAAAAGAATTTGCGGAAGAACAAGCCATAGAATGCTGACCATACAGCATCTGTGCGGGGTTAGCGTCCTTGAGAGTGCAAAGTGCCCATATCTGACTCACAGACACTGGCAGTCATAGAGACAAAGTGCGCAAAGTCATGCCACATAAGTTTGCCCATCGTGTTGGATATCAATGAAGTTGCGTTGGTAAGAGGAGCCTGCTCGAATTGATGTACAAGGTCGAGTGAAAGGTTTGCTTGACGAAAGAAAGAAGGACAGCCGAGAAATGAGCAATAAACGAGCGCAGCTCAGAAAAAGAGAAGAAAGGGATCCAAAGGGTGGTGGAAGTCAAGGAGGAGATGACAAGGGGCTTTTGTTGGCACTCGCTCACTGCCTCACAACGGTAAACAGGAGCATTCCAGACTTTTGGCATTGATCTCATCTCGAAAATGTCAAATAACAGGAATTTACTCCGATTTGTACATAAAGATCCAGTGATTCAGTATAAATAACCCAAATGAAGGTATGGTCAGTGATAAATTATGTTACTAGGTCCAAAGGAGGAGGAGGCCTTGGCCTTATGGGTGTGTCCTACATTTTGGTTCATCAGCATCACTCACACACCAGTGCTTCGGGTCGACACTTACTGATGCCGGTGAAACTGAACGGGTGCTTGAGGGCGGTTTAGGAACACCAAGCTTTATCACATCTGACGACGTGCCAGAGGAACCACTGGTCGCCCGAGAATGATTTGGCTTGCTAGGTTGCAGGGACGCGCCATAGTAGCTCGGGGCGATGGAGTGCTTTGAGAACCTGGATTTTCCGATGATTGGCGGAGGAAAATTAAATGCCGATTCGGTCATGTCAGTCTGCTGGAACGGAAGGACAGGGGTGACTGGTGATGGAATAGGTCTTTGCTTTCGTCGACGGCGTAGGACAAAGAACGCCACCAGGAGTAGCAAAGATAGAAGCGCTACGCTGCCTCCAACAGCAGCCCCAATGATCGTCGTCTTGGGGATGGTTCGAACAGATTGAGAACTGTTTGTGGAAGCGAGTAAGTAAATCTGTCAAAGCCATAGTCGGACAAGCTTACTCAGGCCCCGTTTCAGTACTAGTACCGCCGCCAGCGTCACCGCCATCAAAGGAATATACGACGAAGGCGTCCACGTCGATAAAGGGACGGGTACTATTTTCAATATCCGAGATCACCGATATGGTATGTGTTCCTTCGCCTAAGTTATCAGCGAAGTACTACGTACAACGGCCATGAGACAGTAACCAACGGACGTTTTCACAAGGACTTACCAAGAGCACCTGGGGGTGGAGAGCAGCAGCAGCGCCTGGTCCCGAACCAGCTGAAAAGGTGTCCGTTTGTCCGTTGAGGGTAACGCGCATGCTAGCATGGTCATCCGACACTGTTCCATATACTGCTATCGCACTGCCGCTAAAAGATAATAAAGCGCTGGCACCATTCGTACTGGAAAAGCTGCAAGCGACAATCTGGTCATCCATCGATGAAAACCTCGAATCATATGGCTACTTACTGGAGCGTCTTGTTCATGAAAGCCTCTCCAGTATTAGTTCGCCATCCTCCTAGTGGTTCGTAGACGATTCTGGGGTCTGTATCGTCGATGACAGAGGGTGTGACAGTGGCTCTGAAATGCATTTGAGCAGAGTACTCTAGAGCACTGTAATGACGATCGTGTGACGCACCCAGGGAGCCCGTCCTCATGTTGGACATCCATGTAGTCGATATTAATATCGTTTGTACCCTCACTAGTAACCACAACGGTGTGTCGTTCGTTCTTCAAATCCTGCACAGAAGCCAACAGCTTCTTCGGTGCACTAACGGTCGCAGCGGAACTACTGGTATCGACTTTTTGCCCGTCTACGGTCACAGTGAAAGTTCCAAAGTTCGGTTTGTCGGAACCATAGATGAATATGCCAGTACCTGCACGAAAGTCAGCGGAAAGCCAATAACTATTGTAACAGGTTGGGTAATTCCACCATTAAAGTCTACTGTCGCCTGAGCACCTCGCTCCCGTGTGGTTCGTATGGATCTTCCGGAATAAGACTGTATTTTGACGTGGCGTTAACCTTCGTAGAAAAATGAAGTAGACACTTACTGCAATCGAGGGGTCGCTGGGGTCAGAGTCCGCCCATGACCCAGGAGGGGAATAATTAACTAAAGGAGAGCTGTCTTCAACTGTGAAAAGGTGATTCAAGCTCGATATCGCGGCGCAAGAGCAGTAGCACTCACCGGTGACATTGAAGGCAGCCATCCGGAGGTATACAATACCTGCAGACGCAAAAAGAGAGGACACTATGGGTTGTGAACACAAACTTGAATGCTGCCGGCAGGACAGGGCTCGAATGTCGTTGAAATGCTACAGTGCTTGTGTGTGATCCCCTGCTGGCAGTAGCATCTGATATCATTGACAGCAATCACTCTCTGACTAGCATGGACAGGGTGGGGGAAAATGATGAAAATGAATGGTCGTCGCGGGCTTGGTGTTTATGAGGCAGTGACCATGATGAGTTGGCAAGGGACAGACGTCCCAAGGAAAAATTGATGTTCACCTGTGATTTCTGTGCGGATGAGATATCGCTGATTGAAGTTATGTAGCAAGAGGGAAGGAGGATTCGATATAAATTTTGTAGTCGGGTATTGGTGTGGACTGGATGTTGATATGGGGTCGTGACTTAACCTTGAAAATTTCCGCTTTGAACTGTTACCAAAACCTCTTCGCTCAAACTTCACAGCGACGATTGTAGATGCCTCCTAAGGCACTTACAAAATCGTCGAAACCCTCGACTTCAACTTCAAGAGCTATAGTAAAGAAAGGTCCACGAGATATCACGAAGAGTGGGAAGCGTGCCGATGGTACCTCTGTTGTGAGACCCACCACAGAACGCGCTCTCATTCTCCGTAACGGAAAATATGGCGCTAGAGGCACTGGAGAGCTCGTATTGACAACAAAGTTGACGGGAAGAGAGAAACTAGATCTTCTGGCTGGTCAGTTATAATCTCTGTTCTGTCTTGTACTCATATTCATTTTTTTCTACTCAGAGGATCTCGTTGAAAAGGCACAAAAGTCCCTCAGAGCACCATTCCGCATTGAAGATTGTGTTAACATCGCGATTTCACAGTTCAATAGTGAGTGGCGCGTTTTCTACAGCATTGGAATAGGGTTGATAGTCGACATACGCAGGTGCTATGGACGATGTTAGAGGCCTCAAGGACCCCGATCTTTTCTATGGACTCATCCACGACGAAATCAAAGCACGTACACTCCCAAATAAGAAAGAAAACCAAGATCCAACCCGCAATCCAACCTACATCGCTTCAATCATCTCGACCAGGTAGCGTACACACGTGCTGACGCGCTCCTGTTAGGCTCAACCCGTTTTCATTCTTGCAGGATACACAACGCCTACATGCTTGCTTCTGCTTGGAAACTCGTAGCAGACGGTCTCTGCGAGTTGCAGGCCGACGGGTTGTCAGATGAACAGATCGTACAACAGCTGAAATCCAAGGAAGACCTGAGATCTCGCTACCTTGTCCTGTACGACATGGTCAATATCGTTACCGACCTTCTCCAGTCCAAATTTGCCGTGCTTGCGAAGACGACACGTGAGCGATCCTCTCTTGCTTCTCGCAATTATCGACTGACGTTAATTTCTTAATGCCTAGCTCATTACGCTCGTTACTTTAAGGAAAAGGAGGGTGAGTCTGGTGAAAAGGAGACCATCTTTGACTGGCAAGAAGTTCGAGAAGCATGCCGATCCTTCCTCGATTCCATTGTCGTTGAGCTATGTTTCCCAAGAGCCCCATACCCCAAGGCAATTCTTTACCAAATCTTGCATGATGCTGTCGATGAAGCACCTAAAGAAGCTCGACGTTTCCCTCAGGCCCTTTGGGACGCTGTTGGTGATCTCTCCGTAAGTTCAGACATCATACTACATTCGACCTCTAAATTAAATCCACCTTGCAGTGGGTCGTCCAACTGCAAACGAATCTTGAGACACCCCTGCTGCACCCTGACGCGAAGGATATCGTTAACCAGCCTCGCGAAATGCCTGCTGAATTTCAGGATTGGGTTGATGCTCAACTGTACTCGGAAGTTGCAGCGCAGAAATCTGCCAGCTTCAAAGATCATATCTTCCCACTCGAAAGGACCAAGAAGGCTGAGGTCTTGAATAACATGTGGAAGACAGTCAATCTGGTTTGTTTTCTTCAGACTACCGTTGAATCGTCGATTTACGATCTCTCGTAGAATTACAAGAATGCGTCTGGAAGAACTATTGATAACCTATGGGGTCTCAAGGCTGCCATGAAGCCTACCCCAAGCTGGCATACTTATCATATCACTGGTCTTGCTGGCGAATTCGAGTCCGACGACGAAGGCGACTCTGGAGCTGCTCGGCCTGCTGGAAAGAAAGGAAAGAAGAAACCACTTGCTATTGAGCCGGCTTACGACAGCGATGATTCCATGCCTCCTCTCCAGGATGTATCCGATACTGATGATGATTGGAGTGACAGTGACGACAGTATGGATGATTCTAACGACGACGGAGACGACGAGAGTGGCTATGATACCGACGAGGAGGATGAACTGCGCGAAATGCTTCGCGAGGCGATGGATACTGTCCATGATGCCGAGTGGTCGAATGCAAGAGGCGAATCAGAGGACACTCAAGAAGAGTACAAAGGGAATCCCTTCCTGAAGCTACTCTCTTCGCTGCGAGGTGAGTATAGACGACCTTTTGTCAAGCACCACTACTTACATTTCATTTAGGACGTATGTTCCAATCCAGCTCTCAGCTGAAGACCAGTAGTGCTGCCGGCAAAAAGGCACCACCTCCAAAGCCGTCAGATGGACTGGACGTTCTCGACGAGGAAGACGAGGAAGATGAAACGAAGACCAAGAAGAAGAAAAAGAAGAAGCCTAAGAAGAAGAAAAAGAAAGCTGCTGGTGCCGGCGCGGCCAAAGATGACGAGGGTAAGGACGAGTCCGAAGATGAAGCACCTACTTCTCCTGTCCCTGCTCCAGCCCCTGCTCCTGCTCCGGCTGCCACACCGGCATCCCCTACACCCGCCAAGGCAAAGGCGAAAACGCCTGCCTCTCCTGCGAAACCAAAACCTCAGACCACTTCTCAGGCATCTGCTTCGGCTTCGACATTCTCGTTGCCTATTTCACAGACGACTGCAGAGTCTGCAAGATCCTACATCAAGTCTGAGAACCTGGACGCGCCCAAGACCAAAGTCAAATCACGACCCGACCATGCTTCAGTTTTCTCCAATATCAAACCTAAGGGGGTTTTGGCTCGTTTAGGCGTCGGCAAAGAGCAAGAGGAGACCCCACATGAAAAGAAGGAGAAACGGAACTTCTTCGCCAGTCTTCGTAGGAAGACTCGAGGTTACATGCATCAGATTTTGCATACCGCTGAGGACGAGACTAAGGGTAGTGCGGGAATGAAGTGGGACACCTTTGTGAAGGTAAAAACCTTATTCAACATATCACTCATTGAATACTAATCACATTCCCACAGGTCATGGAGGATGTGGGTTTTGATGTTGATCCATCCACTGCGGGATCTAGTGTCAAGTTCACTCCGAGGAACTCCAAAGATAACGTGTGTATGTTCCAGCGCAAGATATACGAGATCTAACTTCCTTCTTTCCAAAGCCTATCTCTTTCCACAAACGTGAGTTTGTCGAGTCTGAACAACATATGATCGTTCTCATCATTTCTTATCTAGCACACCCGGATAGTACTATCACTCCGGTGATGTTGAAACAGTTCAGCAAAAGGCTTCGGGATCACTACGGCTGGAGTCCCGAAGACCTTGAATAGAGTTCATCAGTGCACACTAACCCCGTTGAATGCCAAGTAAGTGGGTCACAAAGTCGAGTTTGTTAAGCACTGATCGATTCAGTGTTCTCCCAGTGAAACCACCTTTATATTATTGAAAATTGTATCCTTCTACGCTGAATTTTCTTGTTCGAATAGTACTCACATATCTTGTTACCTCGCATGTAGCTCAAATCATTGCGGGTTTGAAATCATTTTCTTGTACAAATTAAATAAGATCAATACAATGCCTTCATGAATCTAACACGTGTCAAACCCCGATATCTATACGACGAATGCTCCGTTAACCATTATGTTTTGTCCGTTCACTAGTGTGGTAGGCAATGAGCAAACGACCAGGAATCTTGACTGAAATTGAAACTCACCCCAACCGGCTTCAGGGCCCGACAAAAAGGCCACTATTGGCGCGATCTCATCTGGCTGACCAAGACGTTTCGAAGGGTTGAGACCAGCGATGAATTGTATGACCTGTTCGGGCTTTCCTGCTCTGAAGAGAGGTGTGTCGACTGGCCCAGGTGACACGGTGTTCACAGTAATACCACGACCACCGAGATCTTTGGCGAGGACTCGTGCTAGTTGCTCGACAGCAGCTTTAGAGGCAACGTAAACGAGAGCGTTGGGAAGAACGCCGGACGCCTTGGTCAACGATGTCGAGAAGAAGATAATGCGACCACCTGAGGATCAACTGATCAGAAAAGCCCTCGGGAGTAAGCAAATTGGCCATACCAGATGGAAGCAAAGGGACAGCAGCCTTTGTCAAAAACAAGGGGCCCTTAACGTTAATGTTCATGTGATCGTCGTAGAATTGCTCATCGACATCAGCAAGAACTTTGCTTCCCATGATCCCTGCGTTGAGCACCAAGATATCGACTTTGCCGAGTTGCTTTACAGTCTCGTCAAGGAGTTTCTTTCCCCCCTCTACGCTTGACACATCTGCCTGAATGGCCACAGCCTTGCCTGGGCCCTTGGAGTTGATGCCATTGACTACCTCATTGGCAGCATCGGCGTTGGACACATAGTTCACAATGACAGTAGCCCCGTCCTGGTAGTCAACAAAAGTTAGGAATTGATCTATTGAGAGGATCGTGAACACGTACCTGAGCAAGTCGTCGGGCGATGGAAGCGCCGATAGAGCGAGAAGAGCCAGTGACAATAGCGACTTTGCCTGACAATGGAGTAGACATGTTGTATGAATGTGTTGAGGAGATCGAATGAGGAAGAAGGTGTGGATGTTGTTTGAATCAGGTCTGGACTAGAGTGCCTTTATACTGTTGGATTCGGAGTACGGTGGATTCGGAGGTGGGTCGGGTTTAAGAGACCCATTAAACATCGATGATCACGGGTTTGAGCTTCGGAGTACGTTTTGATAGTGATTACAATCACTGAATTGAGCACATCTCGGTATATTGTGATTGAATCGACCACTTGAAGTAGTGGACAGCTCTAGAAGACGGGCCAAGGACGAGCCGTGGGTGTGTATGTACTAAATCGATAAGATGTGACCTCAGCGCTACAGTGACAGGGGTGTTCTGCCATATGACTTTAATGAGGAACAAGTATAGAAGACACGATGAACGAAGTTGAAAGAGACTGTTGAGGGGACAGAATTCGACCTACCATTCAAAGCAACAAATCGTTCACGTGACTCGCATTACGGCACGAAAATTTCCTCTGTAGCTGAGTTTGATGGGCGCATCATTTCGACTTTGAACTCGCACATGCCTTTCCTGCCTAGACAACCACAGAGTCCGCTTCTACTTTCCTTCACGGAGTACGCCTTATCGTCATGTCGGAGTTTTGATAGCCCTGAAGCTGGAAGGATCTAGTGTGAGTTGTTTCACTTTCACGCCAACTGCTCAAACTTTCAACGTCCAAGTCTTGACCCCCTCTTCACGTCAGATTTAGGTCATTGCCCTGACAATCATTTCCGGTGTTGCCACTATCATCTACCGTGATCTTGGTTGTCATCGCGCTTAGTTCAAGTCCACCGGAGCTCCTGTGGGGTTTCGCTGATACCAAGCCTCGTCGCAGACGCGGCTGCATGTTTGCCTTATTCTCGAAAATAGTCACAAGTTCACCCGACGCGAAGGAACTCCGGCACAGAGCGCATCGCGTCGACTTGTTCTTCAGCAACAGGTTGCGGGATCAAGTGGTGCACCGATAATGCATGTTCGACAATCATATATCTATGGGCCAAATTTCTCTGTCACTCCAGCAAGCAATCCATCGTCACAACAGCAATGGCCTCCACCACCGCATTCGTCAGTGTTCCCGTCTTCGCAGGTCACGGTACAACCGCTATGGCCGCGTCTTCTACTCGTGAACAAGCTGTTGTTGACGCTTCTCATCCATCTGGTGCTTTGCTTCTCAGCTCGTTCCATCGTACTTTCCTTCGCGAACGCGCTTTGCTCTCATCAGCAGAGCAGGAGCAATTGGCTCTCCCCGAATTTTCTACTCCACAAGAATTCCTTTCCATCATCAGCGAGCAGCCACTCGGCAATTCTCTCCAGTCCAACCTTTCCCTGTTCCTTGTACAGGCACTTAGATACCTCGCTCATGTTGAGGCAGGGGCTACAACGGACACACTCAGTCCCTTCACCGAATTCTTGGCCAACAATTTGGACCACAACGTGGGTGTGGCTGGCTTCTCCTCAGGAATTTTGCCTGCCTGCGTCGTGGCATGCTCTCAGGATAGTTTATCCTTCATCAAGCATGCCGTAGAGGTTTTCCGCTTTGCCTTTTGGCTGGGACTTAGATGCCAGCAGTATCAGCTGAATGCAACCAGCGAGTTCACTGATTCTCAGAAAGGGACGCGTCAGTTCTGGAGTAGAGTGGTTATGGGACAAACCGAATCCGACATTAGAGCCGCAATAGACGTTTTTACAACACAGGTACGCTAGTTGCTTATCCTTTTTGACACTTCATTGACACAAACACTCTTTTTAGAATCCTTCTCTTCCACAGATTTATATCACTGCTACCAGTGACGACACGACATTCACGGTTTCCGGCCGTCCGGACGTCTTGTCCGCTTTCATAGAGACCCTACCTTCTACTTCACGAATCTTTAATTTGACGGTGGATACCTTATATCACTCTCCGTGCCACCAGGGGGGCCTGCGAGAACAGGTTCTCGCTGATGTTGCTCGACGTGGCATCGAATTCCCTACTCTAGACCATCTAATTTATCCCCTTCGTTCCACTTTCAGTGGCGAGCTCGTCAACGATTCCGAAAATGGCACGTCCCTGGTTGAAACCATTCTCGATATGATCGTGGTTCAGCCGGTCAACTGGCATTTGGTCACAGATGCTTTGTCAAAGGCTTCACCGACTGATGTTCCTGTTCGACTCTTGAACTTTGGACCTGGAACAGGGCTTACCCGTTCAATGGCCAAGGCATTCCGCAAGGACACCACTTCTACTGTCGACTTGACTTCGGAGTCTGCAGCTAAGCGCCCGGAGGGTGCAGCTACCGACGGACAGGCTCCCATTGCCATCGTCGGTATGGCATTGAACATGCCCGGTGCCCCGAACGTCGCCAAACTGTGGGAGGTTCTCGAACAGGGTATTAATACCATATCTGAGGTATGTCATACATTTTGACATGCTTAGGAATTACAACTGATTGATTATTCCAGGTTCCATCTGAACGCTTCAACATCTCCGATTACAACAACCCTAACGATCCTTCTTCCAAGAGGGCTATGAAAGCTCATACTGGGAACTTCATCGCTGATGCCAGTCTGTTCGATGCCAAGTTCTTCCGCATTTCTCCTCGTGAAGCAAAGAGCATGGATCCTCAGCAGCGCATCCTGCTTCAAACCGCATACGAGGCATTGGAGAATGCTGGATATGTGCCTAATGCTACGCCAACTTTCCAGAAAGATACTTTTGGTTGTTATGTCGGTGTTGCAACAGACGATTATGTCCAGAACCTCAGAGATGAAATTGACGTCTACTACAGTACTGGTAAGCAGCTTGGTATATCTAATGAATTGATTATCATACTGACGTTGTCTCACAGGTACACTCCGTGCATTCCTGAGTGGACGCATTTCATATGCCATGGGTTTCAGTGGACCGTCAGTTGTCATTGACACAGCCTGCTCTTCGTCTTGTGTTTCCGTCTACCAAGCTTGCCGAGCACTCTCAAACGGAGATTGTAACGCAGCTGTTGCCGGTGGTGTTAATGTTATTGCGAGCCCAGACGTACGTTTTTGACCCTCTTTGTTCCCTCGACACTGAATTGACTATGATGCATAGATGATGCTCGGCTTGGACAGAGCACACTTCTTGAGTCCTACCGGCCAATGCAAACCGTTCGACTCGTCTGCTGATGGTTACTCCCGTTCCGAAGGATGTGGCTTATTTGTTCTCAAGCGCCTCTCGGACGCCGTCGCGGAAAATGACAATATTCTCGGAGTCATTCGTGGAGTCGAGGTCAACCAATCAGGAAACGCACATTCTATTACCCATCCTCACGCCCCTACCCAAGTCAAGTTGTTTGAGAGGCTGCTGGAGAAGACTGGTATCGACAGACATCGTATCAATGTCATCGAAGCGCATGGTAAGGCGTGCCTTGCAATCTTTTCACATCCATTGCTAATTGATGTGCCCAGGTACCGGAACCCAAGCTGGGGATCCCAATGAACTCGAAAGCATTCGCAAGACTTTTGCTACGGGTCGTCCCAAGTCCAACCCTCTTCATATCACTTCGGTCAAAGCCAACATCGGGCACCTCGAAGCAGCTAGTGGATCCGCAGGCCTGGCTAAGCTCCTTCTCATGCTTCGCTACCGGACCATTCCTCGTCTCATTTCCCTGAAGAACCTCAATCCTCTCATTGCGCCCCTTGCCTCCGACAATACAGCCATCGACACTGTCCAGTGCGAATGGAGCCCTTCTGAGCCCGGGCTGCCTCGACTTGCGATGCTCAACAACTTTGGCGCTGCTGGCTCCAACGGAGCGGTACTCCTAGAGGAATACATACCCCCTCCTAGTGATGATACCACTGTCGCGTCGATTGCGCTGCCATTCGGCCTGTCCGCCAAAGATGCGGGTGCTCTCGATCAGCTCCGCCAGCGCTATATCGAATATCTTAGGAAGCCCGAGAGCGGGGAAACCAGTCTTCCCAACATCGCATACACCATGACAGCGCGTCGCCAGATTTACCCATTCCGTATGGCAGTCACGGCGTCTACTCGCCAGGAGCTCATTGAGAAATTGCAACAGGCAGCTCCTGTTCAAGCGAAGGATTCGGATGCTGAAGTGGCATTCGTATTCTCTGGCCAGGGTGGACAATATTTGGGCATGGGTGCAGCACTCTATGAGACATGCCCCGTGTTCAAGAAGCATATTGACGAGTGCCGTTCGATGCTGCTCTGTTTAGGCTTCGGAGACATCTTATCCATCATCTTGTCACCGGGAGAGGGAAGTGGGTTAAGTGCCGAGGATGAATTGGAAGTGTACCAGACTGCCGTATTCTCTCTGGAGTATTCGCTTGCACAAATGTGGATGTCCTGGGGACTTTCACCTGTGGCAGTCGTAGGACACAGGTATGTGATCATTGTTGTTGAGCTTAAACGTGCCTAATGAATTGTTTCATCCACAGCTTGGGAGAATATGCCGCCCTGGTAGTAGCAGGCGTACTGAGCCTTCGCAGTGCACTTTATGTGATTGCATCACGAGTGCGCCTCATGCTCCGCAAATGCGAGATGAATACCACGGGAATGATCGCTATCAACAATGGCCCCGCTGAAGTCCAGAAGATACTGGATTCCTCTCCGGCATTTGAGGCGCTCAGCATTGCATGTTACAATAGTGTTTCAGACTGCGTCGCCGCTGGACCCATACCCCAGTTAAAGGCATTGAAGTCCCATTTAGACGAGGAGATCCGTTGCAAGAGTACAATTCTGAATGTTCCATTCGGATACCACTCTGCCGCAATGAAGCCACTCGTGGATGATCTCAATACGGTGCTGCAAACGGTCAAACTCAACCCTCCATCTATTCCTGTGGTTTCCAATGTGTTTGGCAATGTGGTCGAGCCTGGGGATGCAAGCGTCTTCACCTCGACATACTTCTCCCGTCACTGTGCCGAGCCTGTCAAATTTTCGGATGGCTTCGCGATGTTACTGGCACACGCCGAATTAGCTGCCAGCGTCTGGATTGAAGTTGGACCTCATCCAACTACTCTTCCCATGATAAAGGCTTGCCCCACTTTGCCAAAGGATACTCGGCTCCTCCCGTCCCTGAGGAAGAACCAGGATCCTTGGGTCACTTTGACCACCTCCTTGAGTACCCTTTATGCAGAGAAATCGGACGTTACGTGGAGAAACGTTTTCAGCCATTTCAACAATGTCGGTTGTGTGGATCTGCCATCGTACCCCTTCACAAATGTCAAATACTGGGTTGACTTCAAGGAGAGCAAGGGCAGTGTCCAGACCATCAAGTCTGCTCCAACTCAACAGCCCGTGGATGCTATTGAAGGATTGTCCCTTTTGCGTTCTTGGGTACAGCGCCCATCAGCTGCAAATGGAAACGTGGCAATTGTCGAAGTTCCCATTAGTGCTCTTGCCAAGCTTATTAGCGGTCATCAAGTTGGTGAACACCCTCTTTGCCCCGCGTCTGTTTATCACGAACTCGCAATGGCAGCAGTCAAGCTGTCTACGCCCGCTAAAGCAGAGCATTACATCGCCTTAAGGGATATCGACTACGCTAAGCCTTTGGTCTATGCCGAACAGGACACCAGAAGCATCAGGACGGTCGTCTCTCTTCCCGATGGCACATGGAAGGTGACCTCATTGGGCAACGAGGAAAGCGTACATTGCACCGGAAAATTCTCTTGGGACAGTGTATCAAAGGCTTCACTCAAATTCCAGCAGTACAAGCCTATCCTGACTAGAGAGATCGCTTCAGTGCTTGACAATGCAGACGCCGAGCTCTTCTCCACTCGCACAGCATACGAGATTATATTCCCTCGTGTCGTCGACTATTCTAAGGAGTATCATTCTGCTCGCTGCATCACTGTTCATCCCTCGGGTATGGAGGGCCATGCCACCGTCAAAATCCCCCATGCGCTCACTCCTGGTCAATACGTTGTCCATCCCGTTTTCATGGATACTCTTCTTCACGTAGCAGGTTTCATTGCAAATATGCAAGCCAGCGCCAACGATGCCTTCATCTGTAGCCAGGTGGATTCAGTTAAGGTCGTCCCAGAACTCATTGATGATGATGCGACGTATGATGTCTTCTGCAGAAATGCATGGCTTCCTGAAGAAGGGCTCATCCTCGCTGATGCGTATGCTGTCACTACAGGTGCTTCACCGAAGATTGTAGCTCATTTGAAGCGGATGCATTTCCGCAAGGTCAGGCTCGCAAGTCTCAAGCGTGCCTTGAAACATGCGCAAGGTGGCACTATGACCCCGACTCGCACCAACACGAAATCCTCACACGCGACTGCTGCAAAAGCCCCTGTGTCGCCTAGCCCAGTGAAGAAGGAACCAACCCGTAGCAGCTCAGACGTTCTGGACCAGGTTCGCAAAGCGGTCGCAGACACGTGTGACTTACCTGTAGCTTCCATGGACGTCTCTGCTGACCTTACGTCCCTTGGAGTAGACTCCTTGATGAGTATCGAGATTTTTGGTCGTTTGCAGGCCATGTTCCCGAATGCAGACCTTGACCCGCGAGTGCTGTCCCACCTCCACACGATCTCTGAAATAGCGAGAGAAGTCGCATCAAAGGCCGGCGATGCTACCCCTGCCGACGTCACAGAGCCGTCAGCGTCCGCTCCAGCTATATCAGCGCCACCTTTCAGCAGCGGAAACGTTTTAGAGCAGGTCCGACAAGCAGTTGCGGACACCTGCGACCTCCCTGCGACCTCCATGGACGTGTCTGCCGATCTCACTTCCCTCGGTGTTGACTCCTTGATGAGCATCGAAATATTTGGTCGTCTCCAAGCATTGTTCCCAAACGCGGATCTTGATCCACGAGTTCTGTCGCACCTCCACACAATTTCTGAAATCGCGGCGGAAGTTGTGTCCAAAGCAGGGGAAATTACACCAGCTGCGACCCCCGAATCTTCCGGAACCGTTGTTGAAGATGTCGCCACGGATGCTGCAGCCCTAGAAGATCAGGGTGCCGATGTCAAGACGGTGGTAGCTGATGTACTTGGGGTCAGTGCAGAGGAGTTGTCCGACGATACTGATCTTGAGTCACTCGGTCTGGACTCGTTGACTTCAATTGAAGTTATGCAGGCCGTGCATGACACTTTGTCTGTGGCTCTTCCTCAACACCTTTTGGCTTCTCATCCTACGATCCGAGCAATCAATGACTATGTTTCCACACAACGTAAACCAGTCAAAGGCCAAGTGCAAACTGTCAATGCTGCCAAAGTCCCTATGCTTGCCGCCGCCGCCTTGAAAGCTCTCGCGCTCGATGAGATGCCAGCTCCCCTTTTGCGTGACCCGTCGTCCCGCAACTCGCCTCTTTTTCTAATCCATGATGGTAGTGGTTTAGTCAACTACTATGGACGTATGTCAAGCCTTCAGCGCAATACTTGGGGTATCTTCAACCCCAACTTCGCCACATCGGAACCTTGGATCAACCTGGAATCTATGGCCGCCAAGTACGCATCAGTAATTTCTCAAACCGCCCGTGGACCGGTGCTCATTGGAGGTCCGTATCTGCATAATTTCTTCGTTAAATCCGATACTAACAGCTATCTTCAGGTTGGTCCTTTGGCGGTGTAGTGGCATTCGAGGCTGCTCGTCAATTAATGTCAGCAGGACACTCTGTCAAGGGTGTTGTCTTGATCGATTCTCCTAGTCCGGTCAACCATGTCCCTCTTTCAGACACCCTGATCGATGCGGTCGTTAACCTGGATAGTCGCGCTGCCAAATCTGACATCAGCCGGCTAGTCAAGCAGCAGTTCCAGATGAACTCTGCGATGTTAGGAAAGTATGAGCCTTCGCAAGGCGGCTCTTACCCTCCTCTAGTCCTCCTTAGATCCTCGGAAGGCTTCAAACACCAAAGCGTCGCAGTTCCGACATGGCTCAGCGACAGGACCGACGCTCGTCAAGCTGTTGCTGGATGGGAAAAGATCGTTGGTTCCAAGGTGAAGGTGTTAGACATCCTTGGAAACCACTTCGAGCCATTCAGTCCTACACATGTGAGTATCATATCTGACCCAAACGATGTGTTAACTAATCTATATCACAGATCGTTTCCGTTTCTCAACAAGTCTCAGAGGCATGTAGCCACCTTGAATCTTTGTAAACATACACATTCCTTGTCTTCATCATCGCATTGTAACAATATCTTATAACGATCATTGTATATCTAAATGACAACACGAATATAGAAGATAATTGACTTGGAAACATTAGTCTGGGATGATTCATGGGCGCTTAACTTTACAACGAGTCTTTCTGCTCACTCACACTCATGTCCATCCACACTCACTCACATATTCGATGTCAAAAAAATCAAGAACCATTTTTTCCATTGTCCTGACGATGGGGAACGACGTCATTCCAACGAACCACGCTCCCTCCATTTGAACTATGAACTGTTCTCCGTAGTTCAACGACCTTCTCCTGATACTGAGTCTCTTCCATGTCCTTTTACCCCGTAACCTGGAATCTATGGAACGTAACAAAAGTGCTCGCTCCTGACGCTCTCTGTTACTGACATTGTGGTAAAACGAGAAAGGAAAGGCGTCTGAAGGTGTCGACTCGGAGAGGGAGATCGGTACGCCTGTATTATCGATTTACGGGATTTATGATGCTCACTACCTCCCCCAGATATCCTGGCCAGAAAGCATGCTATATGTCAGGGGAAAAAACCATTCAACAACTGCATCTATGAGTAATCCTCCAATGGATTCAGAAGTTGCGAGTCGTTGGAAGTCATTTGCGTCATGAAAACGAGTCATTGAAACAGCCGGTCATAGTAAATTCGCCCCGTTTCCATAATGACGGCCTTCCAGCCCCTCAACTTTGGTTCATTGACTATGCGCAACAGGATCGTTATATCCGCGTTGATGCGTGATTCAGCGGTGCCAACGAATGTTCCTAACAGTACCACAGGCAACACGCGAGAGAGTGCAGGGCTGATCACCTCGGAAGGGATCCTCATGATGCAGCAAGGGTAGTATTACCAATGTTTCTATAATACAAGTGTGCTGATTACTTTCTAGTTGCGAGTGGGAATCCGAATATGCCCCTGGCATCTGGAAAAAAGAACATGTGCAAGGACGGAGACAGATTACGACTGCTGTCCATGATGCGGGAAGCCTTATTTACGCACAGGTTCGTACGCGTCATCATTCTCTCCGTCGAGAGCTCACTCCCTCACGCATGCTTAGCTTTGGCATCATTGAGTTACCGGACAAAGGATTCAAGATTACCCGCCTCACGCTCTTTCAGTCGGGCGAGTTGCGTCCGAGCAGGGAATGTGGCCCGTACCATCTACCAGGATACCTTTGATATCAATGTCGTAGCCCGTGTCTCTGCCCGGGGAGGAAAGTTCCGTTTCTTACCAGGTAGTCCTACATACGCCATGGTGAGTTATTAATACGCTATTGTGAAGAATCGAGTCTTAGCCTTCACGGCTGATCATGAAACCATAGCCAGAGCCCTCCGAGATAGGCAACCCACAGGGGATTATGGCTTCATTCAAAACTGGGGCAATTCGCCCATTGGAAGCTGGGTTTGATGGTGTTGAATGGGTGATGCAATCTTCAAATTATGCCCAAGCTCTAGATAGTACGTCCAACAAACGTATCGACCAATGGGGAGGTAGCATCGAAAACCGTTGCATCTTTGCGTTGGAAGTTCTTGAGGTACTCATCGAGATCTGGAGGGCGGATAGAGTTGCCATAAAAATAAACCCTACCGGAGGATACAATGATGTTGGGTCGGTGGCCACTGTTGTATATATGTATACTTGATCTGATGTTGCTAATCCACACGAACGGATGCCACTCGGAGAAACACAGAGAAACACTCGAGACATTCCGTTACCTCATCACGAAAGCTGACGGGCTCAAATTGGCATGCATAGAATTGGTACGCTATGTCGACATGATGGATCCAATTTTGAAGGGTAAGTTGCTGCGCACTCTACTGCCTCCTTTCACTTTGTTGATTGAATGTAGGGCAAAAGCGGGGCACACAACATGACGTCGAAGAAGCCTACGGTGCCTATGTGAGAAATTCACCCTTATTCATCAACGGAGGCGTAACACTGGAGGAAGGCGTACAACTTTCCGGTATCACAAAGTCTTGCCTATCCGACCTTAGAAGTTCAATGTCTTGCAGATGATAAAGCGGCTGTAGTTTCTTGTGAATAGGACCCCGACTTGGCGAAGAGAATTCGACATGGTAGATATGTCCATCTCCAAAGTTTTATGCACCAGTGTACGGAAAGC